>JAJOZX010000942.1:52500-652500 GCA_023014485.1 Bathynomus jamesi
TTTGAGTTTCATTTTATGAACATAGACCATATTCACGAAAAACGTTCAGTATAACTTTGAAATTAAAATTTTGCATTAAATTTATTTTAAAATGAGTAAACCAAGTATTTTGTGAATTTTCTCTGCATCGACTTCCTCTTCAGGACAGCTTGCCACTCGCATCATACACACAAACATATGTATGTCAAAATTGAATTACATTGAGCTTCGGGTTTCAAAGAATTGATATTCACAATTTTAAAATTACAACTTATTTGCACATTATCCTTAAGCAATCTTTTAAAATAAAAAATTTCCAATATATTTTTTTATTAAAAAAAATTAATTCTGATGATTATAAATATTTTAATTAGTGTGGGAATATAACTTATCAAACTGCGTCTTTCTCATCCTCAAAATCAAGAAAATATTATTATTTTCTCCGAAAAATAAAAATTCATCGATTGACACGCGCTTGTGAACCCCTTTCTTGCTTATCACTTTGATCGGGGATTCATCTTCATACCTGAACCTTTCCATACTTGGTACCTTTCTGAAGAATTTACCAAAGGACTCAAATAGACTGAAATAATAAAGTAAACTTTAACAAGTAATAAACACTCAAAATAGACATTTTAAGTCACATCATCTATTGTCATAAAACATACTTAAATCTCTGAGAAGATTCCTTTATAATATTTATTTAGGATAACCTGAAGATCAGGGCCCCCAGCCTTCTTTAGTTAGCCTTATAAGGCTAACTAACGAAAATATCACGACCTAACCTAACCAGTCGTTAGGTCGATTGTACGCCCTTGACGATTGGTTAGGTTAGATCGTGATATTTTCGTTAGTTAGCCTTATGAAGCTAACTAAAGAAGGCTGGGGGCCCTGATCTTCAGGTGATCCAAACATTTTAATGCCATGCAAAACTTCACTGCTTACATTTTATGAGTATACTTTTTAGAATGAAAAGGGTTTCCAGTATAAAATAATTAGTTAGAATGAACTCTGTAAAATGGAGTTCAAGCTTTGGCCTCTTAACCATTTTCTTCAATGAATTCTCCGACATTCTATTCGTTAGTTCGATTTTTATCTTTTCAAAAGAAATATTCCAATCGAAGTGCTTGTTAGTCTTCTCTTCCAAAACTTTACGAGTCTTCCGTCTACTAAATGGTAAAAAACCTCACTTTTCTACGTGAAGGTCAAATTATGATATAAAAACCCACTCTAATAGACAGAGTTTATTTTCATAACAGTTTCGATGCCCACTGGCATTGAAGAGGATGCCAGTGGGCATCGAAACTCTTATGAAAATAAACTCTTGTCTATTAGAGTGGGTTTTTATAACTTCCGTCTACTATTTTTAATTCATTAAAGCTTGTTTAACTTTTGAAAAGCGTTGCAAGTTAGACGCCATCTTTGAAAAACTGTTTATATCACTTAAGAAATCAAAGGTCAAAGTCTGACCTGAGTTAGGGTAGTGGGAGATGCCTAAGTGACCCATGGATTTATTTTAGACAAACAAACTTAAGAAGATATACCGTACTTCGGCCGCGTGCGACTCTCCTCCCTAGAAAATAGAGGTTTCCCACGATGGGGAAAACATATTGCTGGTCGCTTTCGCAACATAAGCCTTTATTTTCTCATTATATAACAGTTGCTATTATCACGTGACAACTGAAAACTCTTCATTATAGATCTTGAGGTTGAATGATTTGATATCTTCGCAAATATTTCATTTTATGAACTTCATGTAAATTAAACTTGAATAAACTTAGTTTATTCAATATAAGAAGCATTTTAAACATGAAATAAACAAAAATCATATTTGTTTTTAATTATCCATTTGTGTGTACCATTATCGAAAGTAATTATCACTTAATTTACGTAGAATTCATTATAAATGAGTCTTTTTAAGGAAAAATTTAAGAGTCGAATTTTGAATTAGTGAATCCTAACTATAATAATATTATTATTATTATTTTGAGAATAACAAGTTTTTTGCATAAAAAGAATAAACAAATCTTTGATTTGAAGAATAAAATAGTGTTCCCAAATTCGAAATAAAAGTAGTTCTTAAATAATTATTTTATGTTTGTATAATTGTTTAATCAACAGAGATTTAAGTACTAATATATGAGGACCATTCACAGAATCTTCTTAGCAGAGATTTAATTCAAACGTTCTTGTAAAAAATTGGAAGGAAATTCATAAAAAGAATAAGGATTCCATCATTATGTTAGAGGATTTTAATTACAATGCACAGAGATGGCCATTCACTAAACACTTGGTTTACTCGTTTTAAAATAAATTTAATATAAAATTTCAATTTCAAAGTTATGTTGAACGTTTATCGTGAATATGGTCTTTGTTGTTGCAATGAAGCTTAAATTGTTTGTAATGGAGTATTTATGAAAGGAGTGAATATAATGATGAAAATAATAAATAAATAAGTAAGGAGGAAAATAAATCTATTATTAACCAAACGGCTGGTTCAAGTTTTGTAGGGATATATTTTCCGTATTTCCAAACCACTACAACCAAAAACCGTACCGGCTGCCTCATGAAATAAAGCTGCTGGTTCTTTTTTTGGCAGAGACTTGAGAGTGAAGTTGTTGGACTGTTTATTTAAAAAAAGCTCTGAATAGTGAGGCTATAGGATTAGGATTGCGTTTCGAATCTGTTTAGCTAGCTGTGTTGCTGATTTTTCTTTAGGTTTGATCAGTGTTTCAGAGTAAAGTGCATTAAATGTCATTCGTTTTTCAAATTCGATCATCTATTTCAAATTAGTCTGTCATAAGGCAGTTAGGTATAATATTTCATTTTCAGAAATAGGTAATCAATCTTCTATTTATTCAAGTGTTATCAAGGTAAAATGTTTACAATTAATTTACAATTAAAACTTAGGTAATGGTCTATTTTGTTTCTTAGAATAAGATAATTGCTACCAACTAAAGAGGGTGTTTAACCATAATCGAGTTTAACCCTGATAGCAAAAAAAAAATCTAGAAGCAAAATCCAGCCGGGCAAAATATCCCAAAATCAGGCTAAAATTCAAGCAGCGTTCCCCAGACTAAATTCACGCTCTGAAGAACCCACTCATACCCTGTCTTACTTTTATGATGACAGAATTTAATATATTATGATTTTTGATGACTGAATTATTTCCTGAATAATAAATTAAATCCTAACTAATGTTATTGATTCCCGCTGATAGAAATTTTATGCTATCAGAGGGTTAAACTCCATTATGGTTGAACACCCTCTTTAGTTGGTAGTAATTGTCCTATTCTAAGAAACAAAATAGACCATTACCTTCGTAGTTTTAATTGTAAATTAATTGTAAACACTTTACCTTGATAACACTTGAATAAATAGAAGATTCATTACCTATTTTCTGAAAAGAAAATGTTATACCTAACTGCCTTATGACAGGCTAATTTGAAATAGATGATCGAACTTGAAAAACGAATGACATTTAATGCACTTTACTTTGAAACACGTCAAACCTAAAGAGAAATGAGCAACACAGCTAGCCAAACAGATTCGAAACACAATCCTAATCCTAGAGCCTCACTATTCAGAACTTTTTTGAAATAAACAGTGAAACAACTTCACTCTCAAGTCTCTGCCAAATAAAGAACCAGCAGCTTTATTTCATGAAGCAGACAGTACTGTTTTGGAAATATGGAAAATATATCCGTGCAAAACTTTAATCAACCGTTTGGTAAATAATAAATGAAAGGAGAATATAATGATGAAAATAATAAATAGGTTATTAAGTAAGGAGGAAAATAAATCTGATAGGAGCAACGTTTTAACAAAATGGTATTTTAAGCCATTTCTCGCATGGATCAATATTTGGTAAGATTTTTCACATCAAAAAGTGAATTGAAAGGAAATTAATTTGGTATCTTTCAACCTTTCAACAGTTTTGCTCAAAGATACATTTTCACATTTTATTTTATTTCTAAAATTCATATATAAATGATCTAGAGAAGGGCCTATCATGTAAAACCTCAAAATTTGCTGATGATACAAAATTAGGCCATAATATTAAGTCAGTAGCAGGAGCAATGACAATACAAAAAGACTTAGACAGAGTAACAGCCTGGGCAGATAAGTGGGAGCTGAAATTTAATGTTGATAAGTGCAAGGTTATGCATATTGGGCCAAAAAATCCAGAATTTGAATACAATATGAATGGAATTTGAATTAAAAATGATGATAAAGAGAAAGACTTGGGTGTCACTGTGACAAATGAACTTAAACCCTCAAATCACTGTATGGTAATCAGAAATAAAGCAAATGCTAGACTCAATCTCATGCACACACACATTGAATACAAATCACCCAATATTATAAAGCAACTATACATTTCATATGTGAGACCCCTCCTCGAATACTGCATTCAATTTAATAGTCCCTATTTGATACAAGATATTGAAAAACTGGAAAAAGTACAGAAACGAGCAACAAGAATGATCCCATCTCTAAGACAATTAACATATAAGGAAAGACTGGCGTATCTAAGCATGTTCTCATTAAAAAGGAGGAGGTTAAGGGGTGATATGATAGAGGTGTATAAATGATAAAAGGGTTGGATAAGATAGATTTTGAGTCCCTTTTCATTAAAGATCACAATAACCAGACTAGAGGTCATAGTATGAAATTATTTAAGCCAAGATGTAGAACAAATTTAAGAAAACATAGTTTTACAAACAGAGTAATTAAGTTTGGGAACAGTCTGACAGTAGTGGTGACTTCAGATACACTTGATTCTTTCAAAAGAAGGTTGGATAGTTTGATGTTTGCAAGGGACATCTGGTGATGGTGTTTAAGCCCATTTTTATTGCATGAATGGTACTAGTTTATTTCATATATATTATGTGCATTTGGGTGATAGATCCCACAGCTCAACACAGGTGTTGTGGGATATAGGGAGGCAGTATCTTGGGTTAGGGGATAATCTCTGTCCTTACACACCCTATTTAGAGAGATTCCTCTGCCGACCGGTGCCCCCATAGTACTGTGAGGTATTGAAAAATCATGATCTTCACTTGCCCCACAAACACCTTTAAATGGGAGACCCACAATGGGTGCACACACATTTCTACATTACTGTACAGTCTTTACAGCCACACCTACACTTTTCCTCCTAATATATATTGTAATGTATATGGATGTAAATTGTGACTTGGTCCGCAATTGATACGGACCGTGACTTATTTTTGGTTGGCACGGTACTGATATTGATGGGTATGGGTATCATAATGAAATTGACTGGATTCTTTGGATTTGATATATTTGCATGTCAGTTATAAATAGATATAGTGTGTAACATATTTGTGGATAGTAGCCTATTATGACTTTGATCCTCTGGATCCAGAGATTCTATCTTTAGTTTTAAATTGATAATTAATTAATTAGTTTTGTAAAAATTGGTTATTGCCAATGTACAGGCAGTTTTTACACCGTGGAGCCACCTCGATGGGCCGAAGTGGCCCCTAGTGTGCCCACTATAAAAATTTCTTATGTTCTTATTTGGCTCTGTGTTTAACCTTAGGATCGTCGTGATTCCGTAGGTAACACACACACACACCAAAAAAAAGCGAGATACCTAATTTGTGAATAGCAACATTTAACTTAATCTAAATAATTTAATTAAAATAATGTAGCATACCCTAATTTTCATTATATCCCTTTTATCGAATGATTACAAACTATAACGACAATGCCACTGTCATTACACGCACCGTTGTGTCGCGGTTTTGTAAGGTAACCAAGAACAACACGCAAGCATATTCACTGAAGTGAACGGGCATATATTTAGAGGAATAAAACAATTACAATTAAAAATATTTAAGAAATGATCTGAAAAATATATTACACAGACCTCTACTTCAGCGCCATCTGTTGGACGAACGATGTAATGTAATGATGGGATTGTTTCACCTCATTCAAAACATCTAAGGTTACATATATATATATATATATATATATATATATATATATATACATACATACATACATATATATATACACATACATATATATATATATATATGACGGAGGGGACCTACACCTTTAAGTGGGTTCTAACTACGGGTCGCTATATCATTTCCGCGCGTAGGACTGTCTTCCTATCCAACTACTACTCAGACACAATGTCGCTTAACTGAATTGGTGTTACGACACTACAAACGTCGTAGCCCGACGACGAACCACGTAAAACAGAACATATGTATGAGAAAATATTTTGAATTCGAAATAGACAATTTTTAGCCATAAATTTTAAACGAAAGATTTTCTTCAGATTAATTATAAAATAATAATTTAATTTCTTAATTAAAAAGTTAAAATTCAAAACCAGATTTTCAACACGCGTTAAACTCTGTTCTTTTAAATGGAAATATTTTACGTGTAAGAATGGAAGTGACTCGATTATACGTATGTGACATTCAATAAATGTCTAATTAAATGTCAATAAAAGACTATAATAGCCAACAAAATTTGAGTCTTTAAATTTATGGAGAATTATTTCTTTAATGAAGATTGAACCAAGATTCGAAAGCATTTCATTCCTTCAAAATGACGTATCATTCTTCGAATACTTCAAACTTTATATCAAAGATATAAAAAGTTAATTACATTCAATGAAGGACTCGAAAAAGGGGTGTCGTGCAATCGAAACGTTACTGAATTTTATTTCTATTTTGTCATTCAAATGTTTCTAATTTAATTACTTTTTATTATTAAAAAGTTATATTTTTTACAATATTTTTATTATTAAATTATTTTATTTCTTTTCATTAAAATATATGAATTTTAATGATTTTATTCAAATACATTTTCACACGAATTACTTTTCACGTACGTCAACGGTCATTGGTAGGTCAAAAAAGGTCGAATTGACCTTCTGGATTCAAAGGTCAAGGCTCAGTTGTCTTTTGGAGTTCTCTCGTTCAACTTCCACAATCTTCATTGTGATCTAAATTATTATTTGTTTTTTTTATCAAAATTTTCCTTCAATCAAAGTGTGGAAATGGCACCGATAAATATTTGGACTCCAACCTACATAGAAAAGATACGTCTTCGCATTTCAAATGGTAATTAAATTAATTATTACTCTCATTAAACGATTTCATTCGATTACGTCAAACTTTCATTTTTGGATTTATGAAAAATCTTAATAGAATTAATTATTTTTATTATTAATTATTATAATTGTAATTAGAATAGAATAACCTTTATTATTATTAACAAAATAAATAAATTTTTCAATTTACAATGACATGAATAATTGTGAAGCTCGACTCTATTTTATTTAATTTGGCCCTTAAGCTTTAGGCTTTACTGGGCTCTTATTAAAAATAAAGAGCTAGTTGTTATAAATTAATAGTAATAAATAAATAAGTAAATAAGTATTATTAATAGTTAAAACATGCATTACAATTTTAAACAATATTACTGGACATTAATCCTAGATTTTTGTTAGCATGCCATTATTAATCGGGATTTCAACTTGGTTTTAAACAAATTTACATTCACAATATTTTTTATATCGGCATGCAAGTCATTGCATAATAAATGCGAAAAACCACTTTTTTCTACGTGAAGGTCAAAATATGAAAATAAAAACCCACTCTAATAGACAGTGTTTATTTCCACGACAGTTTCGACGCCCACTGGCATCCTCCTCGGGTGGATACAGAAACTGTCGTGGAAATAAACTCTGTCTATTAGAGTGGGTTTTTATTTTCAAGTCATTGCATAGTTTCAATCCAATGAAAATGGGTAGTTTTTGAGATGAAGACAATCTAAATTGTGGTATAACAAGCTTTGATCTATTCCTGGTCTGATACGAGTGGAATTCTTGATGAGCTACAAAATATCTATTTACCCATTGCAAATTAATTATAGAACGAAATTAAAATTTTATTTAAAAAAATTGTTGTTCCCTTTCCAGTCGAATACGTTCCACCTCCAACTGTAACTAGTAGTCCTCCAGACCTTGACGAGTGTTATTCCAGACTTCGAGTGGATCCTGGCCCTTGGATAAATCCAGTTCAAGGTTAGTTCTCGCCCATTGACCAGAAAGTTGTTGTTAAACCAAAACACTGGCTTTCTCGGAGAGTTTTTAAAAGTTTTTATTCGGTGGTTTTTAATTAGTCATTTTCTCGCTAATTGTTCAAATTTAATTAATTTCATTTGTTGGTCGCGGTTTTGTCTTCAAGGAAATTTCTTGATTTTTTTTTTTTTTTTCTGTTTCAGACACTGACGATGTACTGAGAGAGCTTCGCCAAAACGGTGAAGTGCCTTACGATCCTCCAGTGCCTTATGAGCCAACACTGCCAAACGATCCACCAGTGCCCTTTGAGCCGACACTGCCAAACCACCCGACAGTGCTTTATCAGCCGACACCGTCACACGACCCGACATTGCCTTCTGGCCAACACTGCCTTACGACCAGACAGCACCTTCGCTATTACAGTTACAACGCAGATGAGACACTTTAAACTAACTAATTAACTTTTGAAAGTCGTATCAATTTATCATTCATGAAATTTAACAAGAAAAAAAATTAAAAGTTAACCGACTTTCTTACCCCTAGGAGGGTTTTCGACGCGCTTGCAAATGATTTTTTAGATTTGATAATGGGAATTGAAACTCTTCCCTTAGAAACGGAAAATACTCCTTGGTGTTCCTTCTGCTACAGGAGAGGAGAGAAAGCAGTAAATCACACCCTGAAGGTTAGTTTTTTTTACTTTTTCGTTCATCTACTGAAAAGTTTTAGTTCAATTTTAGCTTTCCTTTCAGAAATAAAAGTAATGTAATCACGGTGTGTGTGTGTGTGTGTGTGTGTGTGTGTGTGTGTGTGTGTGTGTGTAGTGTGTAAGTTTTCTATATTAACAAACAAATATTTAGTATCTTTTTGAAAACATGCAATAATAGTCAACAAAAATGAGCGATGACAATTTTTGCATTTTGTTCAACAAATTTCTTTCGTTCACAAAAACCGTTCATTTAATTTCATATTTCTTCATTTATTTTATTATTTTTACGACAATTTGTTATTTCTTTCCATACCCAACATCAGTATTTCTCTATTTGCATCTGCAGGCGCCCAATGGGGACATTTTATGTCCCGTGTTGTCGCAAATCATTTGCAGAGTGTGCGGGGCGATGGGTACAAATGCCTACACACCTGAACAATGCCCCGTGAACGATGCGGAAAACACGATTCATGGGAACGATCCAACTCCCGTGGATGGTTCGAATACCTCCAGTGACGCGAACTAGGTTCTCTACGAGAAACTGCAGCGTCGTCTGCGAAAGAAGAGGAGAGGAGGACATTTATCATCCTATTAAGGTTCGTCCTTTTACTTATTCATTTTCTACAAATTTTAACCTTTAAAAGTAAATATTGGAAACACTTGAAAAGAACTTTTATATTTTATGAGCGACGCGATGGTTTTATTAGAAGGTAATTATTATCGTATTAGTTTAAAATTAATTAAGGAATTACTTTATCTGACATTATTCGAGTTATTAAAACAAATGGTAAAAATTCACTCGTTTTGTGAGCCAAGATTTATTATCATTTAAAAATCGTCCATTTGTTTGAAGTACAGTCTATCAAATAGAAGAAATTGTCTCGCCAACAATTCAACTTTTAAGTCTCGTGCCTGAGAATGTCCTAGAGATTTTGGGAGCGAACCGTCGCAAATTTTTACTTCTATTTCGTTTGCGAGTGTTTTATATCAAAATTAAGTTTGTTTCATTTCTAGGCAAGGCATGGAGATATCTTGTGTCCGGTCCTATCCAAGTACAACTAAATTATGCGGGGTAACAGGCACTAAAGCACACACCTTCAAGTATTGGCCTTGGAATCCAACGACAATCAGAAGTCCACCGGTGCAAGAGATACCCTCTCAACCTAATAATTCAGTCAAGGGGGTCCATCTCGTAAACGAGGAACACTTTTCTCGTATACAGAAAATTTTGTCCTAAATTTTCATCATTCAAATTTAATGAGAACTTTTGTTACAACTTTTCTTTCTCAACAATTACTGTAAATAAATAAAAGAAAATTCAACATGCCTTTTTTCTTATACTTCAAATTTATTTTATTTTGGTTTGTAATGTTGAAATTAATCAGACGCGCATTAATATTTATTTCTTCGCAAGCTTTTACAAACGTTTTCAAACTAATTTTTTATATATATATTGTCAACTAAGGAACGATCATGTCAGTTTTAATTTGCTCTGTTTGTTTCGAAAAATTGATGGTGATTAAATATTTCTTCCTCATTTCAAATTCTCCACAAAATCACATGTTAGATATCATGCAAGAAAACTTCCTCATGTTTAATTAACGTACAGTAAAAAGTTTCCAACTTTATTATAAATTTCATTTTAAAAATGGAGTTAATTTAATTTTTAAAATTATTCATTATTTATTTCTCCATTTCTATAGAGTCCATTTTCAGTGTGTGTGTGTGTGTGTGTGTGTGTGTGTGTGTGTGTGTGATGGAATTAAGTGAATAAGAGACACTAAAATTATTTCAAATTTACTCCAAAAATTTAGATCATTTAGAAAACTGGAATTGTTTTTCCTTAAATACGAGAAGATCTCGGAGCCGTTAAACGGTCCATTTTAATTGTCAAGTGGAGTGAGAGATGATTTAAAATTGTTTATATATATATATATAAGCAACTCTTGAGAACAACAGGAGGGGAGCCCATCAGGACCATACGCCTTCCGTTCTTAAAAAGTTAAAAATCAAAACCAGATTTCCAAGACAAATTAAAATATTTATATTGTAGTTTTAAATGAAAATATTTCACGTGTTGGGAAGTGACTGGATTATATGCGACATTCAATAAATGTCTAATTAAATAGCAATACAAGAATAATTGAGGAGAAATTATGAATCTTTAAATTTACATAGAAATATACAGTATTTCTAATGAAGATTGAACCAATACTTCGAAAGCACTTCATTTCTTCAAAATGAGGTATCGTTCTTCGAATACTTCAAAGTTCAAAGATATAAAAAGTTAATATCATTCATTCATTTCTTTAAACCGTAAATTCATTAAAATAAATCTCTGAAAATAATCTTCAAATTTCATCTGCCAAAAACAGGCACTGAAAGAGCTGAAAAAGAGTATCGTACAATCAAAACTTTTAATTTTGTTTTCCGTCATTCAAATGTTTCCAAGTTTTTATTATTAAAAAAAGTGAAGACGGTTTAATCGTTTTAAGATTATTTCAAAATAAAAATATTGGTGTCCAAGCTTGTACGAAGAGGAGGAGGAGGAGGAGGAGGAGGAGGAGGGAAGTTGTTTCCTCAAAAGCAAAGAAAGGACTCAATTGGACAGTTATTTTTAAACCTTCTCCTTTCAGACGCTAACGTTTAAGTTAAAAGTTTTTGGTCTGTTTTAAAGTAAAATTAATTTATATTATTATCCAGAAGTGTGTAGTTACACGTGTTGTCTATCAACATCCCAATAAAGTTTCAAAGTGAGATAAACTGTCAGCTCAAGAAGACTTGCAACCCCAGTAATCCCCCCTCTAAATCCGGACCTGTTTAAGTGTGTTATCCCGCCAATTATGTTAGATATTCTTCACCTAGTTTATGGAGTGAAAACTGATTAAATATATTTGTATATATCAAACTATATTATGATAAATCTAAAAATATAATCAAGTTCATGACTTCATTTCGCGCTAAATTTAATTACTCTCTCAAACACTAGAGGGCCGAAAAAATTCTAACGCAAAAGTAGGTGGAGTTTCGGATCTTCTGATAAATTAACTTTGTTATAATGTAGAAAAGGTGAAGGTCTCAGCCTAATAGACCAGGGGCCATGGTGACATGGTGACAAATCTCACTCTATATTGAATAGTGAGGATGAAAATTACTTCACTTAAAATAATAATAATAATAATATTAATAAAAGTAAATCAACAAAGGATAAGTAAGAGAAGTGTGATTTCATGAATTTCCTCATGGTTACTAGTTTTATAGCAACGACTCGAGTTCGAATTTTCCTATAGGATCTGTTCTACTAGTTATATATATCCTACTACTGTATAATCGTAGAACAAATTCCATACAATTAAAGTCTCGAAGATACCGGTTGCCGTAATGACGTCACAGTCAACTTCAACGTGAAGTAGTGGACGCCGCCATTTTTTTTTTTAAAATAACAAAAATTCCATCATTGGGCGCATATTTACAAGGAGAAAATATTCAAATGAGAAATATAAAATCTTGTCATGAGGAACTAATTTATTTAGGTTTCCAAATACTTTTTTAAAAGTGTTTAAGTTGAGTTAATGCATGTATAAGAATTCTGCACTAATAAATAAATGTAAAGATACTTCGAAATTCCGAAAAGGAATCACAAAATGTCCATAGGCCTAACTGTAACACATTCAGAAACTTCTTTACAGTAGCATTACATTTGAAAACATGAACCTATCGAGGTTAGTCAAGTCAGATAAATGATCAATTATAATTTATGATGAGATTTTACAAAATATTATTTTCAAGTCAGTTAATTATCCTTAAACTATTTACAAAGTTACTCAAGTATCCAACATTACTTGAGCTATAAAAAGTTATATAATATTTACACAATTTACAAGCTTTCATCTCTGAATGTGCCCAATTTTTTCTTAAAAATAAGGAAGTACTATTTACCACATCATAGAGCAAGTCATTTAAAAAATCCACTACTCTATCACTGAAAAAACATTTTCGTAGACCCACTCTATTAGTGTTTGCTAATTTCCTTATTATGCCCTTGACTTCTGTCCAATTCTAATCAAAAAAAGTTACGAACTTAATTGTCTAAATCCGAAAACATTTTGAACCTTTATATTATGGCCTATACAGTATCTCTCCTCAAACAACGCTTCTCAAATCTAAACATGCCCGTTTCTTTCAGTCTTTCACTATTCCAACCTTCTTTAACTTGTGATGAACTTCGTTGTCCAACGTCACACGCCTTCAAGCATATCTATATCATACCAATATGGTGGGGTGAATGCAGTATTCCAAGTGGAACCTAACATAAGAATTATACAATATACAGACGACTTCTTACTTTAGTAATTAACATTCCTATACCCAGCATTTTATTTACTTTATTCCTAACGTCTAAGCAATGCTTAAAAATCTTTAGATCACAACTGCCTACAATGCCACGCTCCTTTTCCAAACATCCTTCAACTACTTTCCTTGCATCTCATAACTAAGTTTTCATTATTTCTGCCAAAATGGAGGACATCACGTTTTCAAACAATGCATTCCCTCTGCCATTTATTATACCAGACAACAAATCTATCAAAATTTGTTTGTTGTTTATAAGAATTTTCTAAATTTATAACTTTCGTATCATCTGCAAATTTAAATATATTATTATCCACTCCCTCTCCTTCATCATTTACAAACACAATAAAGGCTAATGGTTTCGATAACCTTCATATTTTCTAAATGTAATGTTAAACTGACCCCTGTGGTACCGTACCCGACTTTTAACTTCCTGACACCCTCATTCCAGACCATTTAAAATTATTCTATGTTCTCTGTCATAACCATTCTTCCCACTTTATGACTGATCCCGATATCCCGTGAGCTTTTAATTTATACACGACTCTCCAACATCGAAACTTGTCTAATGTTTTGCTAATATACAAATTAATAACCTACATCATGTCCTTCATTCATTTACTTGGCCACTTACAAACTCTGAAAAGTCCGAGATTAGACAAACAAGTCTTCCTGATCTAAATCCGTGCGAGGAACTTTATAAATAAAATTAAAATTATCTAAGTGCTTTTCAATACAATTAAATTGTTTCTAATACTTCTATAATTTTTCCTACCAAAAATGTCAAAAGTAAAGTGTTTATCAAAACTGCATCAGAATGTACGAGCAAATCTTTTTGGTAAATTTGGAATAATTTTAATGTCACTTTTACTTACTTAATTCCAGCTCACGCGCGCGCGTACGAGCACGCACACACTGAACTTCTTGAAATGGAGAAATATATAATCAGTAATTTTAAACATTTCGCAACACCATTTTAAAATAAAATATGAACATTTTCCTATACGTTTTGCAGACATACTTTCATGAATACGGTCTTTATTGTTTAAGTTCTGTGCATTGTACCCGAGTTCTAAGAGGTATTTCAGAAGATTTATTGAGTGAATAATTGGTACGTGATTTTGTAGAAAACGTGAAGCGAGTGTGTAGCGTTTCCTTAAATTTACATGATCATTATCGCGAAGTGAATTTGGGAGCTTCAAAACCTTCATGACACCTTCGAACATAAATATTGATGTGAATATGATCACTTTCAAGTAAATGCGATTAAAATCACCATTAATTATTTGTTTATTTTCAAATAATTAATGATTTTCTTCTCAGAATAATAATGAAAGTTATCAGGCAAAAAGTACCAAATTCTTAAGTTTAAATAGACCGTTCTGCATAAGCTGAAGAAATTTGAGGATCATCAACCCAGCCCCATCTAGGGGAGATCTTCAGTGCTAGTTTCAACCACGAATAGTTAAGATATTACTCTCATTGGTAGTTTCAAATAAAGAGAATTGAACGTGACTGAAAATGTTCCGAATCTGTAGGGAAGCCAAACATGTGCGTGTGTTTGTCTGCGTGTATGAATTCTAGAAACTACAATTTCGCACGAGACGACCTCAATGAAAGTGTATCTTCGAGCAAAACTTTGAAAGATAGCGAACTATTTTACTTCCACTTCAATTTTTTCCGTCACAAAACGTACCAAACCTCGATGCCTGAAAACAATGGCTTACAAATACCTGTCTGTGCGGAAACATTGATATCGTACACACAAATCAAAATCACAAGTCAAAATTGAATTACATTGAGCTTCGGCTTTCAAAGAATTGATATTCACAATTTTAAAATTACAATTCATTTGCACATTATTCTTAAACAATCTTTTAAAATAAAAATTTGCAATATACTTTTTATTTAAAAAAAATTAATCTGATGATTATAAATATTTTAATTAGTGTGGGAATATAACTTATCAAACTGCATCTTTCTCATCCTCAAAATCAGAAAATTATTATTAGTTTCTACGTAAACTAAAAATTCACCAATTGACACGTGCTTAAAACCCCTTTCTTGCTTATCACTTTGATCCGGGATTCATCTTCATACCTGAACCTTTCCATACTTGGTACCTTTCTGAAGAATTTAACAAAGAACTCAAAATAGACTGAAATAATAAAGTAAACTTTAACAAGTAATAAACACGCAAATAGACATCATTTTAAATCAAATAATCTATGTCATAAAACATACTTAAATCTCTGAAAAGATTCCTTCATAATATTTATTTAGGATCACCTGAAGATCAGGGCCCCCAGCCTTCTTCAGTTAGCCTTATAAGGCAAACTAACGAAAATATCATGACCGAACCTAACCAATCGTTAGGTCAACTGTACGCCCTTGACGATTGGTTAGGTTAGGTCCTGATATTTTCGTTAGTTTGCCTTATAAAGGTAACTAAAGAATGGGGGCCCTGATCTTCAGGTGATCCAAACATTTTAATGCCATGCAAAACTTCACTGCTTACATTTTATCAGTATACTTTTTAGAATGAAAAGGATTTCCAGTATAAAATAATTAGCTCGAATGAACTCTTTGTAAAATGGAGTTCAGGCTTTGGCATCTTAGCCATTTTCTTCAGTGAATTCTCCGACATTCGATTCGTTAGTTCGATTTTTCTTTTCAAAACAAATATGCCAATCCAAGTGCTTGTTAGTCTTCTCTTCCAAAACTTTACGAGTCTTCCGTCTAATATGAAGACAAAATACGTGGATTTATTCATTATATAAAATCACTTATTTTTAATTTGTTAAAACTCGTTTAAGTTTTGAGAAGAGTTGGAAGTTAGACGCCATCTTTGAAAAATCTCTTTATATCACAAGAAATCAAGGTCAAAGTCTGACCTGAGTTAGAGTAGTGGGAGATGCCGAAGTGACCCATGGATTTATTTTAAACAAACGAACTTAAGAAGATATATCGTACTTCAGCCGCGTGTGACTCTCCTCCCTAGAAAATAGAGGTTTCCCACGATGAAGAAAGGATATCGCTGGTGGTTTTCGCAACATAAGCCGTCATTTTATCACGATACGTATAACAGTTGCTATTATCACGTGACAACTGAAAACTCTTCATTATAGATCTTGAGGTTGAATGATTTTATATCTTCGCAAATATTTCATTTTATGAACTTCATGTAAATTAAACTTGAAAACTTAGTTTAAATATAAGAAGCATTTTGAACATGAAATAAACCTAAAAATCATATTTGTTTTTAATTATCGATTGTGTGTACCATTATCGAAAGTAATTATCACTTAATTTACGTAGAATTCATTATAAATGAATGTCTTTAAGCAAAAATTTAAGAAAGTCGAATTTTGAACTAGTGAATCTTAACTATAATAATATTATTATTATTTGAGAATAACTAATGTTTTTTGGATAAAAATAATGAAAATGTTTGATTTAAAGAATAAAATAGTATTCCCAAATTCGAAAAAAAGTAGTTCTGAAATAATTTTATATTTTAATAATTGTTTAATCAACAGAAATTTTAGTACCAATATATGAGGACCGTTCAGACAATCTTTTGAGCAGAGATTTAATTCAAACGTTGTCGTAAAAAATTGGAAGAAAATTCATAAAAAGAATAAGGATTCCATCATTATGTTAGAGGAATTTAATTACAATGCACAGAGATGGCCATTCACAAAACACTTGGTTTACTCATTTTAAAATAAATTTAATATAAAATTTCAATGTTATGTTGAACGTTTATCGTGAATATGGTCTTTGTTGTTGAAATGAAGCAACGTTTTAGCAAAATGGTATTTAAGCCATTTCTTGCATGGGTCAATATTTAGTAAGATTTTTCACAGCAAAAAGTGAATTGAAAAGAAAGTAATTTGGTATCTTTCAACCTTTCAACAATTTTACTCAAAGATACATTTTCACATTTTATTTTATTTCTAAAATTCAGAGAGACAGGTTGGCTCTGTTAACCAAGATCGTAGTGATTCTGTAGGTAAAAACACACACACACCACACACACCAAAAAAAAAGTGAGATACCTAAATTGTGAATGACAACATTTAACTTAATCTAAATAACTTAATTAAAATAATGTAGCATATCCTAATTTTCATTATATCCCTTTTATCGAATGATTACAAAGAAATATTTCAAACTATAACGACAATGCCACTGTCATTACACGCACCGTTGTGTCGCGGTTTTGTAAGGTAACCAAGAACAACACGCGCGCATATGCAATGAAGTGAACGGGCATATATTTATAGGAATAAAACTATTGCTATTAAAAATATTTAAGAAATGATCCGAAAAATATATTACACAGACCTTTATTTCAGCGCCATCTGTTGGACGAAGGATGTAATGTAATGATGGGATCGTTTTACCTCATTCAAAACATCTAAGGTTATAATATATAATATATATATATATATATATATATATATATATGACGGAGGGGACCTACACCTTCAAGTGGGTTCCTAACCACGGGTCGCTATATCATTTCCGCGCGTAGGACTGTCTTCCCATCCAACTACTACTCAGACACAATGTCGCTTAACTGAATCGGTGTTACGACATTAGAAACGTCGTAGCCCAACGACGAACCACGTAAAACGGAACATATTATGTATGAGAAAATATTTGAATTCGAAAGAGAATTTTAGCCATAAATTTTAAACGAAACATTTTCTTCAGATTAATGATAAAATAATTTAATTTGTTAAAAAGTTAAAATTCAAAACCAGATTTTCAACACGCGTTAAACTCTCTTCTTTTAAATGGAAATATTTTACGTGTAAGAATGGAAGTGACTCGATTATACGTATGTGACATTCAATAAATGTCTAATTAAATGTCAATAAAAGACTAGAATTGCGAACAAAATTTGAGTCTTTAAATTTATGGAGAATTATTTCTTTAATGAAGATTGAACCAAGATTCGAAAGCATTTCATTCCTTCAAAATGACGTATCATTCTTCGAATACTTCAAACTTTATATCAAAGATATAAAAAGTTAATTACATTCAATGAAGGACTCGAAAAAGGGGTGTCGTGCAATCGAAACGTTACTAAATTTTATTTCTATTTTTCTTTTGTCATTCAAATGTTTCCAATTTAATTAATTTTTATTAAAAATTTATATTTTTTTTTTACAATATTTTTATTATTAAATTATTTTATTTCTTTTCATTAAAATATATGAATTTTAATGATTTTATTCAAATACATTTTCACACGAATTACTTTTGTATTATTTCGATTAAGGAACTCGACTTGTTTAACTTATGATCAATATTTATTACCTTTAATTTCTTTTCTTTATGGACAAAAAAGTAAAAAGGTGAAAAAAGTTTAATTCTTTTAAGATTATTTCAAAATGAAAATATTGGTGTCCGAGCGAGTGCGAAAGAGGAGGAGCTAAATTATTTCCTCAAAAGCGAAGAAACGACGCAATTGGTCAGTTATATTTAGTTTTCACGTACGTCAACGGTCATTGGTAGGTCAAATCTTTTTGGTAAATTTGGAATAATATTAGTCATTTTTCACTTACTTTATTTCACCTCAAACACACACACACACATACACACACACTGAATATCTAGAAATGGAGAAATATAAGATCAGTAATTTAAACATTTTGCAACATCATATTAAAATAAAATTCAAACATTTTCCTGTACGTTGTGCAGACATACTTTCATGAATACAGTCTTTATTGCTTTAGTTCTGTGTATTGTACCCGGCTTCTTAGAGCTATTTCAGAAGATTTATTGAATGAATAATTGGTACGTGATTTTGTAGAAAACGTGAAGCGAGTGTGTAGCGTTTTCTTAAATTTATATGATCATTATCGCGAAGTGAATTTGGGAGTTTGAAAACCTTCATGACACCTTTGAACATAATAAATATTGATGTGAATATGATCACTTTAAAGTAAATGCGATTACAAATACCATTAATTACTTGTTTATTTCAGAATAATTAATGATTTTCTTCACCCACTTTAGTTGGTAGTAATTGTCCTATTCTAAGAAACAAAATAGACCATTACCTTAGAAGTTTTAATTGTAAACACTTTACGTTGATAACACTTGAATAAATAGAAGATTGATTACTTATTTTCTGAAAAGGAAATGTTATACCTAACTGCCTTATGACAGGCTAATTTGAAATAGATGATCGAACTTGAAAAACGAATGTTATTTAATGCACTTTACTCTCAAACACTGATCAAACCTAAAGAGAAATCAGCAACACAGCAAGCTAAACAGATTCGAAACACAATCCTAATCCTATAGCCTCACTATTCAGAGCTTTTTTTAAATAAGCAGTCCAACAACTTCACTCTCAAATCTCTGCCAATAAAGAACCATCAGCTTTATTTCATGAGGCAGCCGGTAGGTTTTTGGTTGTAGTGGTTTGGAAATATGGAAAATATATCCGTACAAAACTTGACCCAACCGTTTGGTAAATTAATGACAGGAGTGAATATAATGAAAATAATGGTACTTGTAGGTTATCTCCTCCCCACCAATTTCTGACAGAATATTTTCGTTAAAACTAACGAAAATATCACGATTTAACCTAACGAATTATCAAGGGCGTACAGTTGATCTATTATTAATTAAACATTGTTTGTTTCTGCAATAGTATTTACTATTTATTAATAGATCAACTGTACGCTCTTGATAATTGGTTAGGTTAAGTCGTGATATTTTCGTTAGTTTTAACTAAAATATTCTGTCAAAAATTGGTGGTGGTGGTGGTGGGGGAGATAACCTACAAGTACCAAAATAATAAATAAATAAGTAAGGAGGAAAATAAATCTAATAGGAGCAACGTTTTAGCAAAATGGGGATCAAATGTAGAATTCGGACCCCAGCCTTCTTTAATTAGCTTTATAAGGCTAACTAACGAAAATATCATGATCTAACCTAACCAATCGTCAAGGGCGTACAGTTAACCTAACGATTGGTTAGGTTAGGTCGTGATATTTTCGTTAGTTAGCCTTATAAAGCTAACTAAAGAAGGCTGGGTCCGAATTCTACATTTGATCCCAAAATGGTATTCAACGTGCCTTTTTCTCATACTTTACAAATCAAATAAAATGAAATAAAATTTAATGTTCAAATTAATCAGACTCGCATTAATATTTATTTCTTTGCAAGCTTTTCAAACTAATTTTCCATATATATATATATATATATATATAATATATATATATATATATATGAAAATTATTTCACGAAAGTAACGTGAAAAATATTTATGATGAATAAAACCACGAAAGAAGGGAAACACAGAATGGTGTTCAAGCGCTTTCGTCTAATGACATCCTTCAGTGTTCCTGAGGATGTCATTAGACGAAAGCGCTTGAGCACCATTCTGTGTTTCCTTTCCTTCGTGGTTTTATTCAACATATATATATATATATATATATATATATATATATATATATATATTATATATATATATATACATATACATATATATATACACACTGTGTATATATTGTCACTTTAAGGGAGCGATCATGTCAGTTTAATTTGCTCTTTCTTTTCGAAAAATTGGATGGTGAGTAAATATTTCGGATCACCTGAAGATCAGGGCCCCCAGCCTTCGATAGTTAGTCTTATAAGGCTAAGTAACAAAAATATCACGACTTAACCTAACCAATCGTTAGGTCAACTGTATGCCCTTGACGATTGGTTAGGTTAATTCGTGATAGTTTCGTTAGTTAGCCTTAATAAGACTAACTAACGAAGGCTGGGGGCCCTGACCTTCAGGAGATCCAATATTTCTTTTCTCATTTCAAATTTCTTCGCAAAATCACGTGTTAAATATTCATGCAAGAAAACTTCTCGAATTCCTTTTCCATATTTACGAAAATATGTATAATTAACGTAGAGTAAAAAGTTCCAATTTTAATATAAATTTCATTTTAAGATGGAGTTAATTTAATTTTTTAAATTATTCATTATTTATTTCTCCAGATCTATGGAGTCCATTTTGAGTGTGTGTGTGTGTGTGATGGAATTAAGTAAGTGAATAAGAGAGACTAAAATTATTTCAAATTTACTCCAAAGATTTATATCATTCAGAAAACTGGAATTGTTTTCCTTAAATACGGGAAGATCTCGGAGCCGTTAAATGGCAGATTTCTTCATAGAGCGACCCGTCTTTTAAAAACAGATTTTAACTCCCATTTTAATTGTCAAGTGGAGTGAGTGAGATGAATTAAAATTGTTAAGCTACTAAGCTTTATTTTATATATTGAGAACAACAGGAGGGTACCCATCAGGACCATACGCCTTCCGTTCATAAAAAGTTAAAAATCAAAACCAGATTTCCAATACAAATTAAAATATTTATATTGTACTTTTAAATGAAAATATTTCACGTGTTAGGAAGTGACTCGAAGTGATGGATTATATGCGACATTCAATAAATGTCTAATTAAATAGCAATACAAGACTATAATTAAGGAGAAATTTTGAATCTTTAAATTTATGTAGAAACATACAGTATTTCTAAGGAAGATTGAACCAATACTTCGAAAGCATTTCATTTCTTCAAAATGAGGTATCGTTCTTCGAATACCTCAAAGTTTACAGATATAAAAAGTTAATTTTATTCATTCATTTCTTTTAAACTGTAAATTCATTAAAATAAAAAATCTTTTAAAATAATCTTCAAATTTCATCTGCCAAAAACAGGCACTGAAAGAGTTGAAAAAGAGTATCGTACAATCAAAACTTTTAGTTTTTTTCTCTCATTCAAATGTTTCCAAGTTTTTATTATTAAAAAAAGTGAAGACGGTTTAATCATTTTAAAATTATTTAAAAATGAAAATATTCGTGTCCAAGCTTATACGAAGTTATTTCCTCAAAAGCAAAGAAGACTCAATTGGGCAGTTATTTTTAAACCTTCTCCTTTCAGACGTTAACGTTTAAGTTAAAAGTTTTTTGGTCTGTTTCAAGGTAAAATTAATTTATATTATTATCCAGAAGTTGTGTGTGGTTACACGTGTTGTCTATCAACATCCCAACAAAGTTTCAGAGAAAGTGAGATAAACTGTCAGCTCAAGGGAGATTTACAACACCAGTAATTCCCCCTCTAAATCTGGAACTTTTTAAGTGTGGTACCCCGCCAATTACATAAGATATTCTCCACATAGTTTATGATAAATCTAAAAATATAATAAAGTTCATGACGTTATTTCGAGCTAAATTTAATTATTCTTCCAAACACTAGGGGGCACAAAAAAATTCTAAATACCTCTGTGGGAAAAGGTCGATATCGTACAAAGAATTTGAGTTTCATTTTATGAACATAGACCATATTCACGAAAAACGTTCAGTATAACTTTGAAATTAAAATTTTGCATTAAATTTATTTTAAAATGAGTAAACCAAGTATTTTGTGAATTTTCTCTGCATCGACTTCCTCTTCAGGACAGCTTGCCACTCGCATCATACACACAAACATATGTATGTCAAAATTGAATTACATTGAGCTTCGGGTTTCAAAGAATTGATATTCACAATTTTAAAATTACAACTTATTTGCACATTATCCTTAAGCAATCTTTTAAAATAAAAAATTTCCAATATATTTTTTTATTAAAAAAAATTAATTCTGATGATTATAAATATTTTAATTAGTGTGGGAATATAACTTATCAAACTGCGTCTTTCTCATCCTCAAAATCAAGAAAATATTATTATTTTCTCCGAAAAATAAAAATTCATCGATTGACACGCGCTTGTGAACCCCTTTCTTGCTTATCACTTTGATCGGGGATTCATCTTCATACCTGAACCTTTCCATACTTGGTACCTTTCTGAAGAATTTACCAAAGGACTCAAAATAGACTGAAATAATAAAGTAAACTTTAACAAGTAATAAACACTCAAAATAGACATTTTAAGTCACATCATCTATTGTCATAAAACATACTTAAATCTCTGAGAAGATTCCTTTATAATATTTATTTAGGATAACCTGAAGATCAGGGCCCCCAGCCTTCTTTAGTTAGCCTTATAAGGCTAACTAACGAAAATATCACGACCTAACCTAACCAGTCGTTAGGTCGATTGTACGCCCTTGACGATTGGTTAGGTTAGATCGTGATATTTTCGTTAGTTAGCCTTATGAAGCTAACTAAAGAAGGCTGGGGGCCCTGATCTTCAGGTGATCCAAACATTTTAATGCCATGCAAAACTTCACTGCTTACATTTTATGAGTATACTTTTTAGAATGAAAAGGGTTTCCAGTATAAAATAATTAGTTAGAATGAACTCTGTAAAATGGAGTTCAAGCTTTGGCCTCTTAACCATTTTCTTCAATGAATTCTCCGACATTCTATTCGTTAGTTTCGATTTTTATCTTTTCAAAAGAAATATTCCAATCGAAGTGCTTGTTAGTCTTCTCTTCCAAAACTTTACGAGTCTTCCGTCTACTAAATGGTAAAAAACCTCACTTTTCTACGTGAAGGTCAAATTATGATAATAAAAACCCACTCTAATAGACAGAGTTTATTTTCATAACAGTTTCGATGCCCACTGGCATTGAAGAGGATGCCAGTGGGCATCGAAACTCTTATGAAAATAAACTCTTGTCTATTAGAGTGGGTTTTTATAACTTCCGTCTACTATTTTTAATTCATTAAAGCTTGTTTAACTTTTGAAAAGCGTTGCAAGTTAGACGCCATCTTTGAAAAACTGTTTATATCACTTAAGAAATCAAAGGTCAAAGTCTGACCTGAGTTAGGGTAGTGGGAGATGCCTAAGTGACCCATGATTTATTTTAGACAAACAAACTTAAGAAGATATACCGTACTTCGGCCGCGTGCGACTCTCCTCCCTAGAAAATAGAGGTTTCCCACGATGGGGAAAACATATTGCTGGTCGCTTTCGCAACATAAGCCTTTATTTTCTCATTATATAACAGTTGCTATTATCACGTGACAACTGAAAACTCTTCATTATAGATCTTGAGGTTGAATGATTTGATATCTTCGCAAATATTTCATTTTATGAACTTCATGTAAATTAAACTTGAATAAACTTAGTTTATTCAATATAAGAAGCATTTTAAACATGAAATAAAGAAAAATCATATTTGTTTTTAATTATCCATTTGTGTGTACCATTATCGAAAGTAATTATCACTTAATTTACGTAGAATTCATTATAAATGAGTCTTTTTAAGGAAAAATTTAAGAGTCGAATTTTGAATTAGTGAATCCTAACTATAATATTATTATTATTTTTGAGAATAACAAGTTTTTTGCATAAAAAGAATAAACAAATCTTTGATTTGAAGAATAAAATAGTGTTCCCAAATTCGAAATAAAAGTAGTTCTTAAATAATTATTTTATGTTTGTATAATTGTTTAATCAACAGAGATTTAAGTACTAATATATGAGGACCATTCACAGAATCTTCTTAGCAGAGATTTAATTCAAACGTTCTTGTAAAAAATTGGAAGGAAATTCATAAAAAGAATAAGGATTCCATCATTATGTTAGAGGATTTTAATTACAATGCACAGAGATGGCCATTCACTAAACACTTGGTTTACTCGTTTTAAAATAAATTTAATATAAAATTTCAATTTCAAAGTTATGTTGAACGTTTATCGTGAATATGGTCTTTGTTGTTGCAATGAAGCTTAAATTGTTTGTAATGGAGTATTTATGAAAGGAGTGAATATAATGATGAAAATAATAAATAAATAAGTAAGGAGGAAAATAAATCTATTATTAACCAAACGGCTGGTTCAAGTTTTGTAGGGATATATTTTCCGTATTTCCAAACCACTACAACCAAAAACCGTACCGGCTGCCTCATGAAATAAAGCTGCTGGTTCTTTTTTTGGCAGAGACTTGAGAGTGAAGTTGTTGGACTGTTTATTTAAAAAAAGCTCTGAATAGTGAGGCTATAGGATTAGGATTGCGTTTCGAATCTGTTTAGCTAGCTGTGTTGCTGATTTTTCTTTAGGTTTGATCAGTGTTTCAGAGTAAAGTGCATTAAATGTCATTCGTTTTTCAAATTCGATCATCTATTTCAAATTAGTCTGTCATAAGGCAGTTAGGTATAATATTTCATTTTCAGAAAATAGGTAATCAATCTTCTATTTATTCAAGTGTTATCAAGGTAAAATGTTTACAATTAATTTACAATTAAAACTTAGGTAATGGTCTATTTTGTTTCTTAGAATAAGATAATTGCTACCAACTAAAGAGGGTGTTTAACCATAATCGAGTTTAACCCTCTGATAGCAAAAAAAAAATCTAGAAGCAAAATCCAACCGGGGAAAATACCCCAAAATCAGGCTAAAATTCAAGCAGCGTTCCCCAGACTAAATTCACGCTCTGAAGAACCCACTCATACCCTGTCTTACTTTTATGATGACAGAATTTAATATATTATGATTTTTGATGACTGAATTATTTCCTGAATAATAAATTAAATCCTAACTAATGTTATTGATTCCCGCTGATAGAAATTTTATGCTATCAGAGGGTTAAACTCCATTATGGTTGAACACCCTCTTTAGTTGGTAGTAATTGTCCTATTCTAAGAAACAAAATAGACCATTACCTTCGTAGTTTTAATTGTAAATTAATTGTAAACACTTTACCTTGATAACACTTGAATAAATAGAAGATTCATTACCTATTTTCTGAAAAGAAAATGTTATACCTAACTGCCTTATGACAGGCTAATTTGAAATAGATGATCGAACTTGAAAAACGAATGACATTTAATGCACTTTACTTTGAAACACGTCAAACCTAAAGAGAAATGAGCAACACAGCTAGCCAAACAGATTCGAAACACAATCCTAATCCTAGAGCCTCACTATTCAGAACTTTTTTTGAAATAAACAGTGAAACAACTTCACTCTCAAGTCTCTGCCAAATAAAGAACCAGCAGCTTTATTTCATGAAGCAGACAGTACTGTTTTGGAAATATGGAAAATATATCCGTGCAAAACTTTAATCAACCGTTTGGTAAATAATAAATGAAAGGAGAATATAATGATGAAAATAATAAATAGGTTATTAAGTAAGGAGGAAAATAAATCTGATAGGAGCAACGTTTTAACAAAATGGTATTTTAAGCCATTTCTCGCATGGATCAATATTTGGTAAGATTTTTCACATCAAAAAGTGAATTGAAAGGAAATTAATTTGGTATCTTTCAACCTTTCAACAGTTTTGCTCAAAGATACATTTTCACATTTTATTTTATTTCTAAAATTCATATATAAATGATCTAGAGAAGGGCCTATCATGTAAAACCTCAAAATTTGCTGATGATACAAAATTAGGCCATAATATTAAGTCAGTAGCAGGAGCAATGACAATACAAAAAGACTTAGACAGAGTAACAGCCTGGGCAGATAAGTGGGAGCTGAAATTTAATGTTGATAAGTGCAAGGTTATGCATATTGGGCCAAAAAATCCAGAATTTGAATACAATATGAATGGAATTTGAATTAAAAATGATGATAAAGAGAA
Source organism: Bathynomus jamesi (assembly GCA_023014485.1). NCBI lineage: Eukaryota > Metazoa > Arthropoda > Malacostraca > Isopoda > Cirolanidae > Bathynomus > Bathynomus jamesi. The sequence continues at coordinate 79,170 of JAJOZX010000942.1, forward strand.
AGACTTGGGTGTCACTGTGACAAATGAACTTAAACCCTCAAATCACTGTATGGTAATCAGAAATAAAGCAAATGCTAGACTCAATCTCATGCACACACACATTGAATACAAATCACCCAATATTATAAAGCAACTATACATTTCATATGTGAGACCCCTCCTCGAATACTGCATTCAATTTAATAGTCCCTATTTGATACAAGATATTGAAAAACTGGAAAAAGTACAGAAACGAGCAACAAGAATGATCCCATCTCTAAGACAATTAACATATAAGGAAAGACTGGCGTATCTAAGCATGTTCTCATTAAAAAGGAGGAGGTTAAGGGGTGATATGATAGAGGTGTATAAAATGATAAAAGGGTTGGATAAGATAGATTTTGAGTCCCTTTTCATTAAAGATCACAATAACCAGACTAGAGGTCATAGTATGAAATTATTTAAGCCAAGATGTAGAACAAATTTAAGAAAACATAGTTTTACAAACAGAGTAATTAAGTTTGGGAACAGTCTGACAGTAGTGGTGACTTCAGATACACTTGATTCTTTCAAAAGAAGGTTGGATAGTTTGATGTTTGCAAGGGACATCTGGTGATGGTGTTTAAGCCCATTTTTATTGCATGAATGGTACTAGTTTATTTCATATATATTATGTGCATTTGGGTGATAGATCCCACAGCTCAACACAGGTGTTGTGGGATATAGGGAGGCAGTATCTTGGGTTAGGGGATAATCTCTGTCCTTACACACCCTATTTAGAGAGATTCCTCTGCCGACCGGTGCCCCCCATAGTACTGTGAGGTATTGAAAAACTCATGATCTTCACTTGCCCCACAAACACCTTTAAATGGGAGACCCACAATGGGTGCACACACATTTCTACATTACTGTACAGTCTTTACAGCCACACCTACACTTTTCCTCCTAAGTATATATATTGTAATGTATATGGATGTAAATTGTGACTTGGTCCGCAATTGATACGGACCGTGACTTATTTTGGTTGGCACGGTACTGATATTGATGGGTATGGGTATCATAATGAAATTGACTGGATTCTTTGGATTTGATATATTTGCATGTCAGTTATAAATAGATATAGTGTGTAACATATTTGTGGATAGTAGCCTATTATGACTTTGATCCTCTGGATCCAGAGATTCTATCTTTAGTTTTAAATTGATAATTAATTAATTAGTTTTGTAAAAATTGGTTATTGCCAATGTACAGGCAGTTTTTACACCGTGGAGCCACCTCGATGGGCCGAAGTGGCCCCTAGTGTGCCCACTATAAAAATTTCTTATGTTCTTATTTGGCTCTGTGTTTAACCTTAGGATCGTCGTGATTCCGTAGGTAACACACACACACCAAAAAAAAAGCGAGATACCTAATTTGTGAATAGCAACATTTAACTTAATCTAAATAATTTAATTAAAATAATGTAGCATACCCTAATTTTCATTATATCCCTTTTATCGAATGATTACAAACTATAACGACAATGCCACTGTCATTACACGCACCGTTGTGTCGCGGTTTTGTAAGGTAACCAAGAACAACACGCAAGCATATTCACTGAAGTGAACGGGCATATATTTAGAGGAATAAAACAATTACAATTAAAAATATTTAAGAAATGATCTGAAAAATATATTACACAGACCTCTACTTCAGCGCCATCTGTTGGACGAACGATGTAATGTAATGATGGGATTGTTTCACCTCATTCAAAACATCTAAGGTTACATATATATATATATATATATATATATATATATATATATATATATATATACATACATACATACATATATATATACACATATATATATATATATATATGACGGAGGGGACCTACACCTTTAAGTGGGTTCTAACTACGGGTCGCTATATCATTTCCGCGCGTAGGACTGTCTTCCTATCCAACTACTACTCAGACACAATGTCGCTTAACTGAATTGGTGTTACGACACTACAAACGTCGTAGCCCGACGACGAACCACGTAAAACAGAACATATGTATGAGAAAATATTTTGAATTCGAAATAGACAATTTTTAGCCATAAATTTTAAACGAAAGATTTTCTTCAGATTAATTATAAAATAATAATTTAATTTCTTAATTAAAAAGTTAAAATTCAAAACCAGATTTTCAACACGCGTTAAACTCTGTTCTTTTAAATGGAAATATTTTACGTGTAAGAATGGAAGTGACTCGATTATACGTATGTGACATTCAATAAATGTCTAATTAAATGTCAATAAAAGACTATAATAGCCAACAAAATTTGAGTCTTTAAATTTATGGAGAATTATTTCTTTAATGAAGATTGAACCAAGATTCGAAAGCATTTCATTCCTTCAAAATGACGTATCATTCTTCGAATACTTCAAACTTTATATCAAAGATATAAAAAGTTAATTACATTCAATGAAGGACTCGAAAAAGGGGTGTCGTGCAATCGAAACGTTACTGAATTTTATTTCTATTTTGTCATTCAAATGTTTCTAATTTAATTACTTTTTATTATTAAAAAGTTATATTTTTTACAATATTTTTATTATTAAATTATTTTATTTCTTTTCATTAAAATATATGAATTTTAATGATTTTATTCAAATACATTTTCACACGAATTACTTTTCACGTACGTCAACGGTCATTGGTAGGTCAAAAAAGGTCGAATTGACCTTCTGGATTCAAAGGTCAAGGCTCAGTTGTCTTTTGGAGTTCTCTCGTTCAACTTCCACAATCTTCATTGTGATCTAAATTATTATTTGTTTTTTTTATCAAAATTTTCCTTCAATCAAAGTGTGGAAATGGCACCGATAAATATTTGGACTCCAACCTACATAGAAAAGATACGTCTTCGCATTTCAAATGGTAATTAAATTAATTATTACTCTCATTAAACGATTTCATTCGATTACGTCAAACTTTCATTTTTGGATTTATGAAAAATCTTAATAGAATTAATTATTTTTATTATTAATTATTATAATTGTAATTAGAATAGAATAACCTTTATTATTATTAACAAAATAAATAAATTTTTCAATTTACAATGACATGAATAATTGTGAAGCTCGACTCTATTTTATTTAATTTGGCCCTTAAGCTTTAGGCTTTACTGGGCTCTTATTAAAAATAAAGAGCTAGTTGTTATAAATTAATAGTAATAAATAAATAAGTAAATAAGTATTAATAGTTAAAACATGCATTACAATTTTAAACAATATTACTGGACATTAATCCTAGATTTTTGTTAGCATGCCATTATTAATCGGGATTTCAACTTGGTTTTAAACAAATTTACATTCACAATATTTTTTATATCGGCATGCAAGTCATTGCATAATAAATGCGAAAAACCACTTTTTTCTACGTGAAGGTCAAAATATGAAAATAAAAACCCACTCTAATAGACAGTGTTTATTTCCACGACAGTTTCGACGCCCACTGGCATCCTCCTCGGGTGGATACAGAAACTGTCGTGGAAATAAACTCTGTCTATTAGAGTGGGTTTTTATTTTCAAGTCATTGCATAGTTTCAATCCAATGAAAATGGGTAGTTTTTGAGATGAAGACAATCTAAATTGTGGTATAACAAGCTTTGATCTATTCCTGGTCTGATACGAGTGGAATTCTTGATGAGCTACAAAATATCTATTTACCCATTGCAAATTAATTATAGAACGAAATTAAAATTTTATTTAAAAAAATTGTTGTTCCCTTTCCAGTCGAATACGTTCCACCTCCAACTGTAACTAGTAGTCCTCCAGACCTTGACGAGTGTTATTCCAGACTTCGAGTGGATCCTGGCCCTTGGATAAATCCAGTTCAAGGTTAGTTCTCGCCCATTGACCAGAAAGTTGTTGTTAAACCAAAACACTGGCTTTCTCGGAGAGTTTTTAAAAGTTTTTATTCGGTGGTTTTTAATTAGTCATTTTCTCGCTAATTGTTCAAATTTAATTAATTTCATTTGTTGGTCGCGGTTTTGTCTTCAAGGAAATTTCTTGATTTTTTTTTTTTTTTCTGTTTCAGACACTGACGATGTACTGAGAGAGCTTCGCCAAAACGGTGAAGTGCCTTACGATCCTCCAGTGCCTTATGAGCCAACACTGCCAAACGATCCACCAGTGCCCTTTGAGCCGACACTGCCAAACCACCCGACAGTGCTTTATCAGCCGACACCGTCACACGACCCGACATTGCCTTCTGGCCAACACTGCCTTACGACCAGACAGCACCTTCGCTATTACAGTTACAACGCAGATGAGACACTTTAAACTAACTAATTAACTTTTGAAAGTCGTATCAATTTATCATTCATGAAATTTAACAAGAAAAAAAATTAAAAGTTAACCGACTTTCTTACCCCTAGGAGGGTTTTCGACGCGCTTGCAAATGATTTTTTAGATTTGATAATGGGAATTGAAACTCTTCCCTTAGAAACGGAAAATACTCCTTGGTGTTCCTTCTGCTACAGGAGAGGAGAGAAAGCAGTAAATCACACCCTGAAGGTTAGTTTTTTTTACTTTTTCGTTCATCTACTGAAAAGTTTTAGTTCAATTTTAGCTTTCCTTTCAGAAATAAAAGTAATGTAATCACGGTGTGTGTGTGGTGTGTGTGTGTGTGTGTGTGTGTGTGTGTGTGTGTGTGTAGTGTGTAAGTTTTCTATATTAACAAACAAATATTTAGTATCTTTTTGAAAACATGCAATAATAGTCAACAAAAATGAGCGATGACAATTTTTGCATTTTGTTCAACAAATTTCTTTCGTTCACAAAAACCGTTCATTTAATTTCATATTTCTTCATTTATTTTATTATTTTTACGACAATTTGTTATTTCTTTCCATACCCAACATCAGTATTTCTCTATTTGCATCTGCAGGCGCCCAATGGGGACATTTTATGTCCCGTGTTGTCGCAAATCATTTGCAGAGTGTGCGGGGCGATGGGTACAAATGCCTACACACCTGAACAATGCCCCGTGAACGATGCGGAAAACACGATTCATGGGAACGATCCAACTCCCGTGGATGGTTCGAATACCTCCAGTGACGCGAACTAGGTTCTCTACGAGAAACTGCAGCGTCGTCTGCGAAAGAAGAGGAGAGGAGGACATTTATCATCCTATTAAGGTTCGTCCTTTTACTTATTCATTTTCTACAAATTTTAACCTTTAAAAGTAAATATTGGAAACACTTTGAAAAGAACTTTTATATTTTATGAGCGACGCGATGGTTTTATTAGAAGGTAATTATTATCGTATTAGTTTAAAATTAATTAAGGAATTACTTTATCTGACATTATTCGAGTTATTAAAACAAATGGTAAAAATTCACTCGTTTTGTGAGCCAAGATTTATTATCGTTTAAAAATCGTCCATTTGTTTGAAGTACAGTCTATCAAATAGAAGAAATTGTCTCGCCAACAATTCAACTTTTAAGTCTCGTGCCTGAGAATGTCCTAGAGATTTTGGGAGCGAACCGTCGCAAATTTTTACTTCTATTTCGTTTGCGAGTGTTTTATATCAAAATTAAGTTTGTTTCATTTCTAGGCAAGGCATGGAGATATCTTGTGTCCGGTCCTATCCAAGTACAACTAAATTATGCGGGGTAACAGGCACTAAAGCACACACCTTCAAGTATTGGCCTTGGAATCCAACGACAATCAGAAGTCCACCGGTGCAAGAGATACCCTCTCAACCTAATAATTCAGTCAAGGGGGTCCATCTCGTAAACGAGGAACACTTTTCTCGTATACAGAAAATTTTGTCCTAAATTTTCATCATTCAAATTTAATGAGAACTTTTGTTACAACTTTTCTTTCTCAACAATTACTTGTAAATAAATAAAAGAAATTCAACATGCCTTTTTCTTATACTTCAAATTTTATTTTATTTGGTTTGTAATGTTGAAATTAATCAGACGCGCATTAATATTTATTTCTTCGCAAGCTTTTACAAACGTTTTCAAACTAATTTTTATATATATATTGTCACTAAGGGAACGATCATGTCAGTTTAATTTGCTCTGTTTGTTTTCGAAAAATTGGATGGTGATTAAATATTTCTTCCTCATTTCAAATTTCTCCACAAAATCACATGTTAGATATTCATGCAAGAAAACTTCTCATGTTTAATTAACGTACAGTAAAAAGTTCCAACTTTATTATAAATTTCATTTTAAAAATGGAGTTAATTTAATTTTTAAAATTATTCATTATTTATTTCTCCATTTCTATAGAGTCCATTTCAGTGTGTGTGTGTGTATGTGTGTGTGTTGTGTGTGTGTGTGATGGAATTAAGTGAATAAGAGACACTAAAATTATTTCAAATTTACTCCAAAAATTTAGATCATTTAGAAAACTGGAATTGTTTTTCCTTAAATACGAGAAGATCTCGGAGCCGTTAAACGGTCCATTTTAATTGTCAAGTGGAGTGAGAGATGATTTAAAATTGTTTATATATATATATAAGCAACTCTTGAGAACAACAGGAGGGAGCCCATCAGGACCATACGCCTTCCGTTCTTAAAAAGTTAAAAATCAAAACCAGATTTCCAAGACAAATTAAAATATTTATATTGTAGTTTTAAATGAAATATTTCACGTGTTGGGAAGTGACTGGATTATATGCGACATTCAATAAATGTCTAATTAAATAGCAATACAAGAATAATTGAGGAGAAATTATGAATCTTTAAATTTACATAGAAATATACAGTATTTCTAATGAAGATTGAACCAATACTTCGAAAGCACTTCATTTCTTCAAAATGAGGTATCGTTCTTCGAATACTTCAAAGTTCAAAGATATAAAAAGTTAATATCATTCATTCATTTCTTTTAAACCGTAAATTCATTAAAATAAATCTCTGAAAATAATCTTCAAATTTCATCTGCCAAAAACAGGCACTGAAAGAGCTGAAAAAGAGTATCGTACAATCAAAACTTTTAATTTTGTTTTCCGTCATTCAAATGTTTCCAAGTTTTTTTATTAAAAAAAGTGAAGACGGTTTAATCGTTTTAAGATTATTTCAAAATAAAAATATTGGTGTCCAAGCTTGTACGAAGGAGGAGGAGGAGGAGGAGGAGGAGGGAAGTTGTTTCCTCAAAAGCAAAGAAAGGACTCAATTGGACAGTTATTTTTAAACCTTCTCCTTTCAGACGCTAACGTTTAAGTTAAAAGTTTTTGGTCTGTTTTAAGTAAAATTAATTTATATTATTATCCAGAAGTGTGTAGTTACACGTGTTGTCTATCAACATCCCAATAAAGTTTCAAAGTGAGATAAACTGTCAGCTCAAGAAGACTTGCAACCCCAGTAATCCCCCCTCTAAATCCGGACCTGTTTAAGTGTGTTATCCCGCCAATTATGTTAGATATTCTTCACCTAGTTTATGGAGTGAAAACTGATTAAATATATTACTGTATATATCAAACTATATTATGATAAATCTAAAAATATAATCAAGTTCATGACTTCATTTCGCGCTAAATTTAATTACTCTCTCAAACACTAGAGGGCCGAAAAAATTCTAACGCAAAAGTAGGTGGAGTTTCGGATCTTCTGATAAATTAACTTTGTTATAATGTAGAAAAGGTGAAGGTCTCCAGCCTAATAGACCAGGGGCCATGGTGACATGGTGACAAATCTCACTCTATATTGAATAGTGAGGATGAAAATTACTTCACTTAAAATAATAATAATAATAATATTAATAAAAGTAAATCAACAAAGGATAAGTAAGAGAAGTGTGATTTCATGAATTTCCTCATGGTTACTAGTTTTATAGCAACGACTCGAGTTCGAATTTTCCTATAGGATCTGTTCTACTAGTTATATATATCCTACTACTGTATAATCGTAGAACAAATTCCATACAATTAAAGTCTCGAAGATACCGGTTGCCTTAATGACGTCACAGTCAACTTCAACGTGAAGTAGTGGACGCCGCCATTTTTTAATTTTAAAATAACAAAAATTCCATCATTGGGCGCATATTTACAAGGAGAAAATATTCAAATGAGAAATATAAAAATCTTGTCATGAGGAACTAATTTATTTAGGTTTCCAAATACTTTTTTAAAAGTGTTTAAGTTGAGTTAATGCATGTATAAGAATTCTGCACTAATAAATAAATGTAAAGATACTTCGAAATTCCGAAAAGGAATCACAAAATGTCCATAGGCCTAACTGTAACACATTCAGAAACTTCTTTACAGTAGCATTACATTTGAAAACATGAACCTATCGAGGTTAGTCAAGTCAGATAAATGATCAATTATAATTTATGATGAGATTTTACAAAATATTATTTTCAAGTCAGTTAATTATCCTTAAACTATTTACAAAGTTACTCAAGTATCCAACATTACTTGAGCTATAAAAAGTTATATAATATTTACACAATTTACAAGCTTTCATCTCTGAATGTGCCAATTTTTTCTTAAAAATAAGGAAGTACTATTTACCACATCATAGAGCAAGTCATTTAAAAAATCCACTACTCTATCACTGAAAAAACATTTTCGTAGACCCACTCTATTAGTGTTTGCTAATTTCCTTATTATGCCCTTGACTTCTGTCCAATTCTAATCAAAAAAAGTTACGAACTTAATTGTCTAAATCCGAAAACATTTTGAACCTTTATATTATGGCCTATACAGTATCTCTCCTCAAACAACGCTTCTCAAATCTAAACATGCCCGTTTCTTTCAGTCTTTCACTATTCCAACCTTCTTTAACTTGTGATGAACTTCGTTGTCCAACGTCACACGCCTTCAAGCATATCTATATCATACCAATATGGTGGGGTGAATGCAGTATTCCAAGTGGAACCTAACATAAGAATTATACAATATACAGACGACTTCTTACTTTAGTAATTAACATTCCTATACCCAGCATTTTATTTACTTTATTCCTAACGTCTAAGCAATGCTTAAAAATCTTTAGATCACAACTGCCTACAATGCCACGCTCCTTTTCCAAACATCCTTCAACTACTTTCCTTGCATCTCATAACTAAGTTTTCATTATTTCTGCCAAAATGGAGGACATCACGTTTTCAAACAATGCATTCCCTCTGCCATTTATTATACCAGACAACAAATCTATCAAAATTTGTTTGTTGTTTATAAGAATTTTCTAAATTTATAACTTTCGTATCATCTGCAAATTTAAATATATTATTATCCACTCCCTCTCCTTCATCATTTACAAACACAATAAAGGCTAATGGTTTCGATAACCTTCATATTTTCTAAATGTAATGTTAAACTGACCCCTGTGGTACCGTACCCGACTTTTAACTTCCTGACACCCTCATTCCAGACCATTTAAAATTATTCTATGTTCTCTGTCATAACCATTCTTCTTCCCACTTTATGACTGATCCCGATATCCCGTGAGCTTTTAATTTATACACGACTCTCCAACATCGAAACTTGTCTAATGTTTTGCTAATATACAAATTAATAACCTACATCATGTCCTTCATTCATTTACTTGGCCACTTACAAACTCTGAAAAGTCCGAGATTAGACAAACAAGGTCTTCCTGATCTAAATCCGTGCGAGGAACTTTATAAATAAAATTAAAATTATCTAAGTGCTTTTCAATACAATTAAATTGTTTATAATACCTTCTATAATTTTTCCTACCAAAAATGTCAAAAGTAAAGTGTTTATCAAAACTGCATCAGAATGTACGAGCAAATCTTTTTGGTAAATTTGGAATAATTTTAATGTCACTTTTCACTTACTTAATTCCAGCTCACGCGCGCGCGTACGAGCACGCACACACTGAACTTCTTGAAATGGAGAAATATATAATCAGTAATTTTAAACATTTCGCAACACCATTTTAAAATAAAATATGAACATTTTCCTATACGTTTTGCAGACATACTTTCATGAATACGGTCTTTATTCTTTAAGTTCTGTGCATTGTACCCGAGTTCTAAGAGGTATTTCAGAAGATTTATTGAGTGAATAATTGGTACGTGATTTTGTAGAAAACGTGAAGCGAGTGTGTAGCGTTTCCTTAAATTTACATGATCATTATCGCGAAGTGAATTTGGGAGCTTCAAAACCTTCATGACACCTTCGAACATAAATATTGATGTGAATATGATCACTTTCAAGTAAATGCGATTAAAATCACCATTAATTATTTGTTTATTTTCAAATAATTAATGATTTTCTTCTCAGAATAATAATGAAAGTTATCAGGCAAAAGTACCAAATTCTTAAGTTTAAATAGACCGTTCTGCATAAGCTGAAGAAATTTGAGGATCATCAACCCCCCATCTAGGGGAGATCTTCAGTGCTAGTTTCAACCACGAATAGTTAAGATATTACTCTCATTGGTAGTTTCAAATAAAGAGAATTGAACGTGACTGAAAATGTTCCGAATCTGTAGGGAAGCCAAACATGTGCGTGTGTTTGTCTGCGTGTATGAATTCTAGAAACTACAATTTCGCACGAGACGACCTCAATGAAAGTGTATCTTCGAGCAAAACTTTGAAAGATAGCGAACTATTTTACTTCCACTTCAATTTTTTCCGTCACAAAACGTACCAAACCTCGATGCCTGAAAACAATGGCTTACAAATACCTGTCTGTGCGGAAACATTGATATCGTACACACAAATCAAAATCACAAGTCAAAATTGAATTACATTGAGCTTCGGCTTTCAAAGAATTGATATTCACAATTTTAAAATTACAATTCATTTGCACATTATTCTTAAACAATCTTTTAAAATAAAAATTTGCAATATACTTTTTATTTAAAAAAAATTAATTCTGATGATTATAAATATTTTAATTAGTGTGGGAATATAACTTATCAAACTGCATCTTTCTCATCCTCAAAATCAGAAAATTATTATTAGTTTCTACGTAAACTAAAAATTCACCAATTGACACGTGCTTATAAACCCCTTTCTTGCTTATCACTTTGATCCGGGATTCATCTTCATACCTGAACCTTTCCATACTTGGTACCTTTCTGAAGAATTTAACAAAGAACTCAAAATAGACTGAAATAATAAAGTAAACTTTAACAAGTAATAAACACGCAAAATAGACATCATTTTAAATCAAATAATCTATTGTCATAAAACATACTTAAATCTCTGAAAAGATTCCTTCATAAATTTATTTAGGATCACCTGAAGATCAGGGCCCCCAGCCTTCTTCAGTTAGCCTTATAAGGCAAACTAACGAAAATATCATGACCGAACCTAACCAATCGTTAGGTCAACTGTACGCCCTTGACGATGGTTAGGTTAGGTCCTGATATTTTCGTTAGTTTGCCTTATAAAGGTAACTAAAGAATGCTGGGGGCCCTGATCTTCAGGTGATCCAAACATTTTAATGCCATGCAAAACTTCACTGCTTACATTTTATCAGTATACTTTTTAGAATGAAAAGGATTTCCAGTATAAAATAATTAGCTCGAATGAACTCTTTGTAAAATGGAGTTCAGGCTTTGGCATCTTAGCCATTTTCTTCAGTGAATTCTCCGACATTCGATTCGTTAGTTCGATTTTTCTTTTCAAAACAAATATGCCAATCCAAGTGCTTGTTAGTCTTCTCTTCCAAAACTTTACGAGTCTTCCGTCTAATATGAAGACAAAATACGTGGATTTATTCATTATATAAAATCACTTATTTTTAATTTGTTAAAACTCGTTTAAGTTTTGAGAAGAGTTGGAAGTTAGACGCCATCTTTGAAAATCTCTTTATATCACAAGAAATCAAAGGTCAAAGTCTGACCTGAGTTAGAGTAGTGGGAGATGCCGAAGTGACCCATGGATTTATTTTAAACAAACGAACTTAAGAAGATATATCGTACTTCAGCCGCGTGTGACTCTCCTCCCTAGAAAATAGAGGTTTCCCACGATGAAGAAAGGATATCGCTGGTGGTTTTCGCAACATAAGCCGTCATTTTATCACGATACGTATAACAGTTGCTATTATCACGTGACAACTGAAAACTCTTCATTATAGATCTTGAGGTTGAATGATTTTATATCTTCGCAAATATTTCATTTTATGAACTTCATGTAAATTAAACTTGAATAAACTTAGTTTATTCAATATAAGAAGCATTTTGAACATGAAATAAACCTAAAAATCATATTTGTTTTTAATTATCGATTTGTGTGTACCATTATCGAAAGTAATTATCACTTAATTTACGTAGAATTCATTATAAATGAATGTCTTTAAGCAAAAATTTAAGAAAGTCGAATTTTGAACTAGTGAATCTTAACTATAATAATATTATTATTATTTTGAGAATAACTAATGTTTTTTGGATAAAAATAATGAAAATGTTTGATTTAAAGAATAAAATAGTATTCCCAAATTCGAAAAAAAGTAGTTCTGAAATAATTTTATATTTTAATAATTGTTTAATCAACAGAAATTTTAGTACCAATATATGAGGACCGTTCAGACAATCTTTTGAGCAGAGATTTAATTCAAACGTTGTCGTAAAAAATTGGAAGAAAATTCATAAAAAGAATAAGGATTCCATCATTATGTTAGAGGAATTTAATTACAATGCACAGAGATGGCCATTCACAAAACACTTGGTTTACTCATTTTAAAATAAATTTAATATAAAATTTCAATGTTATGTTGAACGTTTATCGTGAATATGGTCTTTGTTGTTGAAATGAAGCAACGTTTTAGCAAAATGGTATTTTAAGCCATTTCTTGCATGGGTCAATATTTAGTAAGATTTTTCACAGCAAAAAGTGAATTGAAAAGAAAGTAATTTGGTATCTTTCAACCTTTCAACAATTTTACTCAAAGATACATTTTCACATTTTATTTTATTTCTAAAATTCAGAGAGACAGGTTTGGCTCTGTTTAACCAAGATCGTAGTGATTCTGTAGGTAAAACACACACACACACACACACCAAAAAAAAAGTGAGATACCTAAATTGTGAATGACAACATTTAACTTAATCTAAATAACTTAATTAAAATAATGTAGCATATCCTAATTTTCATTATATCCCTTTTATCGAATGATTACAAAGAAATATTTCAAACTATAACGACAATGCCACTGTCATTACACGCACCGTTGTGTCGCGGTTTTGTAAGGTAACCAAGAACAACACGCGCGCATATGCAATGAAGTGAACGGGCATATATTTATAGGAATAAAACTATTGCTATTAAAAATATTTAAGAAATGATCCGAAAAATATATTACACAGACCTTTATTTCAGCGCCATCTGTTGGACGAAGGATGTAATGTAATGATGGGATCGTTTTACCTCATTCAAAACATCTAAGGTTATATATATATATATATATATATATATATATATATATATGACGGAGGGGACCTACACCTTCAAGTGGGTTCCTAACCACGGGTCGCTATATCATTTCCGCGCGTAGGACTGTCTTCCCATCCAACTACTACTCAGACACAATGTCGCTTAACTGAATCGGTGTTACGACATTAGAAACGTCGTAGCCCAACGACGAACCACGTAAAACGGAACATATTATGTATGAGAAAATATTTTGAATTCGAAAGAGAATTTTTAGCCATAAATTTTAAACGAAACATTTTCTTCAGATTAATGATAAAATAATTTAATTTGTTAAAAAGTTAAAATTCAAAACCAGATTTTCAACACGCGTTAAACTCTCTTCTTTTAAATGGAAATATTTTACGTGTAAGAATGGAAGTGACTCGATTATACGTATGTGACATTCAATAAATGTCTAATTAAATGTCAATAAAAGACTAGAATTGCGAACAAAATTTGAGTCTTTAAATTTATGGAGAATTATTTCTTTAATGAAGATTGAACCAAGATTCGAAAGCATTTCATTCCTTCAAAATGACGTATCATTCTTCGAATACTTCAAACTTTATATCAAAGATATAAAAAGTTAATTACATTCAATGAAGGACTCGAAAAAGGGGTGTCGTGCAATCGAAACGTTACTAAATTTTATTTCTATTTTTCTTTTGTCATTCAAATGTTTCCAATTTAATTAATTTTTATTATTAAAAATTTATATTTTTTTTTTACAATATTTTTATTATTAAATTATTTTATTTCTTTTCATTAAAATATATGAATTTTAATGATTTTATTCAAATACATTTTCACACGAATTACTTTTGTATTATTTCGATTAAGGAACTCGACTTGTTTAACTTATGATCAATATTTATTACCTTTAATTTCTTTTCTTTATGGACAAAAAAGTAAAAAGGTGAAAAAAGTTTAATTCTTTTAAGATTATTTCAAAATGAAAATATTGGTGTCCGAGCGAGTGCGAAAGAGGAGGAGCTAAATTATTTCCTCAAAAGCGAAGAAACGACGCAATTGGTCAGTTATATTTAGTTTTCACGTACGTCAACGGTCATTGGTAGGTCAAATCTTTTTGGTAAATTTGGAATAATATTAGTCATTTTTCACTTACTTTATTTCACCTCAAACACACACACACATACACACACACTGAATATCTAGAAATGGAGAAATATAAGATCAGTAATTTAAACATTTTGCAACATCATATTAAAATAAAATTCAAACATTTTCCTGTACGTTGTGCAGACATACTTTCATGAATACAGTCTTTATTGCTTTAGTTCTGTGTATTGTACCCGGCTTCTTAGAGCTATTTCAGAAGATTTATTGAATGAATAATTGGTACGTGATTTTGTAGAAAACGTGAAGCGAGTGTGTAGCGTTTTCTTAAATTTATATGATCATTATCGCGAAGTGAATTTGGGAGTTTGAAAACCTTCATGACACCTTTGAACATAATAAATATTGATGTGAATATGATCACTTTAAAGTAAATGCGATTACAAATACCATTAATTACTTGTTTATTTCAGAATAATTAATGATTTTCTTCACCCACTTTAGTTGGTAGTAATTGTCCTATTCTAAGAACAAAATAGACCATTACCTTAGAAGTTTTAATTGTAAACACTTTACGTTGATAACACTTGAATAAATAGAAGATTGATTACTTATTTTCTGAAAAGGAAATGTTATACCTAACTGCCTTATGACAGGCTAATTTGAAATAGATGATCGAACTTGAAAAACGAATGTTATTTAATGCACTTTACTCTCAAACACTGATCAAACCTAAAGAGAAATCAGCAAACAGCAAGCTAAACAGATTCGAAACACAATCCTAATCCTATAGCCTCACTATTCAGAGCTTTTTTTAAATAAGCAGTCCAACAACTTCACTCTCAAATCTCTGCCATAAAGAACCATCAGCTTTATTTCATGAGGCAGCCGGTAGGTTTTTGGTTGTAGTGGTTTGGAAATATGGAAAATATATCCGTACAAAACTTGACCCAACCGTTTGGTAAATTAATGACAGGAGTGAATATAATGAAAATAATGGTACTTGTAGGTTATCTCCTCCCCACCAATTTCTGACAGAATATTTTCGTTAAAACTAACGAAAATATCACGATTTAACCTAACGAATTATCAAGGGCGTACAGTTGATCTATTATTAATTATAACATTGTTTGTTTCTGCAATAGTATTTACTATTTATTAATAGATCAACTGTACGCTCTTGATAATTGGTTAGGTTAAGTCGTGATATTTTCGTTAGTTTTAACTAAAATATTCTGTCAAAAATTGGTGGTGGTGGTGGTGGGGGAGATAACCTACAAGTACCAAAATAATAAATAAATAAGTAAGGAGGAAAATAAATCTAATAGGAGCAACGTTTTAGCAAAATGGGGATCAAATGTAGAATTCGGACCCCAGCCTTCTTTAATTAGCTTTATAAGGCTAACTAACGAAAATATCATGATCTAACCTAACCAATCGTCAAGGGCGTACAGTTAACCTAACGATTGGTTAGGTTAGGTCGTGATATTTTCGTTAGTTAGCCTTATAAAGCTAACTAAAGAAGGCTGGGGTCCGAATTCTACATTTGATCCCAAAATGGTATTCAACGTGCCTTTTTCTCATACTTTACAAATCAAATAAAATGAAATAAAATTTAATGTTCAAATTAATCAGACTCGCATTAATATTTATTTCTTTGCAAGCTTTTCAAACTAATTTTCCATATATATATATATATATATATATATATATATATATATATATATGAAAATTATTTCACGAAAGTAACGTGAAAAATATTTATGATGAATAAAACCACGAAAGAAGGGAAACACAGAATGGTGTTCAAGCGCTTTCGTCTAATGACATCCTTCAGTGTTCCTGAGGATGTCATTAGACGAAAGCGCTTGAGCACCATTCTGTGTTTCCTTTCCTTCGTGGTTTTATTCAACATATATATATATATATATATATATATATATATATATATATATATATATATATATATATATCATATACATATATATATCACACTGTGTATATATTGTCACTTTAAGGGAGCGATCATGTCAGTTTAATTTGCTCTTTCTTTTCGAAAAATTGGGATGGTGAGTAAATATTTCGGATCACCTGAAGATCAGGGCCCCCAGCCTTCGATAGTTAGTCTTATAAGGCTAAGTAACAAAAATATCACGACTTAACCTAACCAATCGTTAGGTCAACTGTATGCCCTTGACGATTGGTTAGGTTAATTCGTGATAGTTTCGTTAGTTAGCCTTAATAAGACTAACTAACGAAGGCTGGGGGCCCTGACCTTCAGGAGATCCAATATTTTTTTCTCATTTCAAATTTCTTCGCAAAATCACGTGTTAAATATTCATGCAAGAAAACTTCTCGAATTCCTTTTCCATATTTACGAAAATATGTATAATTAACGTAGAGTAAAAAGTTCCAATTTTAATATAAATTTCATTTTAAGATGGAGTTAATTTAATTTTTTAAATTATTCATTATTTATTTCTCCAGATCTATGGAGTCCATTTTGAGTGTGTGTGTGTGTGTGTGATGGAATTAAGTAAGTGAATAAGAGAGACTAAAATTATTTCAAATTTACTCCAAAGATTTATATCATTCAGAAAACTGGAATTGTTTTCCTTAAATACGGGAAGATCTCGGAGCCGTTAAATGGCAGATTTCTTCATAGAGCGACCCGTCTTTTAAAAACAGATTTTAACTCCCATTTTAATTGTCAAGTGGAGTGAGTGAGATGAATTAAAATTGTTAAGCTACTAAGCTTTATTTATATATATTGAGAACAACAGGAGGGTACTCCATCAGGACCATACGCCTTCCGTTCATAAAAAGTTAAAAATCAAAACCAGATTTCCAATACAAATTAAAATATTTATATTGTACTTTTAAATGAAAATATTTCACGTGTTAGGAAGTGACTCGAAGTGACTGGATTATATGCGACATTCAATAAATGTCTAATTAAATAGCAATACAAGACTATAATTAAGGAGAAATTTTGAATCTTTAAATTTATGTAGAAACATACAGTATTTCTAAGGAAGATTGAACCAATACTTCGAAAGCATTTCATTTCTTCAAAATGAGGTATCGTTCTTCGAATACCTCAAAGTTTACAGATATAAAAAGTTAATTTTATTCATTCATTTCTTTTAAACTGTAAATTCATTAAAATAAAAAATCTTTTAAAATAATCTTCAAATTTCATCTGCCAAAAACAGGCACTGAAAGAGTTGAAAAAGAGTATCGTACAATCAAAACTTTTAGTTTTGTTTTCTCTCATTCAAATGTTTCCAAGTTTTATTATTAAAAAAAGTGAAGACGGTTTAATCATTTTAAAATTATTTAAAAATGAAAATATTCGTGTCCAAGCTTATACGAAGTTATTTCCTCAAAAGCAAAGAAGACTCAATTGGGCAGTTATTTTTAAACCTTCTCCTTTCAGACGTTAACGTTTAAGTTAAAAGTTTTTTGGTCTGTTTCAAGGTAAAATTAATTTATATTATTATCCAGAAGTTGTGTGTGGTTACACGTGTTGTCTATCAACATCCCAACAAAGTTTCAGAGAAAGTGAGATAAACTGTCAGCTCAAGGGAGATTTACAACACCAGTAATTCCCCCTCTAAATCTGGAACTTTTTAAGTGTGGTACCCCGCCAATTACATAAGATATTCTCCACATAGTTTATGATAAATCTAAAAATATAATAAAGTTCATGACGTTATTTCGAGCTAAATTTAATTATTCTTCCAAACACTAGGGGGCACAAAAAAATTCTAAATACCTCTGTGGGAAAAGGTCGATATCGTACAAAGAATTTGAGTTTCATTTTATGAACATAGACCATATTCACGAAAAACGTTCAGTATAACTTTGAAATTAAAATTTTGCATTAAATTTATTTTAAAATGAGTAAACCAAGTATTTTGTGAATTTTCTCTGCATCGACTTCCTCTTCAGGACAGCTTGCCACTCGCATCATACACACAAACATATGTATGTCAAAATTGAATTACATTGAGCTTCGGGTTTCAAAGAATTGATATTCACAATTTTAAAATTACAACTTATTTGCACATTATCCTTAAGCAATCTTTTAAAATAAAAAATTTCCAATATATTTTTTTATTAAAAAAAATTAATTCTGATGATTATAAATATTTTAATTAGTGTGGGAATATAACTTATCAAACTGCGTCTTTCTCATCCTCAAAATCAAGAAAATATTATTATTTTCTCCGAAAAATAAAAATTCATCGATTGACACGCGCTTGTGAACCCCTTTCTTGCTTATCACTTTGATCGGGGATTCATCTTCATACCTGAACCTTTCCATACTTGGTACCTTTCTGAAGAATTTACCAAAGGACTCAAAATAGACTGAAATAATAAAGTAAACTTTAACAAGTAATAAACACTCAAAATAGACATTTTAAGTCACATCATCTATTGTCATAAAACATACTTAAATCTCTGAGAAGATTCCTTTATAATATTTATTTAGGATAACCTGAAGATCAGGGCCCCCAGCCTTCTTTAGTTAGCCTTATAAGGCTAACTAACGAAAATATCACGACCTAACCTAACCAGTCGTTAGGTCGATTGTACGCCCTTGACGATTGGTTAGGTTAGATCGTGATATTTTCGTTAGTTAGCCTTATGAAGCTAACTAAAGAAGGCTGGGGGCCCTGATCTTCAGGTGATCCAAACATTTTAATGCCATGCAAAACTTCACTGCTTACATTTTATGAGTATACTTTTTAGAATGAAAAGGGTTTCCAGTATAAAATAATTAGTTAGAATGAACTCTGTAAAATGGAGTTCAAGCTTTGGCCTCTTAACCATTTTCTTCAATGAATTCTCCGACATTCTATTCGTTAGTTTGATTTTTATCTTTTCAAAAGAAATATTCCAATCGAAGTGCTTGTTAGTCTTCTCTTCCAAAACTTTACGAGTCTTCCGTCTACTAAATGGTAAAAAACCTCACTTTTCTACGTGAAGGTCAAATTATGATAATAAAAACCCACTCTAATAGACAGAGTTTATTTTCATAACAGTTTCGATGCCCACTGGCATTGAAGAGGATGCCAGTGGGCATCGAAACTCTTATGAAAATAAACTCTTGTCTATTAGAGTGGGTTTTTATAACTTCCGTCTACTATTTTTAATTCATTAAAGCTTGTTTAACTTTTGAAAAGCGTTGCAAGTTAGACGCCATCTTTGAAAAACTGTTTATATCACTTAAGAAATCAAAGGTCAAAGTCTGACCTGAGTTAGGGTAGTGGGAGATGCCTAAGTGACCCATTGATTTATTTTAGACAAACAAACTTAAGAAGATATACCGTACTTCGGCCGCGTGCGACTCTCCTCCCTAGAAAATAGAGGTTTCCCACGATGGGGAAAACATATTGCTGGTCGCTTTCGCAACATAAGCCTTTATTTTCTCATTATATAACAGTTGCTATTATCACGTGACAACTGAAAACTCTTCATTATAGATCTTGAGGTTGAATGATTTGATATCTTCGCAAATATTTCATTTTATGAACTTCATGTAAATTAAACTTGAATAAACTTAGTTTATTCAATATAAGAAGCATTTTAAACATGAAATAAAGAAAAATCATATTTGTTTTTAATTATCCATTTGTGTGTACCATTATCGAAAGTAATTATCACTTAATTTACGTAGAATTCATTATAAATGAGTCTTTTTAAGGAAAAATTTAAGAGTCGAATTTTGAATTAGTGAATCCTAACTATAATAATATTATTATTATTATTTTGAGAATAACAAGTTTTTTGCATAAAAAGAATAAACAAATCTTTGATTTGAAGAATAAAATAGTGTTCCCAAATTCGAAATAAAAGTAGTTCTTAAATAATTATTTTATGTTTGTATAATTGTTTAATCAACAGAGATTTAAGTACTAATATATGAGGACCATTCACAGAATCTTCTTAGCAGAGATTTAATTCAAACGTTCTTGTAAAAAATTGGAAGGAAATTCATAAAAAGAATAAGGATTCCATCATTATGTTAGAGGATTTTAATTACAATGCACAGAGATGGCCATTCACTAAACACTTGGTTTACTCGTTTTAAAATAAATTTAATATAAAATTTCAATTTCAAAGTTATGTTGAACGTTTATCGTGAATATGGTCTTTGTTGTTGCAATGAAGCTTAAATTGTTTGTAATGGAGTATTTATGAAAGGAGTGAATATAATGATGAAAATAATAAATAAATAAGTAAGGAGGAAAATAAATCTATTATTAACCAAACGGCTGGTTCAAGTTTTGTAGGGATATATTTTCCGTATTTCCAAACCACTACAACCAAAAACCGTACCGGCTGCCTCATGAAATAAAGCTGCTGGTTCTTTTTTTGGCAGAGACTTGAGAGTGAAGTTGTTGGACTGTTTATTTAAAAAAAGCTCTGAATAGTGAGGCTATAGGATTAGGATTGCGTTTCGAATCTGTTTAGCTAGCTGTGTTGCTGATTTTTCTTTAGGTTTGATCAGTGTTTCAGAGTAAAGTGCATTAAATGTCATTCGTTTTTCAAATTCGATCATCTATTTCAAATTAGTCTGTCATAAGGCAGTTAGGTATAATATTTCATTTTCAGAAAATAGGTAATCAATCTTCTATTTATTCAAGTGTTATCAAGGTAAAATGTTTACAATTAATTTACAATTAAAACTTAGGTAATGGTCTATTTTGTTTCTTAGAATAAGATAATTGCTACCAACTAAAGAGGGTGTTTAACCATAATCGAGTTTAACCCTCTGATAGCAAAAAAAAAATCTAGAAGCAAAATCCAACCGGGGAAAATACCCCAAAATCAGGCTAAAATTCAAGCAGCGTTCCCCAGACTAAATTCACGCTCTGAAGAACCCACTCATACCCTGTCTTACTTTTATGATGACAGAATTTAATATATTATGATTTTTGATGACTGAATTATTTCCTGAATAATAAATTAAATCCTAACTAATGTTATTGATTCCCGCTGATAGAAATTTTATGCTATCAGAGGGTTAAACTCCATTATGGTTGAACACCCTCTTTAGTTGGTAGTAATTGTCCTATTCTAAGAAACAAAATAGACCATTACCTTCGTAGTTTTAATTGTAAATTAATTGTAAACACTTTACCTTGATAACACTTGAATAAATAGAAGATTCATTACCTATTTTCTGAAAAGAAAATGTTATACCTAACTGCCTTATGACAGGCTAATTTGAAATAGATGATCGAACTTGAAAAACGAATGACATTTAATGCACTTTACTTTGAAACACGTCAAACCTAAAGAGAAATGAGCAACACAGCTAGCCAAACAGATTCGAAACACAATCCTAATCCTAGAGCCTCACTATTCAGAACTTTTTTTGAAATAAACAGTGAAACAACTTCACTCTCAAGTCTCTGCCAAATAAAGAACCAGCAGCTTTATTTCATGAAGCAGACAGTACTGTTTTGGAAATATGGAAAATATATCCGTGCAAAACTTTAATCAACCGTTTGGTAAATAATAAATGAAAGGAGAATATAATGATGAAAATAATAAATAGGTTATTAAGTAAGGAGGAAAATAAATCTGATAGGAGCAACGTTTTAACAAAATGGTATTTTAAGCCATTTCTCGCATGGATCAATATTTGGTAAGATTTTTCACATCAAAAAGTGAATTGAAAGGAAATTAATTTGGTATCTTTCAACCTTTCAACAGTTTTGCTCAAAGATACATTTTCACATTTTATTTTATTTCTAAAATTCATATATAAATGATCTAGAGAAGGGCCTATCATGTAAAACCTCAAAATTTGCTGATGATACAAAATTAGGCCATAATATTAAGTCAGTAGCAGGAGCAATGACAATACAAAAAGACTTAGACAGAGTAACAGCCTGGGCAGATAAGTGGGAGCTGAAATTTAATGTTGATAAGTGCAAGGTTATGCATATTGGGCCAAAAAATCCAGAATTTGAATACAATATGAATGGAATTTGAATTAAAAATGATGATAAAGAGAAAGACTTGGGTGTCACTGTGACAAATGAACTTAAACCCTCAAATCACTGTATGGTAATCAGAAATAAAGCAAATGCTAGACTCAATCTCATGCACACACACATTGAATACAAATCACCCAATATTATAAAGCAACTATACATTTCATATGTGAGACCCCTCCTCGAATACTGCATTCAATTTAATAGTCCCTATTTGATACAAGATATTGAAAAACTGGAAAAAGTACAGAAACGAGCAACAAGAATGATCCCATCTCTAAGACAATTAACATATAAGGAAAGAAGGCGTATCTAAGCATGTTCTCATTAAAAAGGAGGAGGTTAAGGGGTGATATGATAGAGGTGTATAAATGATAAAAGGGTTGGATAAGATAGATTTTGAGTCCCTTTTCATTAAAGATCACAATAACCAGACTAGAGGTCATAGTATGAAATTATTTAAGCCAAGATGTAGAACAAATTTAAGAAAACATAGTTTTACAAACAGAGTAATTAAGTTTGGGAACAGTCTGACAGTAGTGGTGACTTCAGATACACTTGATTCTTTCAAAAGAAGGTTGGATAGTTTGATGTTTGCAAGGGACATCTGGTGATGTTGTTTAAGCCCATTTTTATTGCATGAATGGTACTAGTTTATTTCATATATATTATGTGCATTTGGGTGATAGATCCCACAGCTCAACACAGGTGTTGTGGGATATAGGGAGGCAGTATCTTGGGTTAGGGGATAATCTCTGTCCTTACACACCTATTTAGAGAGATTCCTCTGCCGACCGGTGCCCCCCATAGTACTGTGAGGTATTGAAAAACTCATGATCTTCACTTGCCCCACAAACACCTTTAAATGGGAGACCCACAATGGGTGCACACACATTTCTACATTACTGTACAGTCTTTACAGCCACACCTACACTTTTCCTCCTAAGTATATATATTGTAATGTATATGGATGTAAATTGTGACTTGGTCCGCAATTGATACGGACCGTGACTTATTTTGGTTGGCACGGTACTGATATTGATGGGTATGGGTATCATAATGAAATTGACTGGATTCTTTGGATTTGATATATTTGCATGTCAGTTATAAATAGATATAGTGTGTAACATATTTGTGGATAGTAGCCTATTATGACTTTGATCCTCTGGATCCAGAGATTCTATCTTTAGTTTTAAATTGATAATTAATTAATTAGTTTTGTAAAAATTGGTTATTGCCAATGTACAGGCAGTTTTTACACCGTGGAGCCACCTCGATGGGCCGAAGTGGCCCCTAGTGTGCCCACTATAAAAATTTCTTATGTTCTTATTTGGCTCTGTGTTTAACCTTAGGATCGTCGTGATTCCGTAGGTAACACACACACACACAAAAAAAAGCGAGATACCTAATTTGTGAATAGCAACATTTAACTTAATCTAAATAATTTAATTAAAATAATGTAGCATACCCTAATTTTCATTATATCCCTTTTATCGAATGATTACAAACTATAACGACAATGCCACTGTCATTACACGCACCGTTGTGTCGCGGTTTTGTAAGGTAACCAAGAACAACACGCAAGCATATTCACTGAAGTGAACGGGCATATATTTAGAGGAATAAAACAATTACAATTAAAAATATTTAAGAAATGATCTGAAAAATATATTACACAGACCTCTACTTCAGCGCCATCTGTTGGACGAACGATGTAATGTAATGATGGGATTGTTTCACCTCATTCAAAACATCTAAGGTTACATATATATATATATATATATATATATATATATATATATATATATATATACATACATACATACATATATATATACACATACATATATAATATATATATATGACGGAGGGGACCTACACCTTTAAGTGGGTTCTAACTACGGGTCGCTATATCATTTCCGCGCGTAGGACTGTCTTCCTATCCAACTACTACTCAGACACAATGTCGCTTAACTGAATTGGTGTTACGACACTACAAACGTCGTAGCCCGACGACGAACCACGTAAAACAGAACATATGTATGAGAAAATATTTTGAATTCGAAATAGACAATTTTTAGCCATAAATTTTAAACGAAAGATTTTCTTCAGATTAATTATAAAATAATAATTTAATTTCTTAATTAAAAAGTTAAAATTCAAAACCAGATTTTCAACACGCGTTAAACTCTGTTCTTTTAAATGGAAATATTTTACGTGTAAGAATGGAAGTGACTCGATTATACGTATGTGACATTCAATAAATGTCTAATTAAATGTCAATAAAAGACTATAATAGCCAACAAAATTTGAGTCTTTAAATTTATGGAGAATTATTTCTTTAATGAAGATTGAACCAAGATTCGAAAGCATTTCATTCCTTCAAAATGACGTATCATTCTTCGAATACTTCAAACTTTATATCAAAGATATAAAAAGTTAATTACATTCAATGAAGGACTCGAAAAAGGGGTGTCGTGCAATCGAAACGTTACTGAATTTTATTTCTATTTTGTCATTCAAATGTTTCTAATTTAATTACTTTTTATTATTAAAAAGTTATATTTTTTACAATATTTTATTATTAAATTATTTTATTTCTTTTCATTAAAATATATGAATTTTAATGATTTTATTCAAATACATTTTCACACGAATTACTTTTCACGTACGTCAACGGTCATTGGTAGGTCAAAAAAGGTCGAATTGACCTTCTGGATTCAAAGGTCAAGGCTCAGTTGTCTTTTGGAGTTCTCTCGTTCAACTTCCACAATCTTCATTGTGATCTAAAT
The DNA here is from genome assembly GCA_023014485.1 of Bathynomus jamesi. Taxonomy (NCBI): domain Eukaryota; kingdom Metazoa; phylum Arthropoda; class Malacostraca; order Isopoda; family Cirolanidae; genus Bathynomus; species Bathynomus jamesi. The sequence continues at coordinate 104,416 of JAJOZX010000942.1, forward strand.
TATTATTTGTTTTTTTTATCAAAATTTTCCTTCAATCAAAGTGTGGAAATGGCACCGATAAATATTTGGACTCCAACCTACATAGAAAAGATACGTCTTCGCATTTCAAATGGTAATTAAATTAATTATTACTCTCATTAAACGATTTCATTCGATTACGTCAAACTTTCATTTTTGGATTTATGAAAAATCTTAATAGAATTAATTATTTTTATTATTAATTATTATAATTGTAATTAGAATAGAATAACCTTTATTATTATTAACAAAATAAATAAATTTTTCAATTTACAATGACATGAATAATTGTGAAGCTCGACTCTATTTTATTTAATTTGGCCCTTAAGCTTTAGGCTTTACTGGGCTCTTATTAAAAATAAAGAGCTAGTTGTTATAAATTAATAGTAATAAATAAATAAGTAAATAAGTATTATTAATAGTTAAAACATGCATTACAATTTTAAACAATATTACTGGACATTAATCCTAGATTTTTGTTAGCATGCCATTATTAATCGGGATTTCAACTTGGTTTTAAACAAATTTACATTCACAATATTTTTTATATCGGCATGCAAGTCATTGCATAATAAATGCGAAAAACCACTTTTTTCTACGTGAAGGTCAAAATATGAAAATAAAAACCCACTCTAATAGACAGTGTTTATTTCCACGACAGTTTCGACGCCCACTGGCATCCTCCTCGGGTGGATACAGAAACTGTCGTGGAAATAAACTCTGTCTATTAGAGTGGGTTTTTATTTTCAAGTCATTGCATAGTTTCAATCCAATGAAAATGGGTAGTTTTTGAGATGAAGACAATCTAAATTGTGGTATAACAAGCTTTGATCTATTCCTGGTCTGATACGAGTGGAATTCTTGATGAGCTACAAAATATCTATTTACCCATTGCAAATTAATTATAGAACGAAATTAAAATTTTATTTAAAAAAATTGTTGTTCCCTTTCCAGTCGAATACGTTCCACCTCCAACTGTAACTAGTAGTCCTCCAGACCTTGACGAGTGTTATTCCAGACTTCGAGTGGATCCTGGCCCTTGGATAAATCCAGTTCAAGGTTAGTTCTCGCCCATTGACCAGAAAGTTGTTGTTAAACCAAAACACTGGCTTTCTCGGAGAGTTTTTAAAAGTTTTTATTCGGTGGTTTTTAATTAGTCATTTTCTCGCTAATTGTTCAAATTTAATTAATTTCATTTGTTGGTCGCGGTTTTGTCTTCAAGGAAATTTCTTGATTTTTTTTTTTTTTTTCTGTTTCAGACACTGACGATGTACTGAGAGAGCTTCGCCAAAACGGTGAAGTGCCTTACGATCCTCCAGTGCCTTATGAGCCAACACTGCCAAACGATCCACCAGTGCCCTTTGAGCCGACACTGCCAAACCACCCGACAGTGCTTTATCAGCCGACACCGTCACACGACCCGACATTGCCTTCTGGCCAACACTGCCTTACGACCAGACAGCACCTTCGCTATTACAGTTACAACGCAGATGAGACACTTTAAACTAACTAATTAACTTTTGAAAGTCGTATCAATTTATCATTCATGAAATTTAACAAGAAAAAAAATTAAAAGTTAACCGACTTTCTTACCCCTAGGAGGGTTTTCGACGCGCTTGCAAATGATTTTTAGATTTGATAATGGGAATTGAAACTCTTCCCTTAGAAACGGAAAATACTCCTTGGTGTTCCTTCTGCTACAGGAGAGGAGAGAAAGCAGTAAATCACACCCTGAAGGTTAGTTTTTTTTACTTTTTCGTTCATCTACTGAAAAGTTTTAGTTCAATTTTAGCTTTCCTTTCAGAAATAAAAGTAATGTAATCACGGTGTGTGTGTGTGTGGTGTGTGTGTGTGTGTGTGTGTGTGTGTGTAGTGTGTAAGTTTTCTATATTAACAAACAAATATTTAGTATCTTTTTGAAAACATGCAATAATAGTCAACAAAAATGAGCGATGACAATTTTTGCATTTTGTTCAACAAATTTCTTTCGTTCACAAAAACCGTTCATTTAATTTCATATTTCTTCATTTATTTTATTATTTTTACGACAATTTGTTATTTCTTTCCATACCCAACATCAGTATTTCTCTATTTGCATCTGCAGGCGCCCAATGGGGACATTTTATGTCCCGTGTTGTCGCAAATCATTTGCAGAGTGTGCGGGGGCGATGGGTACAAATGCCTACACACCTGAACAATGCCCCGTGAACGATGCGGAAAACACGATTCATGGGAACGATCCAACTCCCGTGGATGGTTCGAATACCTCCAGTGACGCGAACTAGGTTCTCTACGAGAAACTGCAGCGTCGTCTGCGAAAGAAGAGGAGAGGAGGACATTTATCATCCTATTAAGGTTCGTCCTTTTACTTATTCATTTTCTACAAATTTTAACCTTTAAAAGTAAATATTGGAAACACTTTGAAAAGAACTTTTATATTTTATGAGCGACGCGATGGTTTTTATTAGAAGGTAATTATTATCGTATTAGTTTAAAATTAATTAAGGAATTACTTTATCTGACATTATTCGAGTTATTAAAACAAATGGTAAAAATTCACTCGTTTTGTGAGCCAAGATTTATATCATTTAAAAATCGTCCATTTGTTTGAAGTACAGTCTATCAAATAGAAGAAATTGTCTCGCCAACAATTCAACTTTTAAGTCTCGTGCCTGAGAATGTCCTAGAGATTTTGGGAGCGAACCGTCGCAAATTTTTACTTCTATTTCGTTTGCGAGTGTTTTATATCAAAATTAAGTTTGTTTCATTTCTAGGCAAGGCATGGAGATATCTTGTGTCCGGTCCTATCCAAGTACAACTAAATTATGCGGGGTAACAGGCACTAAAGCACACACCTTCAAGTATTGGCCTTGGAATCCAACGACAATCAGAAGTCCACCGGTGCAAGAGATACCCTCTCAACCTAATAATTCAGTCAAGGGGGTCCATCTCGTAAACGAGGAACACTTTTCTCGTATACAGAAAATTTTGTCCTAAATTTTCATCATTCAAATTTAATGAGAACTTTTGTTACAACTTTTCTTTCTCAACAATTACTTGTAAATAATAAAAGAAATTCAACATGCCTTTTTCTTATACTTCAAATTTTATTTTATTTGGTTTGTAATGTTGAAATTAATCAGACGCGCATTAATATTTATTTCTTCGCAAGCTTTTACAAACGTTTTCAAACTAATTTTTATATATATTGTCACTAAGGGAACGATCATGTCAGTTTAATTTGCTCTGTTTGTTTTCGAAAAATTGGATGGTGATTAAATATTTCTTCCTCATTTCAAATTTCTCCACAAAATCACATGTTAGATATTCATGCAAGAAAACTTCTCATGTTTAATTAACGTACAGTAAAAAGTTCCAACTTTATTATAAATTTCATTTTAAAAATGGAGTTAATTTAATTTTTAAAATTATTCATTATTTATTTCTCCATTTCTATAGAGTCCATTTTCAGTGTGTGTGTGTGTATGTGTGTGTGTGTGTGTGTGTGTGATGGAATTAAGTGAATAAGAGACACTAAAATTATTTCAAATTTACTCCAAAAATTTAGATCATTTAGAAAACTGGAATTGTTTTTCCTTAAATACGAGAAGATCTCGGAGCCGTTAAACGGTCCATTTTAATTGTCAAGTGGAGTGAGAGATGATTTAAAATTGTTTATATATATATATATAAGCAACTCTTGAGAACAACAGGAGGGGAGCCCATCAGGACCATACGCCTTCCGTTCTTAAAAAGTTAAAAATCAAAACCAGATTTCCAAGACAAATTAAAATATTTATATTGTAGTTTTAAATGAAAATATTTCACGTGTTGGGAAGTGACTGGATTATATGCGACATTCAATAAATGTCTAATTAAATAGCAATACAAGAATAATTGAGGAGAAATTATGAATCTTTAAATTTACATAGAAATATACAGTATTTCTAATGAAGATTGAACCAATACTTCGAAAGCACTTCATTTCTTCAAAATGAGGTATCGTTCTTCGAATACTTCAAAGTTCAAAGATATAAAAAGTTAATATCATTCATTCATTTCTTTTAAACCGTAAATTCATTAAAATAAATCTCTGAAAATAATCTTCAAATTTCATCTGCCAAAAACAGGCACTGAAAGAGCTGAAAAAGAGTATCGTACAATCAAAACTTTTAATTTTGTTTTCCGTCATTCAAATGTTTCCAAGTTTTTATTATTAAAAAAAGTGAAGACGGTTTAATCGTTTTAAGATTATTTCAAAATAAAAATATTGGTGTCCAAGCTTGTACGAAGGAGGAGGAGGAGGGAGGAGGAGGGAAGTTGTTTCCTCAAAAGCAAAGAAAGGACTCAATTGGACAGTTATTTTTAAACCTTCTCCTTTCAGACGCTAACGTTTAAGTTAAAAGGTTTTTGGTCTGTTTTAAAGTAAAATTAATTTATATTATTATCCAGAAGTGTGTAGTTACACGTGTTGTCTATCAACATCCCAATAAAGTTTCAAAGTGAGATAAACTGTCAGCTCAAGAAGACTTGCAACCCCAGTAATCCCCCCTCTAAATCCGGACCTGTTTAAGTGTGTTATCCCGCCAATTATGTTAGATATTCTTCACCTAGTTTATGGAGTGAAAACTGATTAAATATATTATTGTATATATCAAACTATAATGATAAATCTAAAAATATAATCAAGTTCATGACTTCATTTCGCGCTAAATTTAATTACTCTCAAACACTAGAGGGCCGAAAAAATTCTAACGCAAAAGTAGGTGGAGTTTCGGATCTTCTGATAAATTAACTTTGTTATAATGTAGAAAAGGTGAAGGTCTCCAGCCTAATAGACCAGGGGCCATGGTGACATGGTGACAAATCTCACTCTATATTGAATAGTGAGGATGAAAATTACTTCACTTAAATAATAATAATAATAATATTAATAAAAGTAAATCAACAAAGGATAAGTAAGAGAAGTGTGATTTCATGAATTTCCTCATGGTTACTAGTTTTATAGCAACGACTCGAGTTCGAATTTTCCTATAGGATCTGTTCTACTAGTTATATATATCCACTACTGTATAATCGTAGAACAAATTCCATACAATTAAAGTCTCGAAGATACCGGTTGCCGTAATGACGTCACAGTCAACTTCAACGTGAAGTAGTGGACGCCGCCATTTTTTAATTTTAAAATAACAAAAATTCCATCATTGGGCGCATATTTACAAGAGAAAATATTCAAATGAGAAATATAAAAATCTTGTCATGAGAACTAATTTATTTAGGTTTCCAAATACTTTTTTAAAAGTGTTTAAGTTGAGTTAATGCATGTATAAGAATTCTGCACTAATAAATAAATGTAAAGATACTTCGAAATTCCGAAAGGAATCACAAAATGTCCATAGGCCTAACTGTAACACATTCAGAAACTTCTTTACAGTAGCATTACATTTGAAAACATGAACCTATCGAGGTTAGTCAAGTCAGATAAATGATCAATTATAATTTATGATGAGATTTTACAAAATATTATTTTCAAGTCAGTTAATTATCCTTAAACTATTTACAAAGTTACCCAAGTATCCAACATTACTTGAGCTATAAAAAGTTATACAATATTTACACAATTTACAAGCTTTCATCTCTGAATGTGCCAAATTTTTTCTTAAAAATAAAGTAGTACTATTTACCACATCATAGAGCAAGTCATTTCAAAAATCCACTACTCTATGACTGAAAAAATATTTTCGTAGACCCACTATTAGTGTTTGCTAATTTCCTTATTATGCCCTTGGCTTCTGTCCAATTCTAATCAAAAAAAGTTACTTGAACTTAATTGTCTAAATCCGAAAACACTTTGAACCTTTATATTATGGCCTATACAGTATCTCTCCTCAAACAACGCTTCTCAAATCTAAACATGCCCGTTACTTTCAGTCTTTCACTATTCCAACCTTCTTTAACTCGTGATGAACTTTGTTGGGGTGAATGCAGTATTCCAAGTAGAACTTAACATAAGAATTATACAATCTACAGACGATTTCTTACTTTAGTAATTAACATTCCTATTAATAATACCCAGCATTTTATTTACTTTATTCCTAACGTCTAAGCAATGCTTAAAAATCTTTAGATCACTACTGCCTACAATGCCACGCTCATTTTCCAAACATCCTTCAACCACTTTCCTTGCATCTCATAACTAAGTTTTCATTATTTCTGCCAAAATGGAGGACTTCACGTTTTCAAACAATGCATTCCCTCTGCCATTTATTATACCAGACAACAAATCTATCAAAATTTGTTTGTTGTTTATAAGAATTTTCTAAATTTATAACTTTCGTATCATCTGCAAATTTAAATATATTATTATCCACTCCCTCCTCTTCATCATTTACATACAACATAAAGGCTAATGGTTTCGATAATCTTATATTTCTAAATGTAATGTTAAAACTGACCCCTGTGGTACCGTACCCGTCTTTTAACTTCCTGACACCCTCATTCCAGACCATTTAAAATTATTCTATGATCTCTGTCCTAACCATTCTTCTTCCCACTTTATGACTGATCCCGATATCCCGTGAGCTTTTAATTTATACACGAGTCTCCAACATCGAAACTTGTCTAATGTTTTGCTAATATACAAATAAATAACCTACATCATGTCCTTCATTCATTTACTTGGCCACTTACAAACTCTGAAAAGTCCGAGATTAGACAAACAAGGTCTTCCTGATCTAAATCCGTGCGAGGAACTTTATAAATAAAATTAAAATTATCTAAGTGCTTTTCAATACAATTAAATTGTTTCTAATACTTTCTAATATTTTTCCTACCAAAAGTGTCAAAAGTAAAGTGTTTATCAAAACTGCATCAGAATATACGAGCAAATCTTTTTGGTAAATTTGGAATAATTTTAATGTCACTTTTCACTTACTTAATTCCAGCTCACGCGCGCGCGTACGAGCACGCACACACACCTTCTTGAAATGGAGAAATATATAATCAGTAATTTTAAACATTTCGAAACACCATTTTAAAATAAAATATGAACATTTTCCTATACGTTTTGCAGACATACTTTCATGAATATGGTCTTTATTGTTTAAGTTGTGTGTATTGTACCCGAGTTCTAAGAGGTATTTCAGAAGATTTATTGAGTGAATAATTGGTACGTGATTTTGTAGAAAACGTGAAGCGAGAGTGTAGCGTTTCCTTAAATTTACATGATCATTATCGCGAAGTGAATTCGGGAGCTTCAAAACCTTCATGACACCTTCGAACATAAATATTGATGTGAATATGATCACTTTCAAGTAAATGCGATTAAAATTACCATTAATTATTTGTTTATTTTCAAATAATTAATGATTTTCTTCTCAGAATAATAATGAAAGTTATCAGGCAAAAAGTACCAAATTCTTAAGTTTAAATAGACCGTTCTGCATAAGCTGAAGAAATTTGAGGATCATCAACCCAGCCCCATCTATGGGAGATCTTCAGTGTTAGTTTCATCCATGAATAGTTAAGATATTAAACCCTCATTGGGGGTTTCAAATAAACAGAATTGAACGTGACTGAAAATGTTTCGAATCTGTAGGGAAGCCAAACATGTGCGTGTGTGTTTGTCTGCGTGTATGAATTCTAGAAACTACAATTTCGCACGAGACGACCTCCATCAAAGTGTATCTTCGAGCAAAACTTTTGAAAGATAGTGAACTATTTTATTTCCACTTCCCTTTTTTCCGTGAAAACAATGGCTTATAAATAGCTCTGTGCGAAAACGTTAATATCGTACACACAAATCAAAATCACAAGTCAAAATTGAATTACATCGAGCTTCGGCTTTCAAAGAATTGATAGTCACAATTTTAAAATTACAATTTATTTGCACATTATTCTTAAACAATCTTTTAAAATAAAAATTTCAAATATAATTTTTATTTACAAAAAAATTAATTCTGATGATTATAAATATTTTAATTAGTGTGGGAATATAACTTATCAAACTGCGTCTTTCTCATCCTCAAAATCAGGAAATTATTATTATTTTCTACAAAAAATAAAAATTCTCCAATTGGCACGTGCTGATGAACCCCTTTCTTGCTTATCACTTTGATCCGGGATTCATCACCATACTTGAACCTTTCCATATTTGGTACCTTTCTGAAGAATTTAACAAAGGACTCAAAATAGACTGAAATAATAAAGTAAACTTTAACAAGTAATAAACACGCAAAATAGACATCATTTTAAATCAAATAATCTATTGTCATAAAACATACTTAAATCTCTGAAAAGATTCATTCATAATATTTATTTAGGATGACCTGAAGATCAGGGCCCCAGCCTTCTTTAGTTAGGCTTATAAAACTAAGTAGCGAAAATATCACGACCTAACCAAACCAATCGTTAGGTCAACTGTACTCCTTTGACGATTGGTTAGGTTAGGTCGTGATATTTTCGTTAGTTAGCCTTATAAAGCTAACTAAAGAATGCTGGGGGCCCTGATCTTCAGGTCATCCAAACATTTTAATGCCATGCAAATTTTCACTGCTTACATTTTATCAGTATACTTTTTAGAATGAAAAGGGTTTCCAGTATAAAATAATTAGTACGAATGAACTCGTTGCAAATGGAGTTCAGGCTTTGGCATCTTAGTCATTTTCTTCAGTGAATTCTCCGACATTCTATTCCTTAGTTCAATTTTTATCTTTTGAAAACAAATATTCCAATCTAAGTGCTTGTTAGTCTTCTCTTCCAAAACTTTACGAGTCTTCAGTCTGCTATGAAGACAAAATACGTGGATTTATTCATATAAAATCACTTATTTTCAATTCATTTAAACTTGTTTAACTTTTGAGAAGAGTTGGAAGTTAGACGCCATCTTTAAAAATTCGTTTATATCACTTAAGGAATTAAAGGTCAAAGTCTGACCTGAGTTAGGGTAGTGGGAGATGCCTAAGTGACCCATGGATTTATTTTAGACAAACAAACTTAAGGAGATATCTCGTACTTCGGCCGCGTGCGACAATCCTCCCTAGAAAATAGAGGTTTCCCACGATGAGAAAAAGATATTGCTGGTGGCTTTCGCAATATAAGCCGTCATTTTCTCATTATATAACAATTGATATTATCACTTGACAACTGAAAACTCTTCATTATAGATCTTGAGGTTGAATGATTTGATATCTTCGCAAATATTTCATTTTATGAACATGTAAATTAAACTTGAATAAACTTAGTATGTTCAATATAACAAGCATTTTAAACATGAAATAAACCTAAAAATCATATTTGTTTTTAATTATCCATTTGTGTGTATCATTATCGAAAGTAATCATCACTTAATTTACGGAGATTTCATTATAAATGAATCTTTTTAAGCAAAAATTTAACGAGTTTTTTGCATAAAAAGAATAAAAAATTCTTTTATTTAAAGAATAAAATAGTGTTCCCAAATTCGAAATAAAAGTAGTTAAATAATTATTTTATATTTTAATAATTGTTTAATCAACAGAAATTTATATACCAATATATGAGGACCGTTCAGAGGATCTTCTTAGCAGATTTAATTCAAACGTTCTTGTAAAAAATTGGAAGGAAATTCATAAAAAGAATAAGGGTTCCATCATTATGTTTGAGGATTTTAATTACAATGCACAGAGATGGCCATTCACAAAACACTTGGTTTACTCATTTTATAATAAATTTAATATAAAATTTCAATGTTATGTTGAACGTTTATCGTGAATTTAACTTCATTGCAAAATTTAAATAACTAATTTAAATGAAAAATTTCTATCAGTTATGTTACTAATTTAAATTTTGTTTTAACCCAACACAATATTTGAATACTAAACTATTAAATCATTAACAATAAATATTAAATCAATCTATGTTTAAAAAAATTAAGTATCAAAACACTTAAAAAAAAACTAGAAGCAAAATCCAATTGGGGAAAATACCCCAAAATCAGGCTAAAATTCAAGCAGTGTTCCCCAGACTAAATTCAGGCTCTGAAGAACCCACTCATACCCTGTCTTACTTTCATAATGACTGAATTTAATATATGATTTTTGATGACTGAATTATTTCTTGAATAATAAATTAAATCCTAACTAATGTTATTGATGCCCGCTGATAGAAATTTTATGCTAACAGAGGGTTAAACTCGATTATGGTTAAACACCCTCTTTAGTTGGTAGCAATTGTCCTATTCTAAAAACAAAATAGACCATTACCTTAGTAGTTTTAATTGTAAATTAATTGATAACACTTGAATAAATAGAAGATTGATTACCTATTTTCTGAAAAGGAAATGTTATACCTAACTGCCTTATGACAGACTAATTTGAAATAGATGACCTAACTTGAAAAACGAATTCCATTTAATGCACTTCACTCTGAAACACTGAACAAACCTAAAGAGAAATCAGCAACAGAGCTAGCTAAACAGATTCGAAAGACAATCCTAATCCTATTGCCTCACTATTCACAGCTTTTTTTAAATAAACAGTCCAACAACTTCACTCACAAGTCTCTGCCAAAAAAGAACCAGCAGCTTTATTTCATGAGGCAGCCGGTACGGTTTTTGGTTGTAGTGGTTGTGGTTTGGAAATACGGAAAATATATCCGTACAAAACTTGAACCAACCGTTTGGTAAATAAATGATAGGAGTGAATATAATATGAAAATAATAAATTATTAAGTTAAGGAGGAAAATAAATCTAATAGGAGCAACGTTTTAGCAAAATGGTTTTTTAAGCCATTTCTTGCATGGATCAATATTTGGTAAGATTTTTCACAGCAAAAAGTGAATTGAAAGGAAAGTAATTTGGTATCTTTCAACCTTTCAAAAGTTTTGCTCAAAGATACATTTTCACATTTTATTTTATTTCTAAAATTCATAGACACAGATTTGGCTCTTTGTTTAACCTCAGGATCGTCGTGATTCCATAGGTAACACACACACACACAACCAAAAAAAGTGAGATACCTAAATTGTGAATGGCAACATTTAACTTAATCTAAATAACTTAATTAAAATAATGTAGCATAGCCTAATTTTCATTATATCACTTCTATCGAATGATTACAAAGAAATATTTCAAACTATAACGACAATGCCAGTCATTACACGCACCGTTGTGTCGCGGTTTTGTAAGGTAACCAAGAACAACACGCAAGCATATTCACTGAAGTGAACGGGCATATATTTATAGGAATAAATCTATTGCTATTAAAAATATTTAAGAAATGATCTGAAAAATATATTACACAGACCTCTATTTCAGCGCCATCTGTTGGACGAACGATGTAATGTAATGATGGGATTGTTTTACCTCATTCAAAACACCTAAGGTTATATATATATATATATATATATATATATATATATATATATATATATTTATTTATTTATTTGACGGAGGGGACCTACACCTTTAAGTGGGTTCTTAACCACGGGTCGCTATATCATTTCTGCGCGTAGGACTGTCTTCCCATCCAACTACTACTCAGACACAATGTCGCTTAACTGAATCGGTGTTACGACACTAGAAACGGCGTAGCCCGACGACGAACCACGTAAAACAGAACATATTAATTATGAGAAAATATTTTTAATTCAAAATAGACAATTTTTAGCCATAAATTTTAAACGAAAGATTTTCTTCCGATTAATGATAAAATAATTTCATTTGTTAAAAAGTTAAAATTCAAAACCAGATTTTCAAAACGCGTTAAACTCTGTTCTTTCAAATGGAAATATTTTACGTGTAAGAATGGAAGTGACTCGATTATACGTATGTGACATTCAATAAATGTCTAATTAAATGTCAATAAAAGACTATAATTGCGAACAAAATTTTAGTCTTTAAATTTCTGGAGAATTATTTCTTTAATGAAGATTGAACCAAGATTCGAAAGCATTTCATTCCTTCAAAATGACGTATCATTCTTCGAATACTTCAAACTTTATATCAAAGATATAAAAAGTTAATTACATTCAATGAAGGACTCGAAAAAGGGGTGTCGTGCAATCGAAACGTCACTAAATTTTATTTCTATTTTGTCATTCAAATGTTTCCAATTTAATTACTTTTTACTATTAAAAAGTTATTTTATTTACAATATTTTTATTATTAAATTTTTATATTTCTTTTCATTAAAATATATGAATTTTAATGATTTTATTCAAATACATTTTCGCACGAATTACTTTCGTATTATTTCGATTAACGAACTCGACTTCTTTAATTTGTGATCAATATTTATTACCTTTAATTTCTTTTCTTTACGGACAAAAAAGTAAAAAGGTGAAAAAGGTTTAATTCTTTTAAGATTATTTCAAAATGAAAATATTGGTGTTCGAGCGAGTGCGAAAGAGGAGGAGCTCAATTATTTCCTCAAAAGCGAAGAAACGACGCAATTGGTCAGTTATATTTTGTTTTCATGTACGTCAACGATCATTGGTAGGTCAAAAAAGGTCGAATTGACCTTCTGGATTCAAAGGTCAACGCTCAGTTGTCATTTGGAGTTCTCTCGTTCAACTTCCACTATCTTCATTGTGATCTAAATTATTTGTTGGTTTTTTATCAAAATTCTCCTTCAATCAAACTGTGGAAATGGCGTCGATAAATATTTGGACTCCAACCGACATAGAAAAGATACGTCTTCGCATTTCAAATGGTAATTAAATTAATTATTACTCATTAAACGATTTCATTCGATTACGTCAAACTTTCAGTCTTGGATTTATGAAAAATCTTCATAAAATTAATTATTATTATTAATTAATTATTAATTAATTATTAATTATTAATTAATTACTATAACTGTAATTCTAGGACGAAATTAAAATTTTATTTTAAAAGATTAGTTGTTCCCTTTCCAGTCGAATATGTTCCACCTCCAACTGTAACTAGTAGTCCTCCAGACCTTGACGAGTGTATTCCAGACTTCGAGTGGATCCCGGCCCTTGGATAAACCCAGTTCAAGGTTAGTTCTCGCCATTGACCAGAATGTTGTTGTTAAACCAAAACACTCGCTTTCTGGGAGATTTTTAAAAAGTTTTTAGTCGGTGGTTTTTAATTAGTCATTTTGTCGCTAATTATTCAAGTTAATTAATTTAATTTGTTGTTCGTGGTTTCGTCTTCAAGGAAATATTTGATTTTTTTGTGTTTCAGACACTGAAGATGACTGAGACAGTTTCGCCAAAACGGTGATGAAGTGCCTGACGATCCTCCAGTATCTTATGAGCCAACACCGCCAAACGACCCGACAGTGCCTTCTGACCCAACACTGCCTTACGACCAGACAGCACCTTCGGTATTACAGTTACAACGCAGGTGAGACACTTTAAATTTAACTAACTTTTAAAAGTCTAATCAATTTATCATTCATGAAATTTAACTAGAAAAAATTAAAAGTTAACCGACTTTCTTACCCCTAGGAGGCTTTTCGAGGCGCTTGCAAATGAATTTTTAGAATTGATAATGGGAATTCATAATCTTCCATTAGAAACTGAAAATATTCCTTGGTGTTGCTTCTGCTACAGGAGAGGAGAGAAAGCAGTAAATCACCTCCTGAAGGTTCGTCTTTTGACTTTTTCGTTCATCTACTGAAAAGTTTTAGGTCAATTTTAGCTTTCTTTTCACAAATAAAAGTAATGTAATGACGGTGTGTGTAGTGTGTAAGTTTTCTATATTAACAAACAAATATTGAATATCTTTTTGAAAACATGCAATAAAAGTTAGCAAAAATGAGCGATGACAATTTTTGCATTTTGTTCAACAAATTTCTTTCGTTCACAAAAACCGTTCATTTAATTTCATATTTTTTCATTTATTGTATTATTTTACGACAATTTGTTATTTCTTTCCATACCCGCACCTAACATCCGTAGTTCTCTATTTGCATCTGCAGGCGCCCAATGGGGACGTTTTATGTCCCGTGTTGTCGCAAATCATTTGCAAAGTGTGCGGGGCGACGGGTACAAATGCCCACACACCTAAACACTGCCCCGTGAACGATGCGGCAAACACGGTTCACGGGAACGATACAACTTCCGTGGATGGTTCGAAAATCTCCACAGTGACGGGAACAAGGTTCTCTACGAGAAACTGCAGCGAAAACAAGATAGTGTTTGTGTGCGTCTTCTGCGAAGAAGAGGAGGAGGACATTTATCATCCTATTAAGGTTCGTCCTTTTACTTATTCATTTTCTACAAATTTTAACCTTTTAAAGTAAATATTGGAAACACTTTGAAAAGAACTTTTATATTTTATGAGCGACGCGATGGTTTTTATTATCAGGTAATTATTATCGTATTAGTTTAAAATTAATTAAGGAATTACTTTATTTGACGTTATTCGAGTTATTAAATCAAATGGTAAAAATTCACTCGTTTTGTTAGCCAAATTTATTATCATTTAAAAATCGTCCATTGGTTTGAAGTACAGTTTATCAAATAGAAAAAATTGTTTCGCCAACAATTCAACTTTTAATTCTCGTGCCTGAGAATGCCCCACAACTTTTGGGTGCGAACCGTCGCAAACTTTTACTTCTCTTTCGTTTGAAAGTGTTTTATATTAAAATTAAGTTTGTTTTTTTGTTTGTTTCATTTCTAGGCAAGGAATGGAGATATCTTGTGCCCGGTCCTATCCAAGTATAACTGTAAATTATGTGGAGCAACAGACACTAAAGCACACACCTTCAAGTATTGCCCTTGGAATCCAACGACAATCAGAAGTCCACCGCTGCAGGAGATATACTCTCAACCTATTAATTCGGTCAAGGGGGTCCATCTCGTAAACGAGGAACACTTTTCTCGTCTACAGAAAGTTTTGTCCTAAATTTTCATCATTCAAATTTAATGACAACTTTTGTTACAACTTTTCTTTCGCAAAAATTACTTGTAAATAAATAAAAGAAATTCAACGTGCCTTTTTCTCTTACTTTAAATTTTATTTTATTTTATTTGATTTGTAATGTTGAAAGTAATCAGACTCGCATTAATATTTATATTTTCGCAAGTTTTCACAAACGTTTTCAAACTAATTTATATATATATATATATTGTCACTTTAAGGGAACGATCATGTCAGTTTAATTTGCTCTGTTTCTTTTCAAAAAATTGGATGGTGATTAAATATTTCTTCCTCATTTCAAATTTCTCCACAAAATCCCGTGTTAAATATTCATGCAAGAAAACCTCTCAAATTCCTTTTCCATATTTACGAAAATATGTCTAATTAACGTACAGTAAAAAGTTCCAATTTTAATATAAATTTAATTTTAAAATGGAGTTAACTTAATTTTTAAAATTATTCATTATATTTTTCTCCATTTCTCCAGATCTATAGAGTCCATTTTGAGAGTGTGTGTTGGAATTAAGTAAGTGAATAAGATGAAATGTTTCATCAATAAAGGTTCCTGCTAAAAACTTGTTCGCAAATTTTGATACAATTTTTTATAAGAAAATATTTATAAACATTTATGACGATCACAAAATGTTCCATTTCAAGCTGGATTTGTATTTATTTACGATACATGTTATGAAGTGACTGGATTATATGTGACATTCAATAAGTGTCTAATTAAATAGCAATAAAAGACTATAATTTAGGAAAAATTTTGAATCTTTAAATTTATATAGAAACACATTATTTCTAATGAAGATTGAACCAATACTTCGAAAGCATTTCATTTCTTCAAAATGAGGTATCGTTCTTCGAATACTTCAAAGTTTACAGACATAAAAAGTTAATTTCATTCATTCATTTCTTTGTTTAGCCGTTTGACGACCGGTATACGTTTCTTTCAACTTAAAAGTGTAAGTTTTATTGTTATTTATAATTAGATATGTCAGTAACTAGTCACTTAAATTACCCATTTTGGGGTTAATTTTCCGACAACTAAACAATACCTATAAAAACATGTAGATGTATTTGTAGAAACGTTGCATCATTGTACAATTTATATTATTATTTCCGTTGGGGCATATATGTCCCATGGTCCTCAAAGGGTTAAACCGTAAATTCATTAAAATAAAAAAACTTTTAATCTTCAAATTTCATCTGCCAAAAACAGGCACTCAAAGAGCTGAAAAAGAGTATCGTACAATAAAAACTTTTAGTTTTGTTTTCTCTCATTCAAATGTTCCAAGTTTTTATTATTAAAAAAGTGAAAACGGTTTAATCGTTTTAAAATTACTTCAAAATAATAATATTGGTGTTCCAAGCGTGTAAGGAGGAGGAGGAGCGAAGTTATTTCCTCAAAAGCAAAGAAAGGTCGCAATTGGCCAGTTATTTTTAAAGCTTCTCCGTTCAGACGCTGACGTTTAAGTTAAAAGTTTTATTTCATGTATACAAATAAATAAATAATCATTACCATATTTTTTTGGTCTGTTTTAAGGAAAATTAATTTATATTATTATCCAGAAGTTGTGGGTAGTTACATGTGTTGTCTATCAACATCCCAATAAAGTTTCAGTGAAAGTGGGATAAACTGTCAGCTCAAGGGTGGATGGGTTGCAGCCCCAGTAATCACCCCTCTAAATCCGGAACTGTTTGTGTGTGTTATCCCGCCAATTACATTAGATATTCTCCACGTAGTTTATGGAGTGAAAACGTATTACATATATTATCGTATATATCACACTATATTATGATAAATCTAAAAATATAATCAAGTTCATGACTTTATTTCGCGCTAAATTTAATTACGCTTCCAAACAGTAGGGGGCAGAAAACATTCTAACGCAAAAGTAGGTGGAGTTTCGGATCTTCTGATAAATTAACTTTGGTATAATGTAGAAAAGGTGAAGGTCTCTAGCCTAATAGACCAGGGGCCATGGTGACATAAATCACTGTGTATTGAATAGTGAAGATGAAAATTACTTCATTTAAAAGAAATAAGTCTCCATTGGTATTGTCATAATATAATAATAATTATAACAAAAAATCAACAAAGGATAAGTAAGAGAAGTGTGATTTCATGAATTCCTTCATGGTTACCAGTTTTATAGCAACGACTCGAGTTCGAATTTTCCAATAGGATTAGGCCCCTATATATATATCCGACTATTGTATAACAGTAGAACAAATCCATACATTTAAAGTCTCTAAGATACCGGTTCCCGTGATGAGGTCACACAACTAGAACGTGAAGTAGCGGACGCCGCCATTTTTTAATTTTAAAATGACAAAATTCCCATTGACCGCATATTTACAATGAGAAAATATTCAAATGAGAAATATAAAATCCTGTGATAAGGACACTAATTTATTTAGGTATCCAAATACTTTTTAAAAGTGTTTAAGTTGGGTTAATGCACGTATAAGAATTCTGCACTAATAAATAACTGTAAAGATACTTCGAAATCAAGAATCTTGTGTTCAAAACTGTTTAGACTTAAACTGGTGATGAAACCACCGAAAAGGATTCACAAACTGTCAATAGGCCTAACTGTAGCACATATTCATAAACTTCTTACAGTAGCATTACATTTGAAAACATAAAGCCACTCGGGACCTATCGAGGTTAGTCAAGTCAGATCAATTATAATTTATGATGAGATTTTACAAAATATTATTTTCAAGTCAGTTAATTATCCTTAAACTATTTACAAAGTTACTCAAGTACCCAACAGTACTTCAGCTATAAAAAGTTATACAATATTTACACAATTTACAAACTTTCATCTCTGAATGTGCCCAATTTTTTCTTAAAAATAAATAAGGAACTACTATTTACCACATCATACAGCAAGTCATTTATAAAATCCACCACTCTATGAGTGAAAAAATATTTTCGTGGATCCACTCTAGTTGTATTTTCTAATTTTCTTATTATGGCCTAGACGTCTGTCCAATTCTAATAAAAAAAAAGTTACTTGCATCTTAATTGTCTAAATACGAAAACATTTTGAACATTTATATTATGGCTATACACTATCTCTCCTCAAACAACGCTTCTCAAATCTAAACATGCCCGTTTCTTTCAGTCTTTCACTTTTCCAACCTTCTTAAGCTGGTGATGAACTTTGTTGTCCAACGTTACACGCCTTCAAGCATATCTATATCATGCCAATATAGTGAGGTGAATGCAGTATTACAAGTGGAACCTAACATAAGAATTATACAATCTACAGACGACTTCTTACTTTAGTAATTAACATTCCTATTAATAATGCCCAGCATTGTCTTTACTTTATTCCTAACCGCTAAGCAATGCTTAAACATCTTTAGATCACTACTGCCTACAATGCCACGCTCCTTTTCCAAACATCCTTCAACCACTTTCTTTGCATCTCATAACTAAGTTTTCATTATTTCTGCAAAAATGGAGGACTTCACGTTTTCAAACAATGCATTCCATCCTCCATTTATTATACCAAACAACGAACCTATCAAAATTTTTTTGTAGTTTATAAGAATTTTCGAAATTTATAACTTTCGTATCATCTGCAAATTTAAATATATTATTATCCACTCCCTCCTCTTCATCATTTACATACACAATAAAGGCTAATGGTTTCGATAAGCTTCATATTTTCTAAATGTAATGTTAAACTGACCGCTGTCGTACCATACCCGACTTTTAACTTCCTGACACCCTCATTCCAAACCATTTAAAATTATTATTCTATGTTCTCTGTCCAAACCATTCTTCTTCCCACTTTATGACTGATCCCGATATCCCGTGAGCTTTTAATTTATACACGAGTCTCGAACATGGAACCTTGTCAAATGTTTTGCTAAAATACAAATAAATAACCTACATCATGTCCATCATTCATTTACTTGGCCACTTACAGACTCTGAAAAGTCTGAGATTAGACAAACAAGATCTTCCTGATCTAAATCCGTGCGAGGAACTTTAAATAAAAGTAAAATTATCTAAATGCTTTTCAATACAATTAAAATGTTTATAATGCTTTCTTATATTTTTCTTACGAAAAATGTCAAAAGTAAACAGTTTATGAAAACTGCATCAGAATATACGAGCAAATCTTTTTGGTAAATTTGGAATAATTTTAATGTCATTTTTCACTTACTTAATTCCAGTTCACACACATAGACACACACACACCCACACACACACTTCTAGAAATGGAGAAATATAAAATCAGTAATTTTAAACATTTCGCAACACCATTTTAAAATAAAATTCAAACATTTTCCTGTACGTTTGATACTTTCATGAAATGGTCTATTGTTTAAGTTCTGTGTATTGTACCGGGTTCTTAGAGGTATTTCAGAAGATTTATTGAATGAATAATTGGTACGTGATTTTGTAGAAAACGTGAAGCGAGAGTGTAGCGTTTCCTTAAATTTACATGATCATTATCGCGAAGTGAATTTGGGAGTTTGAAAACCTTCATGACACCTTTGAACATAATAATAATAAATATTGATGTGAATATGATCACTTTAAAGTAAATGCGATTAAAAATACCATTAATTACTTGTTTATTCTCAAATAATTAATGATTTTCTTCTCAGAATAAAAATGAAAGTTATCAGGCAAAAAGTATCAAATTCTTAAAGTTAAATGGGAGATCTTCAGTGTTAGTTTCATCCATGAATAGTTAAGATATTAAATCCTCATTGGGGGTTTCAAATAAAGAGAATTGAACGTGACTGAAAATGTTCCGAATATGTACTGAAGCCAAACATGTGCGTGTGTGTTTGTCTGCGTGTATGAATTCTAGAAACTACAATTTCGCACGAGACGACCTCTATCAAAGTGTATCTTCGAGCAAAACTTTTGAAAGATAGCGAACTATTTTACTTCCACTTCAATTTTTTCCGTCACAAAACGTACCAAACCTCGATACCTGAAAACATTGGCTTACAAATAGCTCTCTGCGAAAACGTTGATATCTTACACACAAACCAAAATCACAAGTCAAAATTGAATTACATTGAGCTTCGGCTTTCAAAGAATTGATATTCACAATTTTAAAATTACAATTTATTTGCACATTATTCTTAAATAATCTTTTAAAATAAAAATTTCAAATACATTTTTTATTTACAAAAAAATTAATTCTGATGATTATAAATATTTTAATTAGTGTGGGAATATAACTTTTCAAACTGCGTCTTTCTCATCCTCAAAATCAGGAAATTATTATTTTCTACGAAAAATAAAAATTCACCGATTGACACGTGCTTATAAACCCCTTTCTTGCTTATCACTTTGATCCGGGATTCATCATCATACTTGAACCTTTCCATACTTGGAACCTTTCTGAAGAATTTAACAAAGGACTCAAAATAGACTGAAATAATAAAGTAAACTTTAACAAGTAATAAACACGCAAAATATACATTATTTTAAATCAAATAATCTATTGTCACAAAACATACTTAAATCTCTGAAAAGATTCCTTCATAATATTTATTTAGCATCAGCTGAAGATCAGGGCCCCCAACCTTCTTCAGTTAGCCTTATAAGGCAAACTAACGAAAATATCACGACCAAACCTAACCAATCGTTAGGTCAACTGTACACCCTTGACGATTGGTTAGGTTAGGTCCTGATATTTTCGTTAGTTTGCCTTATAAAGGTAACTAAAGAATGCTGGGGGCCCTGATCTTCAGGTGATCCAAACATTTTAATGCCATGCAAAACTTCACTAATAACATTTTATCAGTATACTTTTTAGAATGAAAATGGTTTCCAGTATAAAATTAGTTCGAATGAACTCTTTGTAAAATGGAGTTCAGGCTTTGGCATCTTAGCCATTTTCTTCAGTGAATTCTCCGACATTCTATTCGTTAGTTCGATTTTTCTTTTCAAAACAAATATTCCAATCGAAGTGCTTGTTAGTCTTCTCTTCAAAAACTTTAGGAAGTGACTGGAATATATGTGACATTCAATAAGTGTCTAATTAAATGACAATAACAGACTGTAATTGAGGAGAAATTTTGAATCTTTAAATTTATATAGAAACACACAGTTTCTAATGAAGATTGAACCAATACTTCGAAAGCATTTCATTTCTTCAAAATGAGGTTTCGTTCTTCGAATACTTCAAAGTTTACAGATATAAAAAGTTAATTTCATTCATTCATTTCTTTGTTTAACCCAGGGGTTCCCAAACTTTTATCACCAAGGACCCCTAAATATTAATCTAGTTAATATAGTTATAGTTAATATAGTTATAGTTAATATAGTTAATATAGTTCATATAGTTAATGTTACTATTTTTCCAAAAGCTTAGAGACCCCCTGGAAGCTTCCTACAGACCACTTTGGGAATCCCTGGCTTTAACCGTTTGACGATCGGTAGACGTTTCTTTGAACTTAGAAGTGTAAGTTTTTTTGTTATTTATAATTAGATATGTCAGTAACTAGTCACTTAAATTACCCATTTTGGGGTTAATTTTCCGACAACTAAACGATACCTATATAAACATGTAGATGTATTTGTAGAAACGTTGCATCATTGTACAATTTATGTTATTTCCGTTGGGACAAATATGTCCCTTGGTCCTCGAAGGGTTAAACCGTAAATTCATTAAAATAAAAAATCTTTTAAAATAATCTTCAAATTTCATCTGCCAAAAACAGGCACTGAAAGAGTTGAAAAAGAGTATCGTACAATCAAAAGTTTTAGTTTTTTTTTCTGTCATTCAAATGTTTCCAAGTTTTTATTATTAAAAAAAGTGAAAACGGTTTAATCGTTTTAAAATTACTTCAAAATAATAATATTGGTGTCCAAGCGTCTAAGAAGGAGGAGGAGGAGGAGGAGCGAAGTTATTTCCTCAAAAGCAAAGAAAGGTCGCAAATGGCCAGTTATTTTTAAAGCTTTTCCTTTTAGACGCTGACGTTTAAGTTAAAAGTTTTATTTCATGCATACAAATAAATAAATAATCATTACCATATTTTTTTGGTCTGTTTTAAGGCAAAATTAATTTATATTATTATCCAGAAGTTGTGTGTAGTTACATGTGTTGTCTATCAACATCCCAATAAAGTTTCAGTGAAAGTGGGATAAACTGTCAGCTCAAGTGTGGGGGGTTGCAGCCCCAGTAATACCCCCTCTAAATCCGGAACTGTTTAAGTGTATTATCCCGCCAATTACATTAGATATTCTCCACCTAGTTTATGGAGTGAAAACGTATTACATATATTATCGTATATATCACACTATATTATGATAAATCCAAAAATATAATGAAATTAATGACTATTTCGCGCTAAATTTAATTACTCTTCCAAACACTAGGGGGCAGAAAAAAATTCTAACGCAAAAGTAGGTGGAGTTTCGGATCTTCTGATAAATTAACTTTGGTATAATTTAGAAAAGGTGAAGGTCTCTAGCCTAATAGACGAGGGGCCATGGTGACATAAATTACTATATATTGAATAGTGAGGATGAAAATTACTTCACTTAAAAGAAACAAGTCTCCATTGGTATTGTCAATAATAATAAAAGTAAATCAACAAAGTGTGATTTCGTGAATTCCCTCATGGTTACTAGTTTTATAGCAACGACTCGAGTTCGAATTTTCCTATAGGATCTGTTCTACTAGTTAGGCCCCTATACATGTCCCACTATTGTATAATGGTAGAACAAATTCCATACATTTAAAGTGTCTAAGATACCGGTTGCCGTGATTACGTCAAACAGATAGAACGTGAAGTAGCGGACGCCGCCATTTTTTAATTTTAAAATGACAAAATTCCCATTGACCGCATATTTACAAGGAGAAAATATTCAAATGAGAAATATGAAAATCCTGTGAAAAGGACACTAATTTATTTAGGTTTCCAAATACTTTTAAAAAGTGTTTAAGTTGGGTTAATGCATGTATAAGAATTCTGCACTAATAAATAACTGTAAAGATACTTCGAAATCAAGAATCTTGTGTTCAAAACTGTTTAGACTACAGCTGGTGATGAAACCACTGAAAAGGAATCACAAAATGTCAATAGGCCTAACTGTAACACATATTCAGAAACTTCTTTTCAGTAGCATTACATTTGAAAACATGAAGCCACTCGGGACATATCGAGGTTTGTCAAGTTAGATAAATGATCAACTATAATTTATGATGAGATTTTACAAAATATTATTTTCAAGTCAGTTAATTATCCTTAAACTATTTACAAAATTACTCAAGTACCCAACAGTACTTCAGCTATAAAAAGTTATACAATATTTACACAATTTACAAACTATTATTTACCACATCATACAGCAAGTCATTTATAAAATCCACTACTCTATGACTGAAAAAATATTTTCGTAGACCCACTGCACTAGTGTTTTTTAATTTCCTTGTTATGCCCTAGACTTCTGTCCAATTTTAATCAAAAAAGTTACTTGCAACTTAATTGTCTAAATACGAAAACATTTTGAACATTTATATTATCGCCTATACAATATCTCTCCTCAAACAACGCTTCTCAAATCTAAACATGCCCACTTCTTTTAATCTTTCACTATTCCAACCTTCTTAAGCTGGTGATGAACTTTGTTGTCCAACGTTACACGCCTTCAAGCATATCTATATTATGCCAATATGGTGGGGTGATTGCAGTATTCCAAGTTGGACCTAACATAAGAATTATACAGACGACTTCTTACTTTAGTAATTAACATTTCTATTAATAATACCCAGCAATGTCTACTTTATTCCTAACCGCTAAGCAATGCTTAAAAATCTTTAGATCACTACTGCCTACAATGCCACGCTCCTTTTCCAAACATCCTTCAACCACTTTCCCTGCATCCCATAACTAAGTTTTCATTATTTCTGCCAAAATGGAGGACTTCACGTTTCCAAACAATCCATTCCATCTGCCATTTATTATACCAGACAACGAATATATCAAAATTTGTTTGTTGTTTATAAGAATTTTCTAAATTTATAACTTTCGTATCATCTGCAAATTTAAATATATTATTATCCACTCCCTCCTCTTCATCATTTACATACACAATAAAGGCTAATCGTTTCGATAAGCTTCATATTTTCTAAATGTAATGTTAAACTGACCCCTGTGGTACCGTAACCGATTTTTAACTTACTGACACCCTCATTCCAGACCATTTAAAATTATTCTATGTTCTCCGTCCTAACCATTCTTCTTCCCACTTTATGACTGATCCCGATATCCCGTGAGCTTTTAATTTATACACGAGTCTCCAACATGGAACCTTTTCAAATGTTTTGCTAAAATACAATTAAATAACCTACATCATGTCCATCATTCATTTACTTGGCCACTTACAAACTCTGAAAAGTCCGTGATTAGACAAACAAGATCTTCCTAATCTAAATCCGTGCGAGGAACTTTAAATAAAATTAAAATTATCTAAATGCTTTTCAATGCAATTAAATTGTTTATAATGCTTTAATATTTTTCCTACCAAAAATGTCAAAAGTAAACAGAGTTTTCAAAACTTGGTCAGAAGATACAAGCAAATCTTTTTGGTAAATTTGGAATAATTTTAATATCATTTGTCACTTACTTAATTCCAGCTCCTTCACACACACACACAGGCTGAACTTCTAGAAATGGAGAAATATAAAATCAGTAATTTTAAACATTTCGCAACACCATTTTAAAATAAAATTCGAACATTTTCCTTACCTTGTGCAGACATACTTTCATGAATATGGTCTTTATTGTTTAATTCTGTGTATTGTACTCGGGTTCTTAGAGGTATTTCAGAAGATTTATTGAATGAATAATTGGTAAGTGATTTTGTAGACGTGAAGCGAGTGTGTAACATTTCTTTAAATTTACATGATCATTACCGCGAAGTGAATTTGGGAGTTTGAAAACCTTCATGACACCTTCGAACATAAATATTGATGTGAATATGATCAATTTAGACTAAATGCGATTAGAAATGCCATTAATTACTTGTTCATTTTCAAATAATTAATGATTTTCTTCTCAGAATAATAATGAAAGTTATCAGGCAAAAAGTACCAAATTCTTAAAGTTAAATAGACCGTTCTGCATAAGCTGAAGAAATTTGAGGATCAACCCAACCCCATCTATGGGAGATCTTCACTGTTAGTTTCAGCCATGAATAGTTAAGATATTAAACCCTTATTGGTAGTTTCAAATAAACAGAATTGAACGTGACTGAAAATGTTCCGAATCTGTTGGGAAGCCAAACATGTGCGTGTGTTTGTCTGCGTGTATGAATTCTAGAAACTACAATTTCGCACGAGACGACCTCTATCAAAGTGTATCTTCGAGCAAAACTTTTGAAAGATAGCGAACTATTTTACTTCCACTTCAATTTTTTCCGTCACAAAACGTACCAAACCTCGATGCCTGAAAACAATGGCTTACAAAATCACAAGTCAAAACTGAATTACATTGAGCTTCGGCTTTCAAAGAATTGATATTGACAATTTTAAAATTACAATTTATTTGCACATTATTCTTAAACAATCTTTTAAAATAAAAATTTCCAATATATTTTTAATTTACAAAAAAATTAATTCTGATGATTATAAATATTTTAATTAGTGTGGGAATATAACTTATCAAACTGCGTCTTTCTCTTCCTCAAAATCAGGAAATTATTATTTTCTACGAAAAATAAAAATTCTCCAATTGACACGTGCTTATGAACCCTTTTCTTGCTTCTCACTTTGATCCGGGATTCATCATCATACTGAACCTTTCCATACTTGGTACCTTTCTGAAGAATAATAATAAAGTAAACTGTAACAAGTCATAAACATGCAAAATATACATCATTTTAAGTCAAATAATCTATTGTCATAAAACATACTTAAATCTCTGAAAAGATTCCTTTACAATATTTATTTAGGATCATCTGAAGATCGGGGCCCCCAGCCTTCTTTAGTTAGCCTTATAAGGCAAACTATCGAAAATATCACGACCTAACCTAACCAATCGTTAGGTCAACTGTACGCCCTTGATGACTGGTTAGGTTAGGTCGTGATATTTTCGTTAGTTAGCCTTATGAAGCTAACTAAAGAAGGCTGGGGGCCCTGATCTTCAGGTGATCCAAACATTTTAATGCCATGCAAATCTTCACTGCTTACATTTTGTCAGTATACTTTTTAGAATAAAAAGGGTTTCCTGTATAAAATAATTAGTTAGAATGAATTCTTTGTAAAATGGCGTTCAGGCTTTGGCATCTTAGTCATTTTCTTCAGTGAATTCTCCGAGATTCTATTCGTTAGTTCGATTTTCATCTTTTCAAAAGAAATATTCTAATCCAAGTGCTTGTCAGTCTTCTCTTCCAAATCTTTACGAGTCTTCCGTCTACTATGAAGACAAAATACGTGGATTTATTCATTATATAAAATCACTTATTTTTAATTCATTAAAACTTATTTAACTTTTGAGAAGAGTTGGAAGTTAGACGCCATCTTTGAAAATCTCTTTATATCACTTAAGAAATCAAAGGTCAAAGTCTGTCCTGAGTTAGGGTAGTGGGAGATGCCTAAGTGACCCATGGATTTATTTTAGACAAACAAACATAAGGAGATATACCCCACTTCAGCCGCGTGTGACTCTCCTCCCTAAAAAATAGAGGTTTCCCACGATGGGGAAAACATATCGCTCGTCGCTTTCGCAACATAAGCCGTCATTTTCTCATTATATAACAGTTGCTATTATCACGTGACAACTGAAAACTCTTCATTATAGATGTTGAGGTTGAATGATTTGATATCTTACCAAATATTTCATTTTATGAACTTCATGTAAATTAAACTTGAATAAACTTTGTTTATTCAATATGAGAAGTATTTTAAACATGAAATAAACCTAAAAATCATATTTGTTTTTATTTATCCATTTGTGTGTACCATTATCGAAAGTAATTATCACTTAATTTACGTAGAATTCATTATAAAAGAATGTCTTTTTAAGCAAAAATTTAAGAAAGTCCAATTTTGAATTAGTGAATCTTAACTATAGTAATATTATTATTATTATTATTATTAATTTGAGAATAACAAGTTTTTTTGATAAAAAGAATAAAAATCTTTGATTTAAAGAATAAAATAGTGTTCCAAATTCAAATAAAAGTAGTTCTTAAATAAGTATTTTATATTTTAATAATTGTTTAATCAACAGAAATTTAAATACCAATATATCAGGACCGTTCACAGAATCTTCTTAGCAGAGATTCAATTCAAATTGAATGAGCATAAATACTTTAAAATGTACTTAAATACTAAATACATTACTTCAAAAACGTATTTAAATACAACGTAAATATATCATAAATACATTCCATTTTCAGTGTTTATTATTGTTATAATAGTTTGAGACTTCTTATCCGCAACAAAAGCAATCCAAAGAGGCAATAGAAAGAATGGACTACATAAATCCTAATAAACATAACAGTACAGTTTGGAAAAGTTACAGGAATTACATTCTCGATTTACAAAAAATAGACTAAAATATTCCCAATAATGGGGAGAAAAACGGATCGAGGTACTTTCGTCTAAAACACTTTCGTCTAACGCAGTTTAGTCTAAAGCACTTTTGTCTAAAAGCACTTTTGTCTAAAAGCACTTTTGTCTAAAAGCACTTTTGTCTAAAAGCACTTTTGTCTAAAAGCACTTTTGTCTAAAAGCACTTTTGTCTAAAAGCACTTTTGTCTAAAAGCACTTTTGTCTAAAAGCACTTTTGTCTAAAAGCACTTTTGTCTAAAAGCACTTTTGTCTAAAAGCACTTTTGTCTAAAAGCACTTTTGTCTAAAAGCACTTTTGTCTAAAAGCACTTTTGTCTAAAAGCACTTTTGTCTAAAAGCACTTTTGTCTAAAAGCACTTCCGTCTTAAAGCACCTTCGTCTAACGCAGTTTAGTCTAAAGCACTTATGTCTAAAAACACAACGGTAAGGCTGATCCTGGTAGCTCACTAACTATTTCGGCAATAATAGCAGCAGGAGCTTCTGATGTGGAGTTCGCTTTTTCTCGAAATTTTTCTCGTGCTTTCAACACATCAATTCTTGCGACACTTCCTGCGTGGTTATGCTCAGAACTTGACATTACTTTTAAATTTTTGCTTAAAACAAGCCGGCTTGGACAACTACGATGTTCGCAACGCCAATAAGTAACATTTGTAGTAGCATTATTTTTCGTATAATAATATCCGCCGTGGCACAGTTTGTCTTTACAACGTTTTGTTTAAACAAAGTTTATCTCCTGTTCCATTAGGGCTTGAATTAAAACAGAAGTAACAAATAGAACTTCGTAAACAGCAGCAAACGAGGACTGGCTTACAAACTTTAAGTGTGTATAATTTAAGTTATGTATTGTTGTTGGTTTGTTGTTAGGCTGGTTCATTAGACTAGGCACCTGAAATAATTTTTAGGTGCTTAATCTGGGATTGAGGCAAAACACAGGTGCTTAATCTGGGATTGAGGAGAAAAAAATGTAAACAGTTTTTAGAGATATAATTCCATGTTTTTATCAATATTTGAAAAAATCAACTCTAACCTAACCAATTTATGTGGCAAGATAGATTTGCTTCAGATGGATTCAGAAACATTCGGGCTCATATTGCAGGAATTTATAATATCTAAAATTTTTCTTTATTCATTAAACCACTTTAAACCTTTTATAACTTTGCCTTCATTACATTTGTAATAAACTTTGTATAAACATAAAGGAGGACTGGCTTACAAACTTTAAGTGTGTATAATTTAAGTTATGTATTGTTGTTGTTTGTTGTTAGGCTGGTTCATTTTTTCGGACCAGGCCGGCTTCTTTTGGAAGCTTCGCAGTTTAAAGGGTTTTAGACAAAAGTGCTTTAAGACGGAAGTGCTTTTAGACGAAAGTGCTTTTAGACAAAAGTGTTTTTAGACATAAGTGCTTTTAGACGAATGTGCTTTAGACTAAACTGCTTTAGACGAAAGTGTTTTAGACGGAAGTGCCGTCTCCCAGAAAAACATGATTTTTTGCAAATATATTTTAAAAATTTATTTGAAAATATGCATTTATTACAAAATACATCAATAATAATGTATTTAAATATCTTAAAAAATATACTTAGAAATAAATATAGTATTTAAATATGTATTTAAGTATTTATCAAATACATTACTGCTCACCTCTGACAATGCATTGTATTAACATGATCTGTTTCGAGTTTTTATAAGGAAATGCCCTGAGGGCTGGAGGCATATAATACCTTAAAGTCAGTCTCGGACGCGGTGAGATATAAGAAAGTGTCTCGTTTGGTTAAGATGAAATTGTGATTTGATAAAGTTAACTGGAAGCGCTCTCTTCACTATCAATGTTAAATTATAAATTCGCGCTCTGTTTTCCCGTCATATTCATTGACTTCAAAATAAAACTGTAAATAGTGATAAATCTTCCCTCCCTCAATTTGTTCAAAAAAATGTCGGCTGCAAGCTCTGTGTCAATTGAGAACCGCTACCCGCTTTTAAAATACAGAAATCCGTGTAAAACGCCTATCACGGCCATTAGATTCACCATACTTTATTAACCTAATTACCAGAGGAGTTATTTGGGGGGTCCGTGATGGGCGGTCCTCCCCTGAGTTCACCAAGGGGACCTCCAATGCCCTCCAAATGATAGTTTCTTAAAAAAAAGGCCCCTAATATTTTGTGGATTACCAATATAATGCACTGCTTACAGTTTAAAAACTTTTTATAATAATTTGAATAAAATAATGACAATGAATTATGACAAAAAAATTGAAAACTCTCTGTGAGTAACGTCTGACGTCAGAGTAAACAAAAAACAAATAATTTGATAGTTAACTGTAAATCACCAGTCTAGCTGATACCATTTAATCATTCTTGTTTATATTAATTTGATTATAAAGTACATTGTGAGTAGCACTTAATAAATTTTGACATGTGAGGGGCCTCTCACTGCCTTCTTCGTCCCCCGAAGCCAATTTGAAATGACGCCCCTGCTAATTACGAGAGCTGTGCGCGCTAACTGATAAATATAGCGCCACTAACGCTAACGCTAATGCAAATAAATTCTAGCGCCGCTAACGCTAACAGTTTTTAAAATTAGTGGCGTTAACGCTAACGCTAATTTTGGCGCTAATTTTTAAGAAATGTATAGCTAAGTACTATTTTTTAATAATAATAATGCATTTTTATATATTTATATATGTTCGCTAGTTGTTATTATCTTTTATAGTGTCAAATGGGAACAAAATTATATCTTTAAAATGATTATTGGGTATTCAAGAAAATTGCGTAATTTGATATTTATAATTAAACTTATTTATTGGAAAGACATTGTCCTCCTTTACATACTCAGTTCAGGAAACTGTTTATTAAGACTCGTGTATAAATTAAAAGCTCACGGGATATCGGGATCAGTCATAAAGTGGGAAGAAGAATGGTTAGGACAGAGAACATAGAATAAGTTTAAATGGTCTGGAATGAGGGTGTCAGGAAGTTAAAAGTCGGGTATGGTACCACAGGGGTCAGTTTAACATTACATTTAGAAAATATGAAGCTTATCGAAACCATTAGCCTTTATTTTGTATGTAAATGATGAAGAGGAGGGAGTGGATAATAATATATTTAAATTTGCAGATGATACGAAAGTTATAAATTTAGAAAATTCTTATAAACAAGAAACAAATTTTGATATATTCGTTGTCTGGTATAATAAATGGCAGATGGAATGCATTGTTTGAAAACGTGAAGTCCTCCATTTTGGCAGAAATAATGAAAACTTAGTTATGAGATGCAAGGAAAGTAGTTGAAGGATGTTTGGAAAAGGAGCTTGACATTGTAGGCAGTATTGATCTAAAGATTTTTAAGCATTGTTTAGAGTTTAGGAATGAAGTAAATAAAATGCTGGGTATTATTAATAGGAATGTTAATTACTAAATTATGAAGTCGTCTGTAGATTGTATAATTCTTATGTTAGGTTCCACTTGGAATACTGCATTCACCTCACCATATTGGCATGATATAGATATGCTTGAAGGCGTGTAACGTTGAACAACAAAGTTCATCAGCAGCTTAAGGTTGGAATAGTGAAAGATTAAAAGAAGTGGGCATGTTTAGATTTAAGAAGTGTTGTTTGAGGAGAGATACTGTACAGGCGATGATATAAATGTTCAAAATGGCTTCGTATTTAGACAATTAAGATGCAAGTAAACACTAGTAGAGTGGGTGTACGAAAATATTTTTTCAGTCATAGAGTAGTGGATTTTTTAAATGACTTGCTGTATGATGTGGTCAACAGTAGTTCCTTATTTATTTTTAAGAAAAAATTGGACACATTCAGAGATAAAAGTTTGTAAATTGTGTAAATATTGTATAACTTTTTATAGCTCAAGTAATGTTGGATACTTGAGTAACTTTGTAAATAGTTTAAGAATAATTAACTGACTTGAAAATAATATTTTGTAAAATCTCATCATAAATTATAGTTGATCATTTATCTGACTTGACTAACCTCGATAGGTCCCGAGTGGCTTAATGTTTTCATATGTAATGCTACTGTAAAGAAGTTTCTGAATATGTGTTACAGTTAGGCCTATTGACATTTTGTGATTCGTTTAAGGTGGTTTCATCACCAGTTTAAGTCTAAGCAGTTTTGAACACAAGATTCTTGATTTCAAAGTATCTTTACAATTATTAGTGCAGAATTCTTATACATGCATTAACCCAACTTAAACACTTTTAAAAAGTATTTGGATACCTAAATAAATTAGTGTCCTTATCACAGGATTTTCATATTTATCATTTGAATATTTTCTTGTAAATATGCGCCCAATGATGGAATTTTTGTCATTTTAAAATTAAAAAATGGCGGCGTCCACTATTTCACGTTGACTGTGACGTCATCACGGCAACCGATATCTTAGAGACTTTAATTGTATGGAATTTGTTCTACGATTATATACAGGGTGTACATAAAGTCAGGATCTGTTTTTGTGAAGCACTTGGAAATTATATGGAATTCAATCATAAAATGATAAAGTGGTAACATTTATTAAATAATTAAGAGTAGGATTCGACGTGACGCCCATCAGGATCCCTGCACAGCTCAAATCGTTCCGCAGCATTTCTAAACACATTGTGGAGCATTTGCGGGGTTATGTTATCTGCAGCAGTTCGTATACGTGTACGTAAGTTTTCAAGACTCGTAATCTTCGTCTGATAGAAGTGCGATTCGATAAAACCCCATGCAAAGAAATCTAAAGGGGTTAAATCTGGTGATCTCGCTGGCCAAGGTCTGTTGCTTCCGCGTCCGATCCAGCGATTTGGAAAACGTCCATTTAGATAATCATGAACAATTTTGGCATAGTGACAAGGAGCACCATCATGTTGATAGACGACGGTACTAACAATCCTATCCCCAATCAGCTGAGGTTCAAGGAATTGCTGCAACATGTCCAGATAAATAAGCCCCGTAACTGTAGCTTAAGCAAAGAAAAAAGAACCATAAACCTTAGATTTTGTTAAACCCATCCAGACATTAACTTTAGGTGAGTCTCTTTCCCAATTTTGGACGAAATCATTCGGTCTTTCATCTGCCCAAATTCGACAGTTATGACGATTTACTTTTCCACACGTATGGAAAGTGGCTTCATCAATAAAGAGAATGTTGTCCATTAAATTATCACTCCAGATTTGTTCTACGAGATCAGCACACACAGCACTTCGTCGAGGGAAATCTTCATCATGTAAAACCTGCAAATGATAGCTTTTCTTCTGCAAATTAACTTTCAGAATTTTGTGCACAGATGGCGTCAGGAGGCCGTAGTCTGTGTGATGTAGCACCAACGGACGTACGTGGCTCCTCAGTGATAATTCCGTGTACTGCATTCACGGTAAGATCTGACATACACGGTCGTCCTGATCTTGCTTCATCATTTACAGATCCCGTTCGTTTAAATTTGTTCACCAATTTTCGTATTGTCTTGTCTATTGGCCCCGGCTTATGAAATCTCCTTCTAAACTTCTCTCTGATGTCATTGTATTTTTCCCTCGATTCGCCAAATTACTATTGCCACACGCTCTTCTGTATTCATTCTAAGGGCTTCTGAAAAGAAAAATAGAAAAAAATAATTATTTCACAAAAATAGATCCTGACTTTATGTACACCCTGTATATAGTAGAGGGATATATATAACTAGTAGAACAGATCCTATAGGAAATTCGAACTCGAGTCGTTGCTATAAAACTAGTAACCATGAGGAAATTCATGAAATCACACTTCTCTTACTTATCCTTTGTTGATTTACTTTTATTAATATTATTATTATTATTATTATTATTTTTTTAAGTGAAGTAATTTTCATCCTCACTATTCAATATAGAGAGTGATTTATGTCACCATGACCCCTGGTCTATTAGGCTAGAGACCTTCACCTTTTCTACATTATACCAAAGTTAATTTATCAGAAGATCCGAAACTCCACCTACTTTTGCGTTAGATTTTTTTCTGCCCCCTAGTGTTTGGGAGAGTAATTAATTTTAGCGCTAAATAGTCATGAACTTGATTATACTTTTAGATTTATCATAATATAGTTTGATATATACAATAATATATTTAATCAGTTTTCACTCCATTAACTAGGTGAAGAATATCTAACATAATTGGCGGGATAACACACTTAAACAGGTCCGGACTTAGAGGGGGGATTACTGGGGTTGCAAGTCTTCTTGAGCTGACAGTTTATCTCACTTTGAAACTTTATTGGGATGTTGATAGACAACACGTGGAACTACACACTTCTGGATAATAATATAAATTAATTTTACCTTAAAACAGACCAAAAACTTTTAACTTAAACGTTAGCGTCTGAAAGGAGAAGGTTTAAAAATAACTGTCCAATTGAGTCCTTTCTTTGCTTTTGAGGAAACAACTTCGCTCCTCCTCCTCCTCCTCCTCCTCCTTCGTACAAGCTTGGACACCAATATTTTTATTTTTAAATAATCTTAAAACGATTAAACTGTCTTCACTTTTTTTAATAATAAAAACTTGGAAACATTTGAATGACAGGAAACAAAATTAAAAGTTTTGATTGTACGATACTCTTTTTCAACTCTTTCATTGCCTGTTTTTGGCAGATGAAATTTGAAGATTATTTTAAAAGATTTTTTTATTTTAATGAATTTCCGGTTTAAAAGAAATGAATGAATGAAATTAACTTTTTTAAACTTTGAAGTATTCGTAGAACGATAACTCATTTTGAAGAAATGAAATGCTTTCGAAGTATTGGTTCATCTTCATATAAATTTAAAGATTCAAAATTTCTCCTCAATTATAGTCTTGTATTGCTATTTAATTAGACATTTATTGAATGTCGCATATAATCCAGTCACTTCCCAACACGTGAAATATTTTCATTTAAAAGTACAATATAAATATTTTAATTTGTATTGGAAATCTGGTTTCGATTTTTAACATTTTAAGAACGGAAGGCGTATGGTCCTGATGGGCTCCCCTCCTGTTGTTCTCAAGCGTTGCTTATATATATATATATATAATATATATATGTATATATATATATATATATATATAATATATATATATATATATATATATATATATATATATATATATATGTGTATATATATATATATATATATATATATACACGGTGAACCAAAAGTAGGTGGACAGTAGGTTGAATACGGTTTGTGTTATATTATATTATAACTATGGTGTTCATTATAACTATGGTGTTTGTGTTTTATTATATTAAATATTATAACTAAATTTATTTAAATTTTATTTTGTATTATAGTATACAAAAAAATTAAATATGTATTCTCAAAATAAACGTTATCATTTACTGTCCACCTACATTTGGTTCACCCTATATATATATATATATATATATATATATAATTATATGTGTATATATATAATATATATATATATAAACAATTTTAAATCATCTCACTCACTCCACTTGACAATTAAAATGGGCGCGTTTTTAAAATCTTTGTTTTTAAAAGACGGGTTGTTCTATGAAGAAATCTACCGTTTAACGGCTCCGAGATCTTCTCGTATTTAAAGAAAACAATTCCAGTTTTCTAAATGATCTAAATTTTTGGAGTAAATTTGAAATAATTTTAGTGTCTCTTATTCATTTAATTCCATCACACACACACACACACTCAAAATGGACTCTATAGAAATGGAGAAATAAATAATGAATAATTTTACAAATTAAATTAACTCCATTTTAAAATGAAATTTATAATAATGTTGGAACTTTTTACTGTACGTTAATTAAACATATTTGAGAGGTTTTCTTGCATGAATATTTAACATGTGATTTTGTGGAGAAATTTGAAATGAGGAAGAAATTTTTAATCACCATCCAATTTTTCGAAAAGAAACAGAGCAAATTAAACTGACATGATCGTTCCCTTAAAGTGACAATATATATAAATTAGTTTGAAAACGTTTCTAAAAGCTTGCGAAGTAATAAATATTAATGCGAGTCTGATTAATTAGAACATTACAAATAAAATAAAATAAAATAAAATATAAAGTATGAGAAAAGGCACGTTCAATTTCTTTTATTTATTTACAAGTAATTGTTGCGAAAGAAAAGTTGTAACAAAAGTTCTCATTAAATTTGAATGATGAAAATTTAAGACAAAACTTTCTGTAGACGAGAAAATTGTTCCTCGTTTACGACATGGACCCCCTTGACTGAATTATTAGGTTGAGAGGGTATCTCTTGCACCGGTGGACTTCTGATTGTCGTTGGATTCCAAGGCCAATATTGAAGGTGTGTGCTTTAGTGCCTGTTTCCCCGCCGCATAATTTAGATATACTTGGATAGGACCGGACACAAGATATCTCCATTCCTTGCCTAGAAATGAAACAAACTTAATTTTGATATAAAACACTCGCAAACGAAAAAGAAGTAAAAATTTGCGACGGTTCGCTCCCAAAATCTGTAGGGCATTCTCAGGTACGAGACTTAAAAGTTGAATTGTTGGCGACACAATTTCTTCTATTTGATAAATTGTACTTTAAACAAATGAACGATTTTTAAATGATAATTTGTTTTAATAACTCGAATAATGTCAAATAAAGTAATTCTTTAATTAATTTTAAACTAATACGATAATAATTACCTTATAATAAAAACCATCGCGTCGCTCATAAAATATAAAAGTTCTTTTCAAAGTGTTTCCAATATTTACTTTTAAAGGTTAAAATTTGTAGAAAATGAATAAGTAAAAGGACGAACCTTAATAGGATGATAAATGTCCTCCTCTCCTCTTCTTTCGCAGATGACGCTGCAGTTTCTCGTTGAGAACCTAGTTCGCGTCACTGGAGATATTCGAACCATCCACGGGAGTTGGATCGTTCCCATGAACCGTGTTTGCCGCATCGTTCACTGGGCAGTGTTTAGGTGTGTGGGCATTTGTACCCGTCGCCCCGCACAGTTTGCAAATGATTTGCGACAACACGGGACATAAAACGTCCCCATTGGGCACCTGCAGATGCAAATAGAGAAATACGGATGTTAGGTGTGGGTATGGAAAGAAATAAGAAATTGTCGTAAAAATAATACAATAAATGAAGAAATATGAAATTAAATGAATTTGTTGAACAAAATGCAAAAATTGTCATTGCTCATTTTTGTTGACTATTATTGCATGTTTTCAAAAAGATACTCAATATTTGTTTGTTAATATAGAAAACTTACACACACTACACACACACACACACCGTGATTACACTTTTATTTCTGAATGGAAAGCTAAAATTGAACTAAAACTTTTCAGTAGATGAACGAAAAAGTCAAAAAACGAACCTTCAGGGTGTGATTTACTGCTTTCTCTCTCTCCTGTAGCAGAAGGAACACCGAGGAGTATTTTCAGTTTTAAGGGAAGCGTAGCAATTCATTATCAATTCTAAAAATTCATTTGCAAGCCCATCGAAAAGCCTCCTAGGGGTAAGAAAGTCGGTTAACTTTTAATTTTTTTTCTAGTTAAATTTCATGAATGATAAATGGATTAGACTTTTAAAAGTTAATTATTTAGTTTAAAGTGTGTCACCTGCGTTGTATTTGTAATGCCGAAGGTGCCGTCTGGTCGTAAGGCAGTGTTGGCTCAGAAGGCACTGTCGGGTCGTGTGGCGGTGTCGGCTGGTAAAGCACTGTCGGGTGGTTTGGCAGTGTCGGCTCAAAGGGCACTGGCGGATCGTTTGGCAGTGTTGCCTCATAAGGCATTGGAGGATCGTAAGGCACTTCATCACCGTTTTGGCGAAACTCTCTCAGTACATCGTCAGTGTCTGAAACAGAAAAAAAATCAAGATATTTCCTTGAAGACAAAACCGCGACCAACAAATGAAATTAATCAAATTTGAATAATTAGCGAGAAAATGACGAATTAAAAACCACCGAATAAAAACTTTTAAAAACTCTCCGAGAAAGCGAGTGTTTTGGTTTAACAACTTTCTGGTCCATGGGCGAGAACTAACCTTGAACTGGATTTATCCAAGGGCCAGGATCCACTCGAAGTCTGGAATAACACTCGGCAAGGTCTGGAGGACTACTAGTTACAATTGGAGGTGGAACGTATTCGACTGGAAAGGGAACAACAATTTTTTAAAATAAAATTTTAATTTCGTTCAATAATTAATTTGCAATGGGTAAATAGATATTTTGTAGCTCAAGAAATCCACTCGTATCAGACCAGAAATAGATCAAAGCTTGTTATACCACAATTTAGATTGTCTTCATCTCAAAAACTACCCATTTTCATTGGATTGAAACTATGCAATGACTTGCATGCCCATATAAAAAATATTGTGAATGTAAATTTGTTTAAAACCAAGTTGAAATCCCGATTAATAATGGCATGCTAACAAAAATCTAGGATTAATGTCCACTAATATTGTTTAATATTGTAATACATGTTTTAACTATTAATAATACTTATTTACTTATTTATTTTTTATTATTAATTTATAAAAACTAGCTGCTTATTTTCAATAAGAGCCCAGTAAAGCCTAAAGCTTAAGGGCCAAATTAAATAAAATAAATAGTCCAGCTTATTATTCATATCATTGTAAATTGAAAAATTTATTTTATTATTATTAATAAAGGTTATTCTATTGTAATTATAATAATTAATTAATAATAATTAATAATTAATTCTATGAAGATTTTTCATAAATCCAAGAATGAAAGTTTGACGTAATCGAATGAAATCGTTTAATGAGAGTAATAATTAATTTAATTACCATTTGAAATGCGAAGACGTATCTTTTCTATGTCGGTTGGAGTCCAAATATTTATTGACCCCATTTCCAGAGTTTGGTTGAAGGAGAATTTTGATAAAAAACCAACAAATAATTTAGATCACAATGA
The DNA here is from genome assembly GCA_023014485.1 of Bathynomus jamesi. Lineage (NCBI taxonomy): Eukaryota > Metazoa > Arthropoda > Malacostraca > Isopoda > Cirolanidae > Bathynomus > Bathynomus jamesi. Next base: position 142,767 of record JAJOZX010000942.1, read on the forward strand.
AGATAGTGGAAGTTGAACGAGAGAACTCCAAAAGACAACTGAGCCTTGACCTTTGAATCCAGAAGGTCAATTCGACCCTTTTTGACCTACCAATGACCGTTGACGTACGTGAAAACAAAATATAACTGACCAATTGCGTCGTTTCTTCGCTTTTGAGGAAATAATTTAGCTCCTCCTCTTTCGCACTCGCTCGGACACCAATATTTTCATTTTGAAATAATCTTAAAAGAATTAAACCTTTTTCACCTTTTTACTTTTTTGTCCGTAAAGAAAAAGAAAAGAAATTAAAGGTAATAAATATTGATCATAAATTAAAGAAGTCGAGTTCCTTAATCGAAATAATACAAAAGTAATTCGTGTGAAAATGTATTTGAATAAAATCATTAAAATTCATATATTTTAATGAAAAGAAATATAAAAATTTAATAATAAAAATATTGTACAAAAAATATAACTTTTTAATAATAAAAAGTAATTAAATTGGAAACATTTGAATGACAAAAGAAAAATAGAAATAAAATTTAGTAACGTTTCGATTGCACGACACCCCTTTTTCGAGTCCTTCATTGAATGTAATTAACTTTTTATATCTTTGATATAAAGTTTGAAGTATTCGAAGAATGATACGTCATTTTGAAGGAATGAAATGCTTTCGAATCTTGGTTCAATCTTCATTAAAGAAATAATTCTCCATAAATTTAAAGACTCAAATTTTGTTCGCAATTATAGTCTTTTATTGACATTTAATTAGACATTTATTGAATGTCACATACGTATAATCGAGTCACTTCCATTCTTACACGTAAAATATTTCCATTTAAAAGAACAGAGTTTAACGCGTGTTGAAAATCTGGTTTTGAATTTTAACTTTTTAACAAATGAAATTATTATTTTATCATTAATCTGAAGAAAATCTTTCATTTAAAATTTATGGCTAAAAATTGTCTATTTCGATTTCAAAAAATTTTCTCATACATAATATGTTCTGTTTTACGTGGTTCGTCGTCGGGCTACGTCGTTTCTAGTGTCGTAACACCGATTCAGTTGAGCGACATTGTGTCTGGGTAGAAGTTGTATGGGAAGACAGTCCTACGCGTACAAATAATGTAGCGACCCGTAGTCAGGATCCCACATTCCCACTTAAAGGTGTAGGTTACCTCCGTCATCTATATATATATATATATATATAACCTTAGATGGTTTGAATGTGGTAAAACAATCCCATCATTACATTACATCGTTCGTTCAACAGATGGCGCTGAAGTAGAGGGCTGTGTAATATATTTTTCGGATCATTTCTTTAATATTTTTAATAATAATAAGTTTATTCCTATAAATATGTGGGAGTTCACTTCAGTGCATGTGCTTTTTAACAAATGAAATTATTATTTTATCATCAATCTGAAAAAAATGTTTCGTTTAAAATTTGTGGCTAAAAATTGTCTATTTCGAATTCAAAATATTTTCTCATTCATAATATGTTCTGTTTTACGTGGTTCGTCGTCGGGCTACGTCGTTTCTAGTGTCGTAACATGAATGATATGAAAAGGTTTATTGGCAGACTATAGTCCATATGACAAATATTATTAATACAATGACAGTTCATATACTAAGGATAGAAATATATCAATTGATTAGAAATAATACTGTAATGTCGAAGTTAAGTGGAGCTACAGACAGACGTTTTCGTACCAAGAAGTCCATAGATTAGAGGATAAATGGCAGGACTCATGGATAGCTTGGATGATCGGGTTGGTTGATTTTTTAATTCTTTGCATTAGACTGTGTTGAGCACGTATTGTTACCTCCGGGAAGCTCGGGACATTGCGGGTAGCAAACATTTGCGAAGCTGAGCATCTCGGGGGTAATTTATGTAAGAGTCTAAAAGACCTGTTGTACAGCAAATTTAGGGTTCTGCCAGAACCTTTTTTATAATTCATCGACAGTTGCTGTCCGTATATATCACTGCAGAAAGTACGAAAGAGAATGTCTTTAGCTTCACTTGCACAGAATCGAAAGTTCCTTATGGTTATATTCGCTTTAGCGCACAGGCTTCGAGATTGTTTTCTTATATCTGAGTCATCACTCAAGGGGCTGGTAATAGTTTAACACAAATACTTAGTCTTGTACTTCACGATTCATTTTAAACCTTATATCAGCTGGCTGATTACAGCTTTTAGGATGAAATTGCATAACCTTAGTTTTTGTAACATTAAAAAGAATATGTTTCTGCGAATACACTTCGCAGACTTTTAGTAGCCGATCCAGACCTTTAACAGAGGGACTTATTAACGCCATATCATTGGCATAAACTAAGTTATTTATCCTTGTGTTATCTATACAACATCCCACTGTTCCCTCATTAAGTGAAGCAATTAAGTCGTCGATATAGACATTAAACAGCATAGGGGAGAGCAAAGAGCCTTGTCTCACCCGGCACGAGGAGCCAAAACACTCGGATAGTACATTGCCTCACCTAACAGTAAAAGATTGGTGGGAATACCAAAATTTCAATAAATTTAATATGTACATGGGAACCTTCCTGTCTTCTAGTTTTGCAAATAAAATATTGTGGTTCACCCTATCATATGCCTTACTTATATCTAGGAAACAGCTATAAATAGTTGAATTACTCTCAATGTATTTATATATTGTTTCTTTAAGTACATAGATACAGGTATAGTGATATAGTGACCCGTGATTAGGAACCCACTTGAAGGTGTAGGTCCCATCCGTCATATATATATATATATATATATATATATATATATATATATATATATAACCTTAGATGTTTTGAATGAGGTGAAACAATCCCATCATTACATTACATCGTTCGTCCAACAGATGGCGCTGAAATATATTTTTTGGATTATTTCTTAAATATTTTAATTGTAATAGTTTTATTCCTATAAATATATGCCCGTTCACTTCAGTGCATATGCTTGCGTGTTGTTCTTGGTTACCTTACAAAACCGCGACACAATGGTGCCTGTAATGACAGTGGCATTGTCGTTATAGTTTGAAATATTTCTTTGTAATCATTCGATAAAAGGGATATAATGAAAATTAGGCTATGCTACATTATTTTAATTAAATTATTTAGATTAAGTTAAATGTTGCCATTCACAATTTAGGTATCTCATTTTGTGTGTGTGTGTGTGTGTGTGTGTTACCTACTGAATCACGACGATCCTGAGGTTAAACACTGAGCCAAATCTGTCTATATGAATTTTAGAAATATAATAAAATGTGGAAATGTATCTTTGAGCAAAACTGTTGAAAGGTTGAAAGATACCAAATTAATTTCCTTTCAATTCACTTTTTTCTGTGAAAAATCTTACCAAATATTGATCCATGCGAGAAATGGCTTAAAATACCATTTTTCTAAAACGTTGCTCCAATTAGATTTATTTTCCTCCTTACGTAATTATTTATTATTTTCATCATTATATTCACTCCTTTCATTTATTATTTACCAAACGGTTGGTTCAAGTTTTGTACGGATATATTTTCCGTATTTCCAAACCACAACCACAACAACCAAAAACCGTACCGGCTGCCTCATGAAATAAAGCTGCTGGTTCTCTTTTGACAGAGACTTGAGAGTGAAGTTGTTGGACTGTTTAAGGAAAATCTCTGAATAGTGAGGCTACAGGATTAGGATTGCGTTTTGAATCTGTTTAGCTATATGTGTTGCTCATTTCTTTTAAGGTTTGACCAGTGTTTCAGAGTAAAATGCATTAAATGGCATTCGTTTTTCAAGTTCGATCATCTATTTCAAATTAGCCTGTCATAAGGCAGTTGGGTATAACATTTCCTTTTCAGAAAATAGGTAATCATTCTTGTATTTATTCAAGTGTTATCAAGGTAAAGTGTTTACAATTAATTTACAATTAAAACTACTAAGGTAATGGTCTATTTTGTTTCTTAGCATAGGAAAATTGCTACCAACTAAAGAGGGTGTTTAACCATAATCGAGTTTAACCCTCTGATAGCATAAAATTTCTATCAGCGAGAATCAATAACATTAGTTAGGATTTAATTTATTATTCAGGAAAAAAAATTCAGTCATCAAAAATCATATATTAAATTCAGTCATTATAAAAGTAAGACAGGGTATGAGTGGGTTCTTCAGAGCCTGAATTTAGTCTGGGGAACGCTGCTTGAATTTTAACCTGATTTTGCGGTATTTTGCCAAGTTGGATTTTGCTTCTAGCTTCTTTTAAAGTATTTGGATACTTAATTTCTTTAAATATAGATTGATTTAATATTTAGTGTTAATGATTTAATAGTTCAGTATTCAAATATTGTGTTGGGTTAAAACAAAATTTAAATTAGTAACATAACTGATAGAAATTTTTAATTTAAATGTTATTTAAATTTTGCAATTAAGTTAAATTTTCTGAATTTAAATTAAAGTTTAATTGTTTGTTGAGTTTGTTTCATATTTATATAACATTCCTGTTGATAGATAATTAGGTCCTGTTCTGGAATTTAGTAATTTCAGTGAAATGAGTAAGAATTATCAAAATTAAAAAACTTGCACAGATTATACAGTAAATCTGTGCATAGCCATTTTTCTGGAGTTTATTTAGGCTTTAAAAAAAAAGGAAAAGCTGTGTCTTATCCTCTTGCTCAAAATTTGGTTCTCGGGTGTGGAAAGTAAAGTCTAACCTTTAACCTGAACTTTAATTTATATGTTTGACAGTACCCTTTGCAATTACAATTTAATTTCAAGGAAGGAAAGTTATTTGTGTTGTAATAATTAAAGTCAAGATTCTACTGCTGTGAATTAGTTTAATCACAGAGTGGGTTTGGTATTTCCAGGATTCAAGTTTGGCCTACTTTTTTGAGCCTTAATTTTTGTGAACGTGCCTTAGTGAAATTTAATATTAATTCAAGAATTCCCTCTTATTATTATTCTAGAATTAAGTGAAATTCAATTAAGTATTTTAATTTCGTTCCATCTTTCAAGAATTTTTAACAAACATGTCTGAAATTAAAGAATTTATTAAAAGGCGTGGAAGTCCATAGAGCTATGGTTTCTACACTCATTTCAAGTTTGGATTAGCTTTTAAAAGAAGTAAATTCCTGTTGAAAATCTAGACTAAACTAGAACAACTTTGTGGCCATCAATGTAAACTTTTGGAACTTAATGACAAAATTCAGGGTAGTTTAGAGGATCAAGAATATCTAGATGATTCAAAAGAATCGGAGGATATGGATTTAGAAATTCATAAATGCATTCTTAAAGTAAAAAATGTATTAGCTCAAAGGATGCAAAGGAGAAAAATTAGTAGTTCTGGAAATGCAACAAATAACTTAGGAAATAGCTTTTCGAACTCTGAGAAATTTCAGTGACTTCATGAATGGGTTAAGCTATTTTGAAGCGTAATGTTGCACCACCTAACCTTCCGTGCAGAAATTTCAGTGGTTCTACTGGCAAGAACGAGTTTAAAGACTTTCTTAGTTAGTTCTAGAATTTGATCGGTGTTCGTACTAATCTGGCAAATTCTGTCAAATTATCATACTTAAAAGGGTACTTGAGGGACATAGCTTATCAATCAATTAAACATTTGTCAAATGTTGATGACATTCATGAGATAGCTCTAAACATTTTAAAGGATCTTTTTCTAGACATCCCTTATATAATTGATGAGTCACTCAAGAAATTAGTTGCGGCTAATGAAATTGATGACTTTCAATATGATAAATTAACTAACTGGCTTAGTGAAATTCGATCTATGGTTCTTGATCTTAAAAGTTATGTGGTGGATTTATGGATGATACCTCGTCTGGTAGTTTGTTGTTAGGTCACATCTTAATGAGTAAATTACCTATTTCATTCAAGAAGGAAATTGTTCGCAAATGCGAATACAATTACCCTCCAAATCAAATTCTTGAGAATTATAGTGACATTATTAAAACTTTGTCCAGATTAAAGTCTAGTAGTAGTCAAGATTAATCAAAATCTCATAATTCTATAAACCCAGTAATATGGTAAAAACCATTAAAAGTCAAGAACCTAAAGCCACACTTCAAAATTTTCAAATTGCAGCCTCAAATATACCTCAACCTAAAAATATGACTTCAAAAAAGGCTTAAAAGATGTCAAGAGGTCAATTTATTCTCATTGTTCGAGCATCAGACATTTGGGAAACAATTGTCTGGTAAGGCTAGCAAGCTCTTTTTCTTGGCCAACCTGCTGTTTGAGCTCTCATATTTCCGCATTATGTCCCAAATTGGGTTAAAATAAAACGGCTAATAGATTTAGCTTCACAAAGATCATATATTAGACCCTCGGTTCTAGATGGTTGGGAATGTCCACTAAAGAAAAAACCTAAATTCGAATGTCTTATAAGAACCTTCATTGGATCTCAAGTTAGGGAAATTCAAGAAGTAGAGTCGGGAAAAAGACTGAATCCATCTAAAGCTATTCTCAAGAGCTTCATCGTTGATGAAAAGATGGATTTAGATTCTACCGTTCCAGAATCAGAAAACGTAATTTCTCAACTTCAACAAGGAGGAATTAAGTTCCGGAACAAGTCCTTCTATAACCTTGAGATAAAATCATTCTGAAACACTGAAAGATGTACTTCAAGATTTTATGCCATTCTCCTTAAAACTCAAAAATGGTACTGCCATATCAGTTTCTCAAGGACTTATACCTATTGGAGAGTTAGATACTTTCAAGAGTCCTATTCTACATTCCAGTAACAGTCTTAGATCTGTCGAGAAAATTCGTCATTTTCTTGAAGAACTCCTGTTAAAAAATTGTCTAGAAAGATCTTCGGAAATTAATCAACAAAATTCCCTTCCTCTGACTGAGACTGATGGATCAAATTCAAGTTTCAATTCAAGTTTTGATTCGAGTTTTACGGCAGCGGAGCGCACTGCTTTTCAAGTTTTAAAACCTACTAATTCAGGGCTTTCGGAATGTAGAAACCGTTGGTATTGTTCCCTTTTTAAACTTACTAACCCCCAGAGTGAAACACCGAATCGAAACTTAGCTTCAAATATCCTGTTTAAATCAGGACTCAAATGGTTTACAGGTTCACGAGTCTAGAGATGGGGACAGTTCACTTGCGGTCTTCAAAAATGATGAACCGGGTCTTCATTGTATCGTGAACTGTCATAAATCCGACCCCAAGTTATTTCAATCCTTTGTGTCACTGTAAATCGACTCCGATCTAGACTTAGGTTTGGAAAATTTGTACAAATTGGAGTCTATAGGTATAGATGAGAGTTCAAATGGTAGTTTGTATGAGATCAAAGTTGAACAATTTAATGACTCTACAACTGTCTCGTGGCCAACATTAAGTGGAGTTACGTGCTATGAAGAGCTAATTAACCGTATTCCATCTGATCATAAAATAGCACTGGCAACTCTAAAAAGGGTAATTGGATTTCCCAATAACTCTAAATATGCTGATGTATTTAAACAGCAATTAGATGATGGGATAACTGAAAGGTTTGATGTGACTCCGAACCAATATCAGAACTAAATCTGATCCTTCATAGGCCGGTCATTAGGGTGGGAGATAAAGTTACAACAAAAATAAGTCCTTTTCAATTGTAGTTTGAAAACGGGTCAAAATGGCATTCGTTTTTCAAGTTCGATCATCTATTTCAAATTAGCCTGTCATAAGGCAATTAGGTATAACATTTCCTTTTCGGGAAATAGGTAATCAATCTTCTATTTATTCAAGTGTTATCAAGGTAAAGTGTTTACAATTAATTTACAATTAAAACTACTAAGGTAATGGTCTATTTTGTTTCTTAGAATTGGACAATTACTACCAACTAAAGAGGGTGTTTAACCATAATCGAGTTTAACACTCTGATAGCATAAAATTTCTATCAGCGCGAATCAATAACATGTTAGGATTTAATTTATTATTGAGGAAGTAATTCATAGTCATCAAAAATCATAATACAGGTTGTCCCATAAGTCCGAAATCATAGGAAAAATAATAAAAAAAGGCAAAACAAAAGCTTTTATTTACAGGAGGTGCTCAATATGTCCACCATTGTTTTCAGTACACAAATTCAGACGTGATACCCAGTCAGCAAGCACACGGTGAATGATGTCAGGAGTAATGGTGTTACATGCCCCAATAATGCGCTGCCGCAAATGTTCAACACTCCTAATTTTCTCTGCGTATACCAGCGCTTTCAAGTGGCCCCAGAGATAAAAATCTAGTGGCGTGAGATCCCGGCTTCGAGCTGGCCATTCCACAGGCAATGTTCCCTCTAAGGTGTGCGCGTGCGCGCGCGCGCGCACGTTATGAAACCCGCGCACACAGCAAATAAAATGCGCACAGCTCAAGCGTATCATGAGTCACGAGTCACTCACGACAGTAAATGAAGTAATTTAAAAAATTTCAGTTTAATGAATTCTACAAAGAACAAATTAAGAAACCGCTTGAAAGAAAATCATTTGGACATGCTCATGCGAATTAAAAGTTACCTGAATGATGACGGATGTATTAATCTTCATAGAGTTTATTTGGAATGGGCAAATGCTAAAGATCGTAGGGAGAAATCATAATCATACTTAAATGAAAGGCACTTTCATTTAATGTTATTTTGATTACATTTTATTTTATTGAATTTTATTATTTTTTATTTTATTCCTATTTTGAATGGATAAAATCATGTATTAATCTTGAGTCTATTTTAAATTGCTAAATGCTAAAAATTGTTTTGAGAAATGATAACTAAAATAGTCATTTTCAATTAGTTATTTTTATTTTATTTCTTTATTTTGTTGAATTTTATTTTACTATTTTTTATTTTATTCATATTTTCAGAATGGATAAAATGTTTTCTTTTTTAAGAATATAAGGGGTTCCAAAAAACCTTAGCCCCCCCATTTGCAGCTTACATGTTTACTTATATCGAAATAGTTTTTAGTGATTATAAAAATATATAAAATTCTTTATTTGTTGCAGGTATTAAAATTACTCTAGCTGATAAAGTGATAATATAATGGCTTCTCAATTAATTGGTGATTCGGAGAGGCAACGTGTGATATAGATCGCATACGAGCAATAACATTTCAGGAAGCTCGTGATGCTGGAGCCACCTTTATAACACGTTCATGGGTTGCCAAAAAGTTGCGAAGAAGTGAGGACTTCGTCAAAAGAAATTGGATAAAACTGGATGAATATGAAATGGATACAACCAAATCTGGGCGCCCAAATTTGCCACTCTCTCAGGAAACAAAGGACATCATTGAAAGCGGTACGCGTAAGCGGAAAAACAGCTGTGCTAAACTTTCTAGAGAGATCGAAGTGTTGAGAGGAAAGATCGTTAGTGGTGAGATCATTCGACTGTACCGTCATAGGCAAGGTTTAAAGCCTTGGCATGAACTTCCAAAGCCAAGAAAAACTCAACTTAACATCGATGACAATTGTGGTTTGCCCATTATCTTGAAGATTGGGATGTGGATGATTTCATGCATTTAGCTGTCTCCGATGAATTTTTTGTTTACGTAACACGTTGGCCTAACTACCAAAATGATCGAGTGTGGGCCACAACACCAGATGAAATCGATGACAATGAACATTATCGCGAATTATTAAAAAGTCCAGACTGTGTTGGTGTGTTTGTTTTGTTCACTGCAAAGAAGCTCATGTGGGTGCTGAAGTCAAATGGTCAGAGTTGGGATGGACAGTATTTTCGTGATATTATTCTATCCCAGCATGTCATTCCTTTTCTAAGAAACCCAAACAATGTTATGGATGTCGATCAGGTCACACTTCTGCACGATAAGGCCCCCTGCTTTAAGGCATTAGCCACTCAACAGTTGTTGCGGAACCATGAGATCGATTTCTTTGGAAATGAAGAATGGCCAGGAAATTCTCCTGACCTGAACGTCTGTGAACACATTAAATCAGTTATAAAGGACAAGATTGAATGTCTCTTGTTTCAAGAACCTGCAGCAAATCGATTTTCGAAGGATACAATGACGCAACACATTGAAACTGTTTTAGCAAATTTGCGTAACGATCAAGATCTATTCACGTCACTTTTGGCAAGCTACCCAAAGCGAATTCAAGCTGTCTTGGAAGCCAATGGCGGGAACACCAAGTTTTAATTGTTTCTCATTAAATGCAGGATTAAATTCTCTTGTAAGATATGTTTAGTTTTACTGTACCTCTAATGGTTTAGGCCAGTGCTGTCCAACTTCTATAAAGCGCGGCCAAAATGTTGCCTATAATCATACACTGTTGGTTAATACGACTTAGGAACCCGCTGAATGTTGTTCTCCCTACTAGAAATGACAAAATAGGGAAGAAAATTCAGAAATGAAATTTGGCAAAAGTCCATTCCGCGGGCCGTCAGCTGGACAGCGCTGGTTTCGGCCATGGGCGGGGGGGCTAAGGTTTATTGGAGCCCGTATAATGTTGTAAACAGTTTTTTAATATCCATTTAATAGTACCTTAATGATGAAGCTATCACCTTATGGAAATAATATGTGAAGTATTTGTGCACAATTTTTCACCATGAATCGAAATGTATGCACAACGAAAATTTCTTGCGCACACGGACTAAAAAAAATTAGAGGGAACATTGTCCACAGGCCCTCGACGTCCTATCCAATAACCAGGGAATTGTTGGTACAAGTATTCCCTTACTTGGGTGCCGTAATGTGCAGGAGCGCCGTCTTGCTGGAACCATGTTGTGAAATTTCCTTCTTCCTTCAAGACACTGGGAAATGCTTCTTCCTTGAGCATACGTAGGTAGGTGCCTCCAGTGACATGTTCATCGAAAAAGAGGGGGCCTATGATGCGATCCTTCCAAATGCCACACCATACCATCACCTGAGATGCACCTTGTTCCTTTGAAGAGGTAGACCAGTGAGGGTTGTTTTGAGACCAGTAGCGGGTGTTCTGTCGATTTACCTCACCATTTCCACAAAAAACAGCCTCGTCACTGAACAGAATGGTGGAAGGGAAATTGGCATCCGGAGCATAAGAAAAATATGAATTATGATTTGCAGAAATAGAAAAATATGAATTTCTCCTATGATGCCGGACTTATGGGACACCCTGTATATTAAATTCGGTCATTATAAAAGTAATACAGGGTATGAGTGGGTTCTTCAGAGCCTGAATTTAGTCTGGGGAACGCTGCTTGAATTTTAGCCTGAATTTGGGGTATTTTGCCCGGTTGGATTTTGCTTCTAGATTTTTTTTTTGCTATCAGAGGGTTAAACTCGATTATGGTTAAACACCCTCTTTAGTTGGTAGCAATTTTCCTATTCTAAGAAACAAAATAGACCATTACCTTAGTAGTTTTAATTGTAAATTAATTGTAAACACTTTACCTTGATAACACTTTAATAAATACAAGAATGATTACCTATTTTCTGTAAAGGAAATGTTATACCCAACTGCCTTATGACAGGCTAATTTGAAATAGATGATCGAACTTGAAAAACGAATGCCATTTAATGCACTTTACTCTGAAATTCTGATGAAACCTAAAGAGAAATCAGCAACACAGCTAGCTAAACAGATTCGAAACACAATCCTAATCCTATAGCCTCACTATTCAGAGCTTTTTTTAAACAAACGGTCTAACTACTTCACTCTCGAGTCCCTGCCAAAAAAGAACCAACAGCTTTATTTCATGAGGCAGCAAGTTCGGTTTTTGGTTGTTGTGGTTGGGAAATACGGAAATATATCCGTACAAAACTTGAACCAACCGTTTGGTAAATAATAAATGAAAGGAATGAATATAATGATGAAAATAATAAATAATTAAGTAAGGAGGAAAATAAATCTAATACTCCATTACAAACAATATAAGCTTCATTTAAACAACAAAGACCCATATTCACGATAAACGTTCAACATAACTTTGAAATTGAAATTTTATATTAAATTTATTTTAAAATGAGTAAACCAAGTGTTTTGTGAATGGCCATCTCTGTGCATTGTAATTAAAATCCTCTAACATAATGATGGAACCTTTATTCTTTTTATGAATTTCCTTCCAATTTTTTACAAGAACGTTTGAATTAAATCTCTACTATGATGATTCTGTGAACGGTCCTCGTATATTGGTACTTAGATTTATGTTGATTAAACAATAATTAAAATATAAAATAATTATTAAAGAACTACTTTTATTTCAAATTCAGGAACACTATTTTATTCTTTAAATCAAAGCTTTTTATTCTTATCAAAAAACTTATCAAAATAATAATAATTATAATAGGATTCACTTTGAAAATTCAACTTTCTTAAATTTTTGCTTAAAAAGACATTCATTTATAATGAAATCTACGTAAATTAAGTGATAATTACTTTCGATAATGGTACACAAAAATGTATAATTGAAAACACATACGATTTTTAGGTTTATTTCATGTTTAAAATGCTTTTTATATTGAATGAACTAAGTTTATTCAAGTTTAATTTACATGAAGTTCATAAAATGAAATATTTGCGAAGATATCAAGTCATTCAACCTCAAGATCAATAATGAAGAGTTTTCAGTTGTCACGTGATAATAGCAACTGTTATATAATGAGAAAATAACGGCTTATGTTGCGAAACGACCAGCGATATCCTTTCCCCATCGTGGGAAACCTCTATTTTTGAGGGAGGAGAGTCACACGCGGCTGAAGTAGGGTATATCCTTAAGTTTGTTTGTCTAAAATAAATCCATATGTCACTTAGGCATTTCCCACTACCCTAACTCAGGTCAGACTTTGACCTTCGATTTTTTAAGTGATATAAACAGATTTTTAAAGATGGCGTCTAGCTTCCAACTCTTCTCAAAACTTAAACAAGTTTTAATGAATTAAAAATAAGTGATTTTATATAATGAATAAATCCACGCATTTTGTTTTCATAGCAGAATATTTGTTTTGTAAAGATAAAAATCGAACTAACGAATAGAATGTCTGAGAATTCACTGAAGATAATGATTAAGATATCATAGCCTGAACTCCATTTTACAGAGAGTTCATTCGAACTAATTATTTTATACTGGAAACCCTTTTCATTCTAAAAAGTATACTGATAAAATGTAGGCAGTGAAGATTTGCATGGCATTAAAATGTTTGGATGATCTGAAGATCAGGGCCCCCAACCTTCTTTTGTTAGCTTTATAAGGCTAACTAGTGAAAATACCACGATCTAACGTATTCAGGTGATCCTAAATAAATATTATGAAGGTATCTTTTCAGAGATTTAAGTATGTTTTATGACAATAGATTATTTGGTTTAAAATGATGTCTATTTTGCGTGTTTATTACTTGTTAAAGTTTACTTTATTATTTCAGTCTATTTTGAGTTCTTTGTTAAATTCTTCAGAAAGGTACCAAGTATGGAAAGTTTCACGTATGATGATGAATCCTGGATCAAAGTGATAAGCAAGAAAGGGGTTTATAAGCACGTGTCAATCGATGAATTATTATTTTCGTAGAAAATAATAATAATTTCCTGATTTTGAGGATGAGAAAGAGGCAGTTTGATATATTCCTCACTAATTAAAATATATATAATCATCAGAATTAATTTTTTTTAAATAAAAATTATATTTGAAATTTTTATTTTAAAAGATTGTTTAAGAATAATGTGCAAATAAATTGTAATTTTAAAATTGTGAATATCAATTCTTTGAAAGCCGAAACTCAATGTAATTCAGTTTTGACTTGTCATTTTGATTTGTGTGTAAGATATCAACGTTTTCGCACAGAGCTATTTGTAAGCCAATGTTTTCAGGCATCGAGGTTTGGTACATTTTGTGACGGAAAAAATGAAGTGGAAGTAAAATAGTTCGCTGTCTTTCAAAAGTTTTGCTCGAAGATACTCTTTCATAGAGGTCGTCTCGCGCGAAATTGTAGTTTCTCGAATTCATACACGCAGACAAACACATACGCACAAGTTTGGGTTTCCTACAGATTCGGAACATTTTCAGTCACGTTCAATTCTGTTTATTTGAAACCCCCAATGAGGATTTAATATCTTAACTATTCATGGATGAAACTAACACTGAAGATCTCCCATAGATGTGGCTGGGTTGATGATCCTCAAATTTCTTCAGCTTATGCAGAACGGTCTATTTAACTTTAAGAATTTGGTACTTTTTGCCTGATAACTTTCATTATTATTCTGAGAAGAAAATCATTAATTATTTGAAAATAAATAAGTAATTAATGGTATTTTTAATCGCATTTACTTTAAAGTGATCATATTCACATCACTATTTATTATGTTCGAACGTGTCATGAAGGTTTTCAAACTCCCAAATTCACTTCGCAGTAATGATCATGTAAATTTAAGAAAACGCTAATCTCTCGCTTCAAGTTTCCTACAAAATCACTTAACAATTATTCATTCAATAAATCTTCTGAAATACCTCTAAGAAGCCGGGTACAATACACAGAACTTAAGCAATGGAGACCGTTTTCGTGAAAGTATCAAAACGTACAGGAAAATGTTTGAATTTTATTTTAAAATGGTGTTGCGAAATATTTAAAATTACTGATTATATATTTCTCCATTTCTAGAAGTTTTGTGCGTGCGTGCGTGCTCGTGCGCGCAGCCGCGCGTGATCTGGAATTAAGTAAGTGAAAAATGACATTAAAATTATTCGAAATTTACCAAAAAGATTTGCTCCTATATTCTGATGCAGTTTTGATAAACTCTGTTTACTTTTGACATTTTGGAAGGAAAAATATTAGAAAGCATTATAAACATTTTAATTGTATTGAAAAGCATTTAGATAATTTTAATTTTATTTAAAGTTCCTCGCACGGATTTAGATAAAGAAGATCTTGTTTGTCTAATCACAGACTTTGAGTTTGTAAGTGGCCAAGTAAATGAATGATGGACATGATGTAGGTTATTTAATTGTATTTTAGCAAAACATTTGACAAGGTTCCATGTTGGAGACTCGTGTATAAATTAAAAGCTCACGGGATATCGGGATCAGTCATAAAGTGGGAAGAAGCATGGTTCGGACAGAGAACATAGAATAATTTTAAATGGTCTGGAATGAGGGTGTCAGGAAGATAAAAGTCGGGTACGGTACCACAGGGGTCAGTTTAACATTACATTTAGAAAATATGAAGCTTATCGAAACCATTGTCCTTTGTGTATGTAAATGATGATGAAGAGGAGGGAGTGGATAATAATATATTTAAATTTGCAGATGATACGAAAGTTATAAATTTAGAAAATTCTTAAAAACAACAAACAAATTTTGATATATTCGTTGTTTGGTATAATAAATGGCAGATGGAATGCATTGTTTGAAAACGTGAAGTCCTCTATTTTGGCAGAAATAATGAAAACTTAGTCATGAGATGCAGGGAAAGTGGTTGAAGGATGTTCGGAAAAGGAGCGTGACATTGTAGGCAGTAGTGATCTAAAAGTTTTTAAGCATTGCTTAGAGGTTAGGAATAAGCAAATGAAATGTTGGGTGTTGCTAATAGGAATGTTAATTACTAAAGTAAGAAGTCGTCTGTATAATTTTTATATTAGGTCCCACTTGGAATACTGCATTCACCCCACCATATTGGGATGATATAGACATGCTTGAAGGCGTGTGACGTTGGACAACAAAGTTCATCACAAGTTAAAGAAGGTTGGAATAGTGAAAGACTGAAAGAAACGGGCATGTTTAGATTTGAGAAGCGTTGTTTGAGGAGAGATACTGTATAGGCCATAATATAAAGGTTCAAAATGTTTTCGGATTTAGACAATTAAGTTCAAGTAACTTTTTTTGATTAAAATTCGACAGAAGTCAAGGGCATAATAAGGAAATTAGCAATCACTAATAGAGTGGGTCTACGAAAATATTTTTTCAGTCAGAGTAGTGGATTTTTTAAATGACTTGCTCTATGATGTGGTAAATAGTACTACTTTATTTTTAAGAAAAAATTGGGCACATTCAGAGATGAAAGCTTGTAAATTGTGTAAATATTGTATAACTTTTTATAGCTCAAGTAATGTTGGGTACTTGAGTAACTTTGTAAATAGTTTAAGGATAATTAAAAAATGGCGGCGTCCACTACTTCACGTTGAAGTTGACTGTGACGTCATCACGGCAACCGGTATCTTCGAGACTTTAATTGTATGGAATTTGTTCTACGATTATACAGTAGTGGGATATACATAACTAGTAGAACAGATCCTATAGGAAAATTCGAACTCGAGTCGTTGCTATAAAACTAGTAACCATGAGGAAATTCATGAAATCACACTTCTCTTACTTATCCTTTGTTGATTTACTTTTATTAATATTATTATTATTATTATTTTAAGTGAAGTAATTTTCATCCTCACTATTCAATATAGAATGAGAGTTATGTCACCAATTTAGTGATGTAGCGGATGTCATTTTTTTCACATCCGCGGATGAGGATGTTTGATTTCAACATCCGCGGATGCGGATGTCTACATTTTCGTTATTTTTTAGGATATATTCGAGATTTGTTGTGTTTAACGTATATAATAAGTTATTATATAGAGAGAGCTGTAGCTATAATGTAGTATAATTGATTAATTGTACAATAATTGCTGTACTTTTCTCTGAACATATAAAATAATATCAAGCATCTAACTAATATAGAAATCAATTAGTGAATTCGTCTGCAAATAAATTCGTTATATTTTGTTGTTTCAGCCACAATTAGAAACCATAATTGTGTTGCCAGGATGCGGGACGTGAACCCAACTCAAATGCACCCCACCGACCTCTTTCCCCAACCTCCACCCTTATAGAAAGAGATCTTTAATTAGCTTGATAACTATTTATATTAAGTTTAAAGTTTTATTAGGCATATTTATAAATGAGTAATTAAAATAAAGTAAACTAAGATGTTCATCGTTTAATGTTCAAACTTAATTATAGGAAGGTTATGCTTTAGGAACATTAATTTTTCTACCTTTTCTGCTGCCAGTCTGTTTCTCTTTTCATCATATATTAATTCAGCACTGCTAAATAATCTCTCGCTTGGTACGTTTGTTGGAGGACAGGCTAAATTTTCTTGCAAGTTTACTCAAGTATGGATAGATATTCTGCGTATTTTTCCACCAACTAATAGGATTGTCACATGCAGCCATGCGTTTTTCTTGGTGATAGCTCTCGTCATTTTTACTACATCTTTTGACATCGCGTAGGTCTCGTCATTGCTGCTTGACTCAAGAAACTGAGAGACAGATTCTGTGATAGATTTGCTTGTTGAAGGTGTTGGTTCTGTCACTGAAACTTTTATTCTTTTGGTGGGTGGCGAAGCGACAGATTCAAGAGATTGAAGCTCTTCAACTGCTTTGCCAAGTGATGATTTAACTCGTTCTAATGTACTAGGTGAAAATAACTTAGCTTTGTAACGTGGATCTAAGTAGGTTGCAAGAGAGTAACTTCATACAAGAACAGCCTCTCGTCTTGTCGCTTGCATCACTTTTGCTCACAATGAACTAGTTCTATTAATATAGTAGAATTTGATAATTTCCGCTTATTAATGACATTTTATCTCAACGGTCCACATCCGCACGACATCCGCAGTCCAAAGTGCGGATGCGAGTAAATGTGCGGATGTGACCTACATCACTAGTCACCATGGCCTCTGGTCTATTAGGCTAGAGACCTTCACATTTTCTACATTATACCAAAGTTAATTTATCAGAAGATCCGAAACTCCACCTACTTTTGCGTTAGAATTTTTTTCTGCCCCCTAGTGTTTGAGAGAGTAATTAAATTTAGCGCAAAATGAAGTCATGAACTTGATTATATTTTTAGATTTATCATAATATAGTTTGATATATACAATAATATATTTAATCAGTTTTCACTCCATAAACTAGGTGAAGAATATCTAACATAATTGGCGGGATAACACACTTAAACAGGTCCGGATTTAGAGGGGGGATTACTGGGGTTGCAAGTCTTCTTGAGCTGACAGTTTATCTCACTTTGAAACTTTATTGCGATGTTGATAGACAACACGTGTAACTACACACTTCTGGATAATAATACAAAATTAATTTTACCTTAAAACAGACCAAAAAACTTTTAACTTAAACGTTAGCGTCTGAAAGGAGAAGGTTTAAAAATAACTGTCCAATTGAGTCCTTTCTTTGCTTTTGAGGAAACAACTTCGCTCCTCCTCCTCCTTCGTACAAGCTTGGACACCAATATTTTTATTTTGAAATAATCTTAAAACGATTAAACCGTTTTCACTTTTTTTAATGATAAAAACTTGGAAACATTTGAATGACAGGAAACAAAATTAAAAGGTTTGATTGTACGACACTCTTTTTCAACTCTTTCAGTGCCTGTTTTTGGCAGATGAAATTTGAAGATTATTTTAAAAGATTTATTTTAATGAATTTACGGTTTAAAAGAAATGAATGAATGAAATTAACTTTTTATATCTTTAAACTTTGAAGTATTCGAAGAACGATACCTCATTTTGAAGAAATGAAGTGCTTTCGAAGTATTGGTTCAATCTTCATTAGAAATACTGTATATTTCTTTGTAAATTTAAAGATTCAAAATTTCTCCTCAATTATAGTCTTGTATTGCTATTTAATTAGACATTTATTGAATGTCGCATATAATCCAGTCACTTCCCAACACGTGAAATATTTGCATTTAAAACTACAATATATATATTTTAATTTGTCTTGGGAATCTGGTTTTGATTTTTAACTTTTTAAGAACGGAAGGCGTATGGTCCTGATGGGCTCCCCTCCTGTTGTTCTCAAGAGTTGCTTATATATATAAACAATTTTAAATCATCTCACTCACTCCACTTGACAATTAAAATGGGCCGTTAAAATAGGCCGTTTAACGGCTCCGAGATCTCGTATTTAAGGAAAAACAATTCCAGTTTTCTAAATGATCTAAATTTTTGGAGTAAATTTGAAATAATTTTAGTGTCTCTTATTCACTTAATTCCATCACACACACACACACACACACACACACACACACTCAAAATGGACTCTATAGAAATGGAGAAATAAATAATGAATAATTTTAAAAATTAAATTAACTCCATTTTTAAAATGAAATTTATAATAAAGTTGGAACTTTTTACTGTACGTTAATTAAACATATTTGAGAAGTTTTCTTGCATGAATATCTAACATGTGATTTTGTGGAGAAATTTGAAATGAAGAAATATTTAATCACCATCCAATTTTTCAAAAAGAAACACAGCAAATTAAACTGAAATGATCGTTCCCATAGTGACAATATATATATATATATATATATATATGGAAAATTAGTTTGAAAACGTTTGTAAAAGCTTGCGAAGAAATAAATATTAATGCGAGTCTGATTAATTTCAACATTACAAATCAAATAAAATAAAATAAAATTTAAGTATGAGAAAAAGGCACGTTCAATTTCTTTTATTTATTTACAAGTAATTTTTGCGAAAGAAAAGTTGTAACAAAAGTTCTCATTAAATTTGAATGATGAAAATTTAGGACAACTTTCTGTATACGAGAAAAGTGCTCCTCGTTTACGAGATTGACACCCTTGACCGAATTAATAGGTTGAGACGGTATCTCCTGCACCGGTGGACTTCTGATTGTCGTTGGATTCCAAGGGCAATACTTGAAGGTGTGCGCTTTAGTGCCTGTTGCCCAGCATAATTTACAGTTATACTTGGATAGGACCGGACACAAGATATCTCCATTCCTTGCCTAGAAATGAAACAAACAAACTTAATTTTGATATAAAACACTCGCAAACGAAAGAGAAGTAAAAATTTGCGACGGTTCGCTCCCAAAATCTGCACTGCATTCTCAGGCACGAGACTTAAAAGTTGAATTGTTGGCGAGACAATTTCTTTTATTTGATAAACTGTACTTCAAACAAATGGACGATTTTTAAATGATAATAAATCTTGGCTAACAAAACGAGTGAATTTTAACCATTTGTTTTAATAAGTCGAATAATGTCAAATAAAGTAATTCCTTAATTAATTTTAAACTAATACGATAATAATTACCTTATAATAAAAACCATCGCGTCGCTCATAAAATATAAAAGTTCTTTACAAAGTGTTTCCAATATTTACTTTAAAAGGTTAAAATTTGTGGAAAATGAATAACTAAAAGGACGAACCTTAATAGGATGATAAATGTCCTCCTCTCCTCTTCTTTCGCAGAAGACGCACACAAACACAATCTTTTCGGTGCAGTTTCTCGTAGAGAACCTTGTTCCCGTCACTGTGGAGATTTTGGAACCATCCACGGGAGTTGTATCGTTCCCGTGAACCGTGTTTGCCGCATCGTTCACGGGGCAGTGTTTAGGTGTGTGGGCATTTGTACCCGTCGCCCCGCACACTTTGCAAATGATTTGCGACAACACGGGACATAAAACGTCCCCATTGGGCGCCTGCAGATGCAAATAGAGAAATATGGATGTTAGGTGTGGGTATGGAAAGAAATAAGAAATTGTCGTAAAAATAATACAATAAACGAAGAAATATGAAATTAAATGAATGGTTTTTGTGAACTAAAGAAATTTGTTGAACAAAATGCAAAAATTGTCATCGCTCATTTTTGTTAACTTTTATTGCATGTTTTCAAAAAGAGATTCAATATTTGTTTGTTAATATAGAAAACTTACATACTACACACACACCGTGATTATATTACTTTTATTTCTGAAAAGAAAGCTAAAATTGATCTAAAACTTTTCAGTAGATGAACGAAAAAGTCAAAAAACAAACCTTAGGTGATTTACTGCTTTCTCTTCTCTCCTGTAGCAGAAGCACCACCAAGGAATATTTTCAGTTTCTAAGAGAAGATTGTTAATTCCCATTATCAACTCTAAAAATTCATTTGCAAGCGCCTCGAAAAGCCTCCTAGGGGTAAGAATGTCGGTTAACTTTTAATTTTTTTCTAGTTAAATTTCATGAATGATAAATTGATTAGACTTTTAAAAGTTAATTAGTTAAATTTAAAGTGTCTCACCTGCGTTGTAACTGTAATAGCGAAAGTGCTGTCTGGTCGTAAGGCAGTGTTGGCTCAGAAGGTACTGTCGGGTCGTTTGGCGGTGTCGAGTGATAAAGTACTGTCGGATCGTTTGGCAGTGTTGGCTCAAAAGGCACTGGAGGATCGTAAGGCACTTCATCACCGTTTTGGCGAAACTCTTTCAGTACATCGTCAGTGTCTGAAACACAAAGAAATCAAGATATTTCCTTGAAGACAAAACCGCGACCAACAAATGAAATTAATTAAATTTGAATAATTAGCGAGAAAATTACGAATTGAAAACCACCGAATAAAAACTTTTAAAAAATCTCTGAGAAAGCGAATGTTTTGGTTTAGCAACAACATTCTGGTCAATGGGCGAGAACTAACCTTGAACTGGGTTTATCCAAGGGGCGGGATCCACTCGAAGTCTGGAATAACACTCGTCAAGGTCTGGAGGACTACTAGTTACAGTTGGAGGTGGAACGTATTCGACTGGAAAGGGAACAACTAATCTCTTAAAATAAAATTTTAATTTCGTCCTATAGTTATAGTAATTAATTAATTAATAATTAATTAATAATTATTAATTCTATGAAGATTTTTCATAAATCCAAAAATGAAAGTTTGAAGTAATTGAATGAAATCGTTTAATGAGAGTAATAATTAATTTAATTACCATTTGAAATGCGAAGACGTATCTTTTCTATGTCGGTTGGAGTCCAAATATTTATCGGCGACATTTTCACAGTTTGATTGAAGGAGAATTTTGATAAAAAACCCAACAGATAATTTAAATCACAATGAAGATAGTGGAAGTTGAACGAGAAAACTCCAAAAGACAACTGAGCGTTGACCTTTGAATCAGAAGGTCAATTCGACCTTTTTTGACCTACCAATGACCGTTGACGTACGTGAAAACAAAATATAACTGACCAATTGCGTCGTTTCTTCGCTTCTGAGGAAATAATTTAGCTCCTCTTTCGCACTCGGTCGGACACCAATATTTTCATTTTGAAATAATCTTAAAAGGATTAAACCTTTTTCACCTTTTTACTTTTTTGTCCGTAAAGTAAAAGAAAAGAAATTAAAGGTAATAAATATTGATCATAAATTAAAGAAGTCGAGTTCCTTAATCGAAATAATACAAAAGTAATTCGTGTGAAAATGTATTTGAATAAAATCATTAAAATTCATATATTTTAATGAAAAGAAATATAAAAATTTAATAATAAAAATATTGCAAAAAAAATATAGCTTTTTAATAATAAAAAGTAATTAAGTTTGAAACATTTGAATGACAAAAGAAAAATAGAAATAAAATTTAGTAACGTTTCGATTGCACGACACCCCTTTTTCGAGTCCTTCATTGAATGTAATTAACTTTATATCTTTGATATAAAGTTTGAAGTATTCGAAGAATGATTCGTCATTTTGAAGGAATGAAATGCTTTCGAATCTTGGTTCAATCTTCATTAAAGAAATAATTCTCCATAAATTTAAAGACTAAAATTTTGTTCGCAATTATAGTCTTTTATTGACATTTAATTAGACATTTATTGAATGTCACATACGTATAATCGAGTCTCTTCCTTACACGTAAAATATTTCCATTTAAAAGAACAAAGTTTAAAGCGTGTTGAAAATCTGGTTTTGAATTTTAACTTTTTAACAAATGAAATTATTATTTTATCATTAATCGGAAGAAAATCTTTCATTTAAAATTTGTGGCTAAAAATTGTCTCTTTCGAATTCAAAACATTTTCTCATACATAATATGTTCTGTTTTACGTGGTTCGTCGTCGGGCTACGTCGTTTCTAGTTCCGTAACACCGATTCAGTTAAGCGACATTGTGCCTGAGTAGTAGAAAGATCGGAAGACAGTCCTACGCGCGGAAATGATATAGCGACCCGTGGTTAGGAACCCACTTAAAGGTGTAGTTCCCCTCCGTCATATATATATATATATATATATATATATATATATATATATATATATATAACCTTAGATGTTTTGAATGAGGTAAAATAATCCCATTACATTACATCCTTCGTCCAACAGATGGCGCTGAAATAGAGGTATGTGTAATATTTTTTTTGGATCATTTCTTAAATATTTTTAATAGCAATAGTTTTATTCCTATAAATATATGCTCGTTCACTTCAGTGCATATACTTGCGTGTTGTTCTTGGTTACCTTACAAAACCGAGACACAACGGTGCGTGTAATGACAGTGACATTGTCGTTATAGTTTGAAATATTTCTTTGTAATCATTCGATAAAAGGGATATAATGAAAATTAGGCTATGCTACATTATTTTAATTAAGTTATTTAGATTAAGTTAAATGTCCCCATTCACGATTTAGGCATCCCACTTTTTTTTGGTGTGTGTGAGTGTTACCTAGGGAATCACAACGACCCTGAGGTTAAACACAGAGCCAAATCTGTCTATATGAATTTTTAAAATAATAAAATGTGAAAATGTATCTTTGAGCAAAAGTGTCGAAAGGTTGAAAGGTACCAAACTACTTTCTTTTCAATTCACTTTTTTCTGTGAAAAATCTTACCAAATATTGATCCATGCAAGAAATGGCTTAAAATACCATTTTGCTAAAACGTTGCTCCTGTTAGATTTATTTTCCGCCTTACTTAATTATTTATTATTTTCATCATTATATTCACTCTTTTCATTTATTATTTACCAAACGGTTGGTTCAAGTTTTGTACGGATATATTTTCCGTATTTCCAAACCACTACAACCAAAAACCGTACCGGCTGCCTCATGAAATAAAGCTGCTGGTTCTCTTTTGGCAGAGACTTGAGAGTGAAGTTGTGGACTGTTTATTTAAAAAAAGCTCTGAATAGTGAGGCTATAGGATTAGGATTGTGTTTCGAATCTGTTTAGCTAGCTGCGTTGCTGATTTCTCTCTAGGTTTGATCAGTGTTTCAGAGTGAAGTGCATTAAATGGCATTCGTTTTCCAAGTTCGATCATCTATTTCAAATTAGCTGTCATAAGGCAGTTAGGTATAACATTTCCTTTTCAGAAAATAGGTAATCAATCTTCTATTTATTCAAGTGTTATCAAGGTAAAGTGTTTACAATTAATTTACAATTAAAACTACTAAGGTAATGGTCTATTTTGTTTCTCAGAATAGGAAAATTGCTACCAACTAAAGAGGGTGTTTAACCATAATTGAGTTTAACCCTCTGATAGCATAAAATTTCTATCAGCGTGAATCAATAACAATAGTTAGGATTCAATTTATTATTCAGAAAATAATTCAGTCATCAAAAATCATATATTAAATTCAGTCATTATAAAAGTAAGACAGGGTATGAGTGGGTTCTTCAGAGCCTGAATTTAGTCTTGGGAACGCTGCTTGAATAGTAACCTGATTTTGGGGTATTTTGCCCGGTTGGATTTTGCTTCTAGCTTTTTTTTAAAGTGTTTTGATACTTAATTTCTTTAAACATAGATTGATTTAATATTTAGTGTTAATGATTTAATAGTTTAGTATTCAAATATTGTGTTGGGTTAAAACAAAATTTAAATTAGTAACATAACTGATAGAAATTTTTCATTTAAATTAAAGTTATTTAAATTTTGCAATTAAGTTAAATAAGAACATAAGAACATAATAAATTTTTATAGTGGGCACACTAGGGGCCACTTCGGCCCATCGAGGTGGCTCCACTATGTAAAAACTGCCTGTACATTGGCAATAACCAATTTTTACAAAACTAATTAAGTATCAATTTAAAACTAATTAATTATTATCAATTTAAAACTAAAGATAGAATCTCTGGATCCAGAGGATCAAAGTCATAATAGGCTACTATCCACAAATATGTTACACACTATATCTATTTATAACTGACATGCAAATATATCAGATCCAAAGAATCCAGTCAATTTCATTATGGTACCCATCAATACCAGTACCATGCCAACCAAAAATAAGTCACGGTCCATATCAATTGCGGACCAAGTCACAATTTACATCCATATACATTACAATATATATACTTAAGAGGAAAAGTGTAGGTGTGGCTGTAAAGACTGTACAGTAATGTAGAAATGTGTGTGCACCCATTTTGGGTCTCCCATTTAAAGGTGTTTGTGGGGCAAGTGAAGATCATGAGTTTTTCAATACCTCACAGTACTATGGGGGGCACCGCTCGGCAGAGGAATCTCTTTAAATAGGGTGTGTAAGGACAGAGAGTATCCCCTAACCCAAGATGCTGCCTCCCTATATCCCACAACACCTGTGTTGAGCTGTGGGATCTATCACCCAAATGCACATAATATATATGAAATAAACTAGTACCATTCATGCAATAAAAATGGGCTTAAACACCATCACCAGATGTCCCTTGCAGACATCAAACTATCCAACCTTCTTTTGAAAGAATCAAGCGTATCTGAAGTCACCACTTCTTCTGTCAGACTGTTCCAAAACTTAATTACTCTGTTTGTAAAACTATGTTTTCTTAAATTTGTTCTACATCTTGGCTTAAATAATTTCATACTATGACCTCTAGTCTGATTATTGTGATCTTTAATGAAAAGAGACTCAAAATCTATCTTATCCAACCCTTTTATCATTTTATACACCCCTATCATATCACCCCTTAACCTCCTCCTTTTTAATGAGAACATGCTTAGATACGCCAGTCTTTCCTTATATGTCAATTGTCTTAGAGATGGGATCATTCTTGTTGCTCGTTTCTGTACTTTTTCCAGTTTTTCAATATCTTGTATCAAATAGGGACTATTAAATTGAATGCAGTATTCGAGGAGGGGTCTCACATATGAAATGTATAGTTGCTTTATAATATTGGGTGATTTGTATTCAATGTGTGTCTGCATGAGATTGAGTCTAGCATTTGCTTTATTTCTGATTACCATACAGTGATTTGAGGGTTTAAGTTCATTTGTCACAGTGACACCCAAGTCTTTCTCTCTATCATCATTTTTAATCCAAATTCCATTCATATTGTATTCAAATTCTGGATTTTTTGGCCCAATATGCATAACCTTGCACTTATCAACATTAAATTTCATCTCCCACTTATCTGCCCACGCTGTTACTTTGTCTAAGTCTTTTTGTATTGTCATTGCTCCTGCTACTGACTTAACATTATGGCCTAATTTTGTATCATCAGCAAATTTTGAGGTTTTACATGATAGGCCCTTCTCTAGATCATTTATATAGACAACAAAAAGCAGAGGTCCCAGAACAGACCCCTGTGGGACTCCGCTCAATACGGGTCTCCAAGTAGACTTATTTCCATTTAGGTGAACTCTCTGTTTTCTATTTCTCAGCCATTCTTCTATCCAATCAGCTATATGACCTCTTATACCATGGGCTCTAACTTTTACCAACAATCTTGCATGAGGAACAGTATCAAATGCCTTTGCAAAATCTAAGTATACTATATCTACTGGCTCTTTATTGTCCAAATGCAATAGGACTCCATCATAAAATTCAATCAAGTTGGTTAGACAGGACCTTCCATTTCGAAAGCCATGCTGGCTATCATTTATAAGGTTGCACGCTTCAAAGAACTCAGTAACTTTACCTCTAATGATACTTTCGAGTAATTTGCAAATAATGGAGGTGAGGCTGATGGGTCTGTAGTTTTTTGCCAAGTTTCTATTTCCTATTTTAAAGATTGGAGCCACATTTGCTTTCTTCCAATCCTCTGGAATTTCAGTACATATCAATGATTTATTAAAAATAATTTCTAGTGCCTGTGCTATATTCTTTTTGGCAGCTTTTATGACTATTGGATGCATTTCATCTGCCCTGGAGATTTTTCCATTTTTAATTTATCTTTTGCTTTTAAGATATCTAGTTTTGTTACCCTTAATTCATTTATTTCTCTATCTTGTCCTGGTAGTATAAGATCAGGAATATTATTTAAATTTTCATTTGTGAATACTGATGAGAAGTATTTGTTTAGTTCTTCAGTTATTTCAAGATCACATTCTATGGTTTTATCATCTATATGGAGGGGGCCAATTTTCTTTTTCACTCTACTTTTCAAATTGAAGTGACTGAAAAACTTCTTAGGATTGTTTTTTGAATTCTTGGCTAGGCTTTTTTCCAGGTCACGTTTGCTATCTCTGATTACTTTCTTGCAAATGCTTCTTTTACTTTTATATATTTCGGAGTCTGTGCCATTTTTAGTTCCTTTGAATGTATGAAATGCTCTTGTTTTTTCTCTGATTGCTCTTTTTACATTGCAGTTTATCCAAGGTTGTTTTTTATTTTTTCCAGTTCTGATTTTACACTGTGGGATATGCTTCCTTTGTATGTTCATTATTATACTTTTAAATTTTTCCCACATAGTAGTTACTGTCTGTTCAGGCTGTAGAATATCTGTCCAATTTATTAGACACAGATCATTTACTAGTCCATTTATATTTCCTCTTTTAAAATCTGGAACTTCTACTTTATTTTCACTAGGTCTTGAATTACAAACAATATTAAACCGAAGGATACAATGATCACCTGAACCTAGTGTTTCTGAAACCAAGATATCCTGGAAGGTATCTGGATTATTTGTTAGAATTAAATCTAGAATGGCATCGGCCCTGGTTGGCTCCTTTACTAACTGGGTTAAACCATTTTCAATTATACAGTCTAAGAATCTCTCATTACTTTCTGGTGTTTGTAATATTTCCCAGTCTATATGCCTATAATTGAAATCTCCAACAATAATAATATTGGTTGTCATTGCTTTATTTATTTCATCAATAAGTTGATTTTCTACATACTTATTTTCTTCTCTACTTTTGGGGATTCCTCCAACTGAACATCCCTCAGGTGGTCTATAAATACCCCCTATCCTGATTTTCCTGGCATTTTTATGCCCAATATCTATCCATACAGATTCAACTATTTCCTCTTTAACGGAGGTAACTTCAACTGGATTCAGATTTGTCTTGGCATAAATAAATACTCCGCCACCCTCTGAATATTTACGTTCATAATAAAAAAGTTCATAGCCATCAATTTCATAAGTAATGGTATTATCTCTTTCACTAAATACACTATTTGGTATCGTACTGAATTTTGTCCAAGTTTCAGTGACAATCATAACATCAGGATTTTCAATACCTATGTATGCCTTGAATTCATTTATTTTATCTCGGATACTTCTTGCATTTACATAGAAAAATGACAAAGAACCCTTGGAATATTTTGCTTGTAATTTAGTCTGGTTCTTGTTCTGTGATGGTATATTATTTGCATCTCTTTTACTTTCTTTGTTGACCTTTTTCTTTTGAGTTTTGATTATATTTTTTATTAGTTTATTGTTATCAAGAGTATTGGTATTTGTACTAATTTGGCCTATTCCTTTAGTTTTTAGTCAATTATATGATACAATCTTTGATAGTAAATTAGTTCCTTTACTATTAAGGTGAATTCCATCTCTGTTATAGAACTCTCTTTTTTCGTAAAATTTATTCCACAGTTCGATATATGTAATTTCCATGCTCTGACATAGTGTCTTAAGCCTACTATTTATATATAATGCTTGTGAGTACCACTTATTATGCTCATGTATCCTGGGAATTATACCTGTGATAGATGTTTTAAGGTTAGGTCTCCATTCCTTTAACTTTGTTAAATTCACGATAAACGCAAAAAACTTCACTTTTTTACGTGAAGGTCAAAATATGAGAATAAAAACCCACTCTAATAGACAGAGTTTATTTCCACGACAGTTTCGACGCCCACTGGCATCCTCCTCGGGTGGATACAGAAACACAAATGAAACAAAACAAGAGGGAAAAACAGTTCAGGGATCGACCGTTAAGAAATTCGCACCTAGGTTGGATTCCATTCTCTCGAGACAGGAGGGGCATTTTCATTAAGTACATTCGCACAAATTTTAAAACTATCTTCCTGTTCTAAACATACAGATTCTATTATTTTTACATAATTATTACATTTATAATTAAATTTATTACATTTAATATTGCATAATTATTAATTACAGAAATTATAAATTTATTATTACATTGGTTATTACATTGTTGTTTATTATACAGAAATTATAAACCGAAAAACGAATGAAAAAAGGCGATTAGGAAATAATCCAGAGACCATTGAGAAATTCGCACCTAGGTTAGATATCGTTCTCCCGAAACCAGAAGGGCATTTTATTACAGGGTCAGCTTATAACTACATTTCCACAAATTAAAAATATCTTCTTGTTCTATACATACAGATCCTAATGTTTGACAATTACCTTTTCTAGATGTTTTGGTCATTAACGAAAGCGGAAAGCCCAATTTCACGGTCTATAGAAAACCTACTCATTGTAATTCGTACATTCATTATTTTTCATATCATGATGAAGGGGTTAAAAGCTCAATTATTTCTTCCATGTTTCTAAGAGCACTCAGGATTTGTAGCCCACATTTGCTGGATCCGGAAAATTCAAAGATTTGGAACATTTTTAAGGATTTAAAATATCCTGAGTGGTTTATCAGAAAGGCGTATTTTAAAGCCAGAAAATCTTTTTATGCCCCTCGGGAACCTTCAGTTAACCAAAAACAATATGTGAGTTTGCCTTACATTGCCGGCTTAGAAAGAGTAAAACCGTTGACGAAAGAATTTGTTTGCTTTGGCGTTCAAATATTCGTCTACCGTGAAAAGTAAATTGGTTAGGAATAACGTTGCAAAAGAGGAACAAGCCTGTGTCTACAGCATTCCCTGTAAAAGTTGTGATTTAGTATACGTGGGAGAAACTGGAAGAAATATTGAAACCCGTATCAAAGAACACAAATATGCCTTCAGAAGTTGTAATACTAATAATGCCATTTTTTATCACGCTAGCCAAAATAATCATGCTATAGATTGGGAATCAAGTAAGGTACTTTATAAATGTAATAATTATGTCAAAAGAAAAATAATAGAATCTGTGTGTATAGAAAAAGTAGATAATTTTAATTTGTGCGAAGGTACTTATAAGTTAGACCCTTTAATGAGATTCTTGGTCAATAAATCCCTTACGGAGTCGTGGGAACGTGTTCGAACCTAAGTGTGAATTTCTTAAATGTCTCTGGATTGGAATGTTTCCTTACTCGCTTTTAGTAAATGTAATAATGGAAGTAATTAATGTGGAAATAAATATATGCAGTAATTATGTCAAACATTAGGATCTGTATGTATAGAACAAGAAGATATTTTTAATTTGTGGAAATGTAGTTATAAGCTGACCCTGTAATAAAATGCCCTTCTGGTTTCGGGAGAACGATATCTAACCTAGGTGCGAATTTCTCAATGGTCTCTGGATTATTTCCTAATCGCCTTTTTTCATTCGTTTTTCGGTTTATAATTTCTGTATAATAAACAACAATGTAATAACCAATGTAATAATAAATTTATAATTTCTGTAATTAATAATTATGCAATATTAAATGTAATAAATTTAATTATAAATGTAATAATTATGTAAAAATAATAGAATCTGTATGTTTAGAACAGGAAGATAGTTTTAAAATTTGTGCGAATGTACTTAATGAAAATGCCCCTCCTGTCTCGAGAGAATGGAATCCAACCTAGGTGCGAATTTCTTAACGGTCGATCCCTGAACTGTTTTTCCCTCTTGTTTTGTTTCATTTGTGTTTCTGTATCCACCCGAGGAGGATGCCAGTGGGCGTCGAAACTGTCGTGGAAATAAACTCTGTCTATTAGAGTGGGTTTTTATTCTCATATTCACGATAAACGTTCAACATAACTTTGAAATTGAAATTTTATATTAAATTTATTATAAAATGAGTAAACCAAGTGTTTTGTGAATGGTCATCTCTGTGCATTGTAATTAAAATCCTCTAACATAATGATGGAACCCTTATTCTTTTTATGAAATTCTTTCCAATTTTCTAGGAGAACGTTTGAATTAAATCTCTGCTAAGATAATTCTGTGAACGGTCCTCATATATTGGTACTTCAATTTCTGTTGTTTAAACAATTATTAAAATATAAAATAATTATTTAAGAACTACTTTTATTTCGAATTTGGGAACACTATTTTATTCTTTAAATCAAAGATATTTTTTTCTTCTTTTTATGCAAAAAACTGTAGTTATTCTCAAAATAATAATAATAATATTATTATAGTTAGGATTCACTAGTTCAAAATTCGACTTTCTTAAATTTTTCCTTTAAAAGACATTCATTTATAATGAATTCTACGTAAATTAAGTGATAATTACTTTCGATAATGGTACACACAAATGGATAATTAAAAACAAATATGATTTTTAGGTTTATTTCATGTTTAAAATGCTTCTTATGTTGAATAAACTAAGTTTAGGACCTTTTCCAGTTTATGTACCGATTTTCTTTTCAGATAAAAAATGAGTGATAATATGAATCTCTTTAGTTAGGCTTAAGCCTACTATTTATATATACAGGGTGTACATAAAGTCAGGATCTATTTTTGTGAAGCACTTGGAAATTATATGGAATTCAATCATAAAATGATAAAGTGGTAACATTTATTAAATAATTAAGAGTAGGATTCGACGTGACGCCCATCAGTATCCCTGCACAGCTCAAATCGTTCCGCAGCATTTCTAAACACATTCTGGAGCATTTGCGGGGTTATGTTATCTGCAGCAGTTCGTATACGTGTACGTAAGTTTTCAAGACTCGTAATCTTCGTCTGATAGACGTGCGACTCGATAAAGCCCCATGCAAAGAAATCTAAAGGGGTTAAATCTGGTCATCTCGCAACACAAGGTCTGTTGCTTCCGCGTCCGATCCAGCGATTTGGAAAACGTCCATTTAGATAATCCTGAACAATTTTGGCATAGTGACAAGGAGCACCATCATGTTGATTCTAAGGGGATAGGATTCGTGTCATAACATGACGTTATCAGAATTTATAAATAGACCCACAAATTGTTTAAACTTCATTCTCTTCATTGGAATTGCATTGGAGTGACGTGTATTATTTACTGGTCAAGATGTATCGAAGAAGGAAGTTTGTTCCTCGAAAAAGGAAGTACGTTCCTCAAAGGAAACCTAAATGGCGTTCAAAGGAGAAGATATTTACAGCTTCAATGAAATTTGTTTATTTATCTACAAATACTTTTGATGTTAATACAGATGGGTTTTATACCTTGTGTTTGGATCTTTTAACTAATGAGTCTAAATCTACCATTTTAAAATTTAATTATTATCAAGTAACAGGTGTATCATTTCATAGTATTCCAGAACTTAATATGTCTGGATATGTGATTAATTATGAAGATTCAATAGGTCGTAAGAAGGGTGGTAGGGAAAGGTTAGAGGGACCTAATGTAGGGATATCACCATCTCCATATTTAATTGTTCCACAGTGTGTTTTGTTTGAACCTAATCTTGACTCCTCTCATAGTGCAGAGCAAGTAATGCATCATCCAAGAACAAAGTGGTTCTCACCCTTTAAAGAGTTTAGAATGTATCGTAGATTGAAACAAGTATGTGAATTAGGTGAACAAGTCACTGCCCAATTCCCTAATACTTTAATTAAAATATCTACAAATGATTTATCTAAACCATTAGGTCGTATTTATGTTGGTAAATATACACCTGGCGGATCTCAAAAAAATGAGTATGCATTTACATATGTTAATCGTATTGTATTTTATGTTAAGCTGTATGGTATAAAACAATAAAGAAATAAACAACTGAAATTTTTCCTATCCCGAGGCAAATTCTATTTATATCCCGAGGCAAATTGGGCATAGTATTACCTAGCCCAATTTGCCTGCCTGCTTCTGGTGGTGGGATAGAAAAATATGATGACGTCATAATGCGTGGTTGACTCATCGGACAGATTTAGAGTTGAGGAAGGAGAAGGCAATTGATATGTCTCCTGCAAAGAATTTGATTTCTATATTTAGACCATGTAGCCATTAATTACACCATGTAGCCATTAATCTTTTGGCAGCCTCGCAGAGTTAGCATGCCGGCAAAACTGTATCGAGTTACGAGTGCGAAGCAAAGTTGGACATTTAACATTTGAAAGCAGAGTCAAGTATCCATGCACAGTTCGTGTACGTAAGTTTTCAAGACTCGTAATCTTCGTCTGATAGACGTGCAACTCGATAAAGCCCCATGCAAAGAAATCTAAAGGGGTTAAATCTGGTCATCTCGCAACACAAGGTCTGTTGCTTCCGCGTCCGATCCAGCGATTTGGAAAACGTCCATTTAGATAATCCTGAACAATTTTGGCATAGTGACAAGGAGCACAATCATGTTGATAGACGACGGTACTAACAATCCTATCCCCAATCAGCTGAGGTTCAAGGAATTGCTGCAACATGTCCAGATAAATAAGCCCCGTAACTGTAGCTTCAGCAAAGAAAAAAGGACCATAAACCTTAGATTTTGTTAAACCCATCCAGACATTAACTTTAGGTGTCTCTCTCTCCCAATTTTCGACGAAATCATTCGGTCTTTCATCTTCCCAAATTCGACAGTTATGGCGATTTACTTTTCCACACGTATGGAAAGTGGCTTTATCACTAAAGAGAATGTTGTCCATTAAGTTATCACTCCAGATTTGTTCTACAAGATCAGCACACACAGCACTTCGTCGAGGGAAATCTTCCTCATGTAAATCATGTAAAACCTGCAAATGATAGCTTTTCTTCTGCAAATTAACTTTCAGAATTTTGTGCACAGATGACGTCAGGAGGCCAAGTCTGTGTGATGCAGCACGAACGGACGTACGTGGCTCCTCAGTGATAATTCCGCGTACTGCATTCACGGTAAGATCTGACATACACGGTCGTCCTGATCTTGCTTCATCATTTACAGATCCCGTTCGTTTAAATTTGTTCACCAATTTTCGTATTGTCTTGTCTATTGGCCCCGGCTTATGAAATCTCCTTCTAAACTTCTCTCTGATGTCATTGTATTTCTTTCCCTCGATTCGCCAAATTACTATTGCCACACGCTCTTCTGTATTCATTCTAAGGGCTTCTGAAAAGAAAAAATAATTATTTCATAAAAATAGATCCTGACTTTATGTACACCCTGTATATAGTAGTGGGATATATATAACTAGTAGAACAGATCCTATAGGAAATTCGAACTCGAGTCGTTGCTATAAAACTAGTAACCATGAGAGAATTCATGAAATCACACTTCTCTTACTTATCCTTTGTTGATTTACTTTTTTTATTATTATTATTGTTGATAATACCAATGGGGACTTGTTTCTTTTAAGTGAAGTAATTTTCATCCTCACTGTTCAATATACAGGGTGTCCCGTAAGTCTGGACCCATAGGGAAAAATATAAAATTACAAAATAGTCCAAAAATTTATTTATAATATATTTTTTTATTATTTTTATTATTATTTTATTATTTTTTTATTATGATCTTACTCCGCTGGAGTTTTATTTGTGGGGCCACTTGAAAGCCAAAGTGTACGAGGTCAAACTTCGGACATTTTCCACCTTAAAGCACGCATTGTGGAGGCGTGTCAAGAAATTTCTGCGACTGTGATTCAGAAAGTGCTGTCGCAGTGGAGATTACGTCTTCAACTATGTGTGTGCGACACAACGGCGGACACTTTGAACAGATTATGATAAATTTTTGGACTATTTTGTAATTTTATTATTTTTCCCTATGGGTCCAGACTTACGGGACACCCTGTAGAGTTATTTATGTCACCATGGCCCCTGGTCTATTAGCTAGAGACCTTCACATTTTCTACATTTTACCAAAGTTAATTTATCAGAAGATCCGAAACTCCACCTACTTTTGCGTTAGATTTTTTCTGCCCCCTAGGTGTTTGGGAGAGTAATTAAATTTAGCGCGAAATAAAGTCATGAACTTGATTACATTTTAGATTTATCATAATATAGTTTGATATATACAATAATATATTTAATCAGTTTTCACTCCATAAAACTTTGTAAATAATATCTAACATAATTGGCGGGATAACACACTTAAACAGGTCCGGATTTTAGAGGGGGGATTACTGGGATGCAAGTCTTCTTGAGCTGACAGTTTATCTCACTTTGAAAACTTTATTGGGATGTTGATAGACAACACGTGTAACTACACACTTCTGGATAATAATATAAATTAATTTTACCTTAAAACAGACCAAAAAACTTTAACTTAAACGTTTAGCGTCTGAAAGGAGAAGGTTTAAAAATAAACTGTCCAATTGAGTCCTTTCTTTGCTTTGAGGAAAACTTCGCTCCTCCTCCTCCTTCGTACAAGCTTGGACACCATATTTTTATTTTGAAATAGTTTTAAAACGATTAAACCGTCTTCACTTTTTTTTAATAATAAAAACTTGGAAACATTTGAATGACAGGAAACAAAATTAAAAGTTTTCATTCTACGATACTCTTTTTCAACTCTTTCAGTGTTTTTTGGCAGATGAAATTGAAGATTATTTTAAAAGATTTTTTATTTTAATTAATTTACGGTTTAAAAGAAATGAATGAATGAAATTAACTTTTATATTTTAAACTTTGAAGTATTCGAAGAAATAACTCATTTTGAAGAAATGAATGCTTTCGAAGTATTGGTTCAATCTTCATTAGAAATAATGTATATTTCTTTGTAAATTTAAAGATACAAAATTTCTCCTCAATTATAGTCTTGTATTGCTATTTAATTAGACATTTATTGAATGTCGCATATAATCCAGTCACTTCCCAACACGTGAAATATTTTCATTTAAAAGTACAATATAAATATTTTAATTTGTATTGGAAATCTGTTTTTGATTTTAACTTTTTAGAACGGAAGGCTTATGGTCCTGATGGGCTCCCCTCCTGTTGTTCTCAGAGTTGCTTATATATATATATATATATATATATATATATATATATATATATATAAACAATTTTAAATCATCTCACTCCACTTGACAATTGAAATGGGCGCGTTATGGCTCCGAGATCATTTCGTATTTAAAGAAAAAATTCCAGTTTTCTAAATGATCTAAATTTTTGGAGTAAATTTGAAATAATTTTAGTGTCTCTTATTCACTTAATTCCATCACACACACACACACACACACACACACACACTCAAAATGGACTCTATATAAAGGAGGAAATAAATAATGAAAATTTTAAAAATTGAATTAACTCCACTTAAGATGAAATTTATAATAAAGTTGGAACTTTTTACTGTACGTTAAATTAAACATATTTGAGAGGTTTTCTTGCATGAATATTTAACATGTGATTTTGTGGAGAAATTTGAAATGAGGAAGAAATTTTAATCACCATCCAATTTTTCGAAAAGAAAGAGCAAATTAAACTGACGTGATCGTTCCCTTAAAGTGACACACACACACATATATATATATATAAATATATATATATATATATATATATATATATATATATATATAAATAAATTAGTTTGAAAACGTTGTAAAAGCTAGCGAAAGAAATAAATTTAATGCGAGTCTGATTAATTTCAACATTACAAATCAAATAAAATAAAATAAAATTTGAAGTATGAGAAAAGGCACGTTGAATTTCTTTTATTATTTACAAGTAATTGTTGCGAAAGAAAAGTTGTAACAAAAGTTCTCATTAAATTTGAAGATGAAAATTTAGGACAAAACTTTCTGTAGACGAGAAAAGTGTTCCTCGTTTTGGACCCCTTGACTGAATTATCAGTTGAGAGGGTATCTCTTGCACAGGTGGACTTCTGATTGTCGTTGGATTCCAAGGCCAATACTTGAAGGTGTGTGCTTTAGTGCCTGTTACCCCGCATAATTTAGTTATACTTGGATAGGACAGGACACAAGATATCTCCATTGCTTGCCTAGAAATGAAACAAACAACTTAATTTTGATATAAAACACTCGCAAACGAAAAAGTAAAAATTTCGACGGTTCGCTCCAAGATCTGCAGGGCATTCCTAATCCCTGGCACGAGACTTGAAAGTTGAATTGTTGGCGAGACAATTTCTTCTATTTGATAAATGTACTTCAAACAAATGGACGATTTTTAAATGATAATAAATCTTGGCTAACAAAACGAGTGAATTTTTACCATTTTGTTTTAATAACTCGAATAATGTCAGATAAAGTAATTCCTTAAATTAATTTTAAACTAATACGATAATAATTACCTTATAATAAAACCCATCGCGTCGCTGATAAATATAAAAGTTCTTTTCAAAGTGTTTCCAATATTTACTTTAAAAGGTTAACATTTGTAGAAAATGAATAAGTAAAAGGACGAACTTAATAGGATGATAAATGTCCTCCTCTCCTCTTCTTTCGCAGATGTACGCTGCAGTTTCTCGTTGAGAACCTAGTTCGCGTCACTGGAGATATTCGAACCATCCACGGGAGTTGGATCGTTCCCATGAACCGTGTTTGCCGCATCGTTCAGGGGCAGTGTTTAGGCGTTGCCGGACGATTGTTCGAACACAATTGTTCGAAAACCATATTTCGAAAAACAGTTGCTCGAAAGCAGCAACAATTCGAAATTATAATTGTTTGAACACAATGTGTTTGAACACAATTGTGTTTGAACACAATTGTGTTTTTGAACACAATTGTGTTTGACACAATTGTGTTTGAACACAATTGTGTTTTGAACACAATTGTGTTTGAAACACAATTGTGTTTGAACACAATTGTGTTTGAACACAATTGTGTTGAACACGAAATTGTGTTTGAACACAATTGTGTTTGAACACAATTGTGTTTGAACACAATTGTGTTTGAACACAATTGTGTGTGAACACAATTGTGTTTGAAC
Organism: Bathynomus jamesi; assembly: GCA_023014485.1. Lineage (NCBI taxonomy): Eukaryota > Metazoa > Arthropoda > Malacostraca > Isopoda > Cirolanidae > Bathynomus > Bathynomus jamesi. Next base: position 180,514 of record JAJOZX010000942.1, read on the forward strand.
ACAATTGTGTTTGACACAATTGTGTTTGAACCAATTGTGTTTTGACCATTGTGGTTTGAACACAATTGTGTTTTGAACACAATTGTGTTTGAACACAATTGTGTTTGAACACAATGTGTTTGAACACAATTGTGTTTGAACACAATTGTGTTTGAACCAATTGTGTTTTGAACACAATTGTGTTTGAACCAATTGTTTTGAACACAATTGTTTTGAACACAATTGTGTTTGAACACAATTGTGTTGAACACAATTGTGTTTGAACACATTGTGTTTGAACACAATTGTGTTTGAACACAATTGTGTTTTGAACACAATTGTGTTTGAACACAATTGTGTTTTTGAACACAATTGTTTTGAACACAATTGTGTTTGAACACAATTGTGTTTGAACACAATTGTTTTGAACACAATTGTGTTTGAACACAATTGTGTTTGAACACAATTGTGTTTGAACACAATTGTGTTTGAACACCAAAAAGTATTAAAAAAACAGGATAGAAGCATATGAAAGTCAAGGTAGGTCAACTGTACGCCCTTGACGATTGGTTAGGTTAAGTCATGATATTTTCGTTAAAAATACATTAATTATTTAAAGTGCTCTAACATGTTTGTTTTTCATTTTTCCAAAAAAAAAGTTATTTTTGAAATCAGTTACCAAAACTACATTAGTATACCGATTTTCATTAAAATTCGGTGCTAGCCCCCAAACGGAAAAAATCCACTACTACATTTTGACATTTCCAGTACACTCTTGCTTTCACTTGCTTGTCTCTTACATATAAAAACCCATTCTCTAAGAGCATTGGCTTTCCTTTCTCACTAGAAACAAACTCTGCCATTTTAAGGGTGGTTTAACTGCAGCACTATAAATGTTATAGTTTAAATGAAGAGAATAACCACCTTATTTACGTCTTCGTATTTGCGTCTTGGCAACTAAGATTTTATTTAGTTGGTTGTTCATTCGAACAATTATAACTTCGAATAATTGTTGCTTCGAACAACTGTTTTTCGAACTATGGTTTTGGAACAATTGCGTTCGAAGAATTGTGTTCCAACAATCGTCCGTAATTCGTGTTTAGGTGTGTGGGCATTTGTACCCATCGCCCAGCACACTTTGCAAATGATTTGCGACAACACGGGACATAAAATGTCCCCATTGGGCGCCTGCAGATGCAAGTAGAGAAATACGGATGTTAGGTGTGGTTATGGAAAGAAATAAGAAATTGTCGTAAAAATAATACAATAAATGAAGAAATATGAAATTAAATGAACGGTTTTTGTGAACGAAAGAAATTTGTCGAACAAAATGCAAAAATTGTCATCGCTCATTTTTGTCGACTATTATTGCATGTTTTCAAAAAGATACTCAATATTTGTTTGTTAATATAGAAAACTTACACACTACACACACACACACACCGTGATTACATTACTTTTATTTCTGAAAGGAAAGCTAAAATTGAACTAAAACGTTTCAGTAGATGAACGAAAAAGTAAAAAAAACGAACCTTCAGGGTGTGATTTACTGCTTTCTCTCCTCTCCTGTAGCAGAAGGAACACAAGGAGTATTTTCAGTTTCTGAGGGAAGAGTATCAATTCCCATTATCAATTCTAAAAATTAATTTGCAAGCGCCTCGAAAAGCCTCCTAGGGGTAAGAAAGTCGGTTAACTTTTAATTTTTTTTCTAGTTAAATTTCATGAATGATAAATGGATTAGACTTTTAAAAGTTAATTAGTTAGTATAAAGTGTCTCACCTGCGTTGTAACTGTAATACCGAAGGTGCTCTCTGGTCGTAAGGCAGTGTTGGCTCAGAAGGCACTGTCGGGTCGTTTGGCAGTGTGGGCTCAAAGGGCACTGGCGGATCGTTTGGCAGTGTTGGCTCATAAGGCACTGGAGGATCGTAAGGCACTTCATCACCGTTTTGGCGAAACACACTCAGTACATCGTCCTTGTCTGAAACAGAAAAAAAAAAATTAAGATATTTCCTTGAAGACAAAACCGCGACCAACAAATGAAATTAATTAAATTTGAATAATTAGCGAGAAAATGACAAATTAAACACCACCGAATAAAACCTTTTAAAAACTCTCCGAGAAAGCGAGTGTTTTTGTTTAACAACAACATTCTGGTTAATGAGTGAGAACTAACCTTGAAGTGGGTTTATCCAAGGGGCGGGATCCACTCGAAGTCTGGAATAACACTCTTCAAGGTCTGGAGGACTACTAGTTACAGTTGGAGGTGGAACGTATTCGACTGGAAAGGGAACAACAATTTCTTAAAATAAAATTTTAATTTCATTCTACAATTAATTTACAATGGGTAAATAGATATTTTGTAACTCATCAAGAAATCCATTTGTATCAGACCAGAAATAGATCAAAGCTTGTTATATCTCGATTTAGATTGTCTTCATCTCAAAAACTACCAATTTCATTGGATTGAAACTGTGGAATGACTTGCATGCCGATATAAAAAATATTGTGAATGTAAATTTGTTTAAAACCAAGTTGAAATCCCGATTAATAATGGCATGCTAACAAAAATCTTGGATTAATGTCCACTATATTGTTTAATATTGTAATATATGTTTTAACTATTAATAATACTTATTTACTTATTTATTTATTATTATTAATTTATAACAACTAGCTCTTTATTTTTAATAAGAGCCCAGTAAAGCCTAAAGCTTAAGGGCCAAATTAAATAAAATAAATAGTCGAGCTTCACAATTATTCATGTCATTGAAAAATGTATTTATTTTATTATTAATAATAAAGGTTATTCTATTCTAATTATAATTATAATAATTAATAATAATTAATAATTAATTCTATAAAGATTTTTCATAATCCAAGAATGAAAGTTTGACGTAATCGAATGAAATCGTTTAATAAGAATAATAATTAATTTAATCACGGACTTTTCAGAGTTTGTAAGTGGTCAGGTAAATAAATGATGAACATGATGTACGTTATTTAATTGTATTTTAGCAAAACATTTGACAAGGTTCCATGTTGGAGACTCGTGTATAAATTAAAAGCTCACGGGATATCGGGATCAGTCATAAAGTGGGAAGAAGAATGGTTAGGACAGAGAACATAGAATAAGTTTAAATGGTCTGGAATGAGGGTGTCAGGAAGATAAAAGTCGGGTACGGTACCACAGGGGTCAGTTTAACATTACATTTAGAAAATATGAAGCTCATCGAAACCATTGTCCTTTGTGTATGAAATGATGATGAGGAGGAGGAGTGGATAATAATATATTTAAATTTGCAGATGATACGAAAGTTATAAATTTAGAAAATTCTTATAAACAACAAACAAATTTTGATATATTCGTTGTCTGGTATAATAAATGGCAGATGGAATGCATTGTTTGAAAACGTGAAGTCCTCCATTTTGGCAGAAATAATGAAAACTTAGTTATGAGATGCAAGGAAAGTAGTTGAAGGATGTTTGGAAAAGGAGCGTGGCATTGTAGGCAGTGTTGCTCTAAAGATTTTTAACCATTGTTTAGAGGTTAGGAATGAAGTTACGAATAAAATGGTTTCCTTATTTTGAAACTAAATTCGACTTTAAATTAATTTTATGCTTTAAATGTTTAATCACCAGAAATAAAGTATGAATAAATAAAGGATCACCTGAAGATCAGGGCTCCCAGCATTCTTTAGTTAGCTTTATAAGGCTAACTGACGAAAATATCACGACCTAACCTAACCAATCATCAAGGGCGTACAGTCGACCTAACGATTGGTTAGGTTAGGTCGTGATATTTTCGTTAGTTAGCCTTATAAGGCTAACTAAAGAAGGCTGGGGGCCCTGATCTTCAGCTGATGCTAAATAAATATTATGAAGGAATCTTAGAGATTTAAGTATGTTTTATGAGAATAGATTATTTGATTTAAAATTATGTCTATTTTGCGTGTTTATTACTTGTTAAAGTTTACTTTATTATTTCAGTCTATTTTGAGTCCTTTGTTAAATTCTTCAGAAAGGTACCAAGTATGGAAAGGTTCAGGGATGAAGATGAATCCCGGATCAAAGCAAGAAAGGGGTTCATAAGCACGTGTCAACTGGAGAATTATTTTTCGTACAAAATAATAATAATTTCCTGATTTTGAGGATGAGAAAGACGCAGTTGATAAGTTATATTCCCACACTAATTAAAATATTTATAATCATCAGAATTATATTTTTTTTTTATAAAAAATATATTTGAAATTTTTTATTTTAAAAGATAGTTTAAGAATAATGTGCATATAAATTGTAATTTTACAATTGTGAATATCAATTCTTTGAAAGCCGAAACTCAATGTAATTCAGTTTTGACATACATATGTTTGTGTCTATGATACGAGTGGCAAGCTGTCCTGAAGAGGAAGTCAATGCAGAGAAAATTCACAATACTTGATTTACTCATTTTAAAATAAATTTAATGCAAAATTTTAATTTCAAAGTTATAGTGAACGTTTTTTGTGAATATGGTCTTTGTTCATGAAATGAAACTCAAATTCTTTGTACGATATCGACGTTTTCCCACAAAGGTATTTACAATTTTTTTCTGCCCCCAAGTGTTTGGAAGAGTAATTAAATTTAGCGCGAAATAACGTCATGAACTTCATTATATTTTTAGATTTATCATAAACTAGGGGGAGAATATCTTATGTAATTGACGGGTACCACACTTAAACAGTTCCGGATTTAGAGGAGGAGATTACTGGGGTTTCAACTTCCCCTTGATCTGACAGTTTATCTCACTTTCACTGAAACTTTATTGGGATGTTGATAGACAACACATGTAGCTGCAAACAACTTCTGGATAATAATATAAATTAACTTTAACTTAAAATGGATCAAAAAATATGGTATTATTATTATTTATTTATTTGTGTGCATGAAATAAAACTTAACTTAAACGTCAGCGTCTGAAAGGAGAAGCTTTAAATATAACTGGCCAATTGCGACCTTTCTTTGCTTTTGAGGAAATAACTTCGCTCCTCCTCCTCCTCCTCCTTCTTACATGCTTGGACACCAATATTATTATTTTGAAGTAATTTTAAAACGATTAAACCGTTTTCACTTTTTTTAATAATAAAAACTTGGAAACATTTGAACGACAGAAAACAAAAGTAAAAGTTTTGTTTGTACGATACTCTTTTTCAACTCTTTCAGTGCCTGTTTTTGGCAGATGAAATTTGAAGATTATTTTAAAAGATTTTTTATTTTAATGAATTTACGGTTTAAACAAAGAAATGAATGAATTAAATTACTTTTTATATCTGTAAACTTTGAAGTATTCGAAGAACGATACCTCATTTTGAAGAAATGAAATGCTTTCGAAGTATCGGTTCAATCTTCATTAGAAATATGTTTCTATATAAATTTAAAGATTCAAAATTTCTCTTCAATTATTGTCTTTTATTGCTATTTAATTAGACATTTATTGAATGTCGCATATAATCCAGTCACTTCCTAACACGTGAAATATTTTCATTTAAAACTACAATATAAATATTTTAATTTGTATTGGAAATCGTTTTGAGTTTTAACTTTTTAAGAACGGAAGGCGTATGGTCCTGATGGGCCCCCTCCTGTTGTTCTCAAGAGTTGTGCTTTATATATATATATATATATATATATATATATATATATAGCCTAGTAGCTTACAATTTTAATTCATCTCACGCACTCCACTTGACAATTAAAAATGGGTGCGTGCAAATAATGTAGCGACCCTTGGTTAGGATCCCACATTCCCACTTAAAGGTGTAGGTCCCCTCCGTCATATATACTGTATATATAACCTTAGATATTTTGGATCAAGTAAAGATAATCCCTCCAAACAGAAAAGGAGGGACTATCTTTACTTGATCATTTTTTGGGAGGGATCATCTTTACTTGGTAAAGTTGGTAATACCGCTTTACCGCAATACCGCTTTAATTAAAGTCTTTGGATCAAGTAAAGTTAAGCACCCCCAACCTTGTTTAGTTAGCTTTATAAGGCTAACTAACGAAAATATCACGACCTAACCTAACCAATCGTCAAGGGCGTACAGTTGACCTAACGATTGGTTAGGTTAAGTCGTGATATTTTCATTAGTTAGCCTTATAAAGCTAACTAAAAAAGGTTGGGGATGCTTATCTTTACTTGATCGATTGTAATAAGAATTTTAATAAATTTTGTTTTCAAATAAATCATTTTTTAAAAAAGATTCTCTTAATCATTAACCTTATGTCAGACTGCTTCACTTTACTTTACTTTCTGGGAGGGATTATCTTTACTTGATCCGATATTTTGAATGAGTTAAACAATCCCATCATTACATTACATCGTTCGTTCAACAGATGGCGCTGAAGTAGTGGTCTGTGTAATATATTTTTCGAATCATTTCTGAAATATTTTTAATGATAGTTTTATTCCTATAAATATATGCCCGTTCACTTCAATGCATATGCTTACGTGTTGTTCTTGGTTACGTTACGAAACCGCGACACAACGGTGCGTGTAATGACAGTGGCATTGTCGTTATAGTTTGAAATATTTCTTTGTAATCATTCGATAGAAGTGATAATTAAAATAATGTAGCATAGCCTAATTTCATTATAAGTTATTTAGATTAAGTTAAATGCTGCCATTCACAATTTTGGTATCTCGCTTTTTTTTGGTGGTGTGTGTGTGTGTACGTGTTACCTACACAATCACGACGATCTTGAGGTTAAACGCAGAGCCAAACTTGTGTATATGAATTTTAGAAATAAAATAAAATGTGAAAATGTATCTTTGAGCAAAACTGTTGAAAGGTTGAAAGGATACCAAATTACTTTCCTTTCAATTTACTTCTTGCTGTGAAAAAATTTTTACAAATATTGATCCATGCAAGAAATGGTTTAAAATACCATTTTGCTAAAACGTTGCTCCTATTAGATTTATTTTCCTCCTTACTTAATTATTTATTATTTTGGTACTTGTAAGTTATCTCACCCCCCCCCCCCCCCACCACCAATTTTTGACAGAATATTTTAGTTAAAACTAACGAAAATATCACGACTTAACCTAACCAATTATCAAGGGCGTACAGTTGATCTATTAGTAAATAGTAAATACTATTCCAGAAACAAACAATGTTATAATTAATGATAGATCAACTGTACGCCCTTGATAATTGGTTACGTTAAGTCGTGGTATTTTCGTTAGTTTTAACGAAGATATTCTGTCAAAATTGGTGGGGGCGGAGATAACCTACAAGTACCATTATTTTCATCATTATATTCACTCCTTTCATTTATTATTTACCAAACGGTTGGTTCAAGTTTTGTACGGATATATTTTACGTACTTCTAAACCACTACAACCAAAAACGGTACCGGCTGCCTCATGAAATAAAGCTGCTGGTTCTTTTTTGGCAGAGACTTGAGAGTGAAGTTGTTGGACTGTTTATTTAAAAAAAGCTCTGAATCGTGAGGCTATAGAATTAGGATTGTGCTTCAAATCTGTTTAGCTAGCTGTGTTGCTGATTTCTCTTTAGGTTTGATCAGTTTTCAGAGTGAAGCGCATTAAATGGCATTCGTTTTTCAAGTCATAAGGAAAGCAGGTATAACATTTCCTTTTCAGAAAATAGGTAATCAATCTCTATTTATTCAAGTGTTATCAAGGTAAAGTGTTTACAATTAAAACTACTAAGGTAATGGTCTATTTTGTTTCTTAGAATAGGATAATTACTACCAACTAAAGAGGGTGTTTAACCATAATCGAGTTTAATCCTCTGATAGCATAAAATTTCTATCACGAGAATCAATAACAATAGTTAGGATTTAATTTATTATTCAGGAAAAAAAATTCAGTCATCAAAAATCATATATTAAATTCAGTCATTATAAAAGTAAGGCAGGGTATGAGTGTGTTCTTCAGAGCCTGAATTTAGTCTTGGGAACGCTGCTTGAATAGTAACCTGATTTTGGGGTATTTTCCCCGGTTGGATTTTGCTTCTAGCTTTTTTTAAAGTGTTTTGATACTTAATTTCTTTAAACATAGATTGATTTAATATTTATTGTTAATGATTTAATAGTTTAGTATTCAAATATTGTGTTGGGTTAAAACAAAATTTAAATTAGTAACATAACTGATAGAAATTTTTCATTTAAATTAGTTATTTAAATTTTGCAATTAAGTTAAATTCACGATAAACGTTCAACATAACTTTGAAATTGAAATTTTATATGTATTAAATTTATTATAAAATGATTAAACCAAGTGTTTTGTGAATGGCCATCTCTGTGCATTATAATTAAAATCCTCAAACATAATGATGGAACCCTTATTCTTTTTATGAATTTCCTTCCAAATTTTTACAAGAACGTTTGAATTAAATCTACTAAGATGATCCTCTGAACGGTCCTCATATATTGGTATATAAATTTCTGTTGATTAAACAATTATTAAAATATAAAATAATTATTTAAGAACTACTTTTATTTCGAATTTGGGAACACTATTTTATTCTTCAAATCAAAGATTTTTATTCTTATCAAAAAACTTATCAAAATAATAATTATATAGTTAGGATTCACTAATTCAAAATTCAACTTTCTTAAATTTTTGCATAAAAAGACATTCATTTATAATGAAATCTATGTAAATTAACCCTTTGAGGACCACGGGACATATTTGTCCCAACGGAAATAATAATATAAATTGTACAATAATGCAACGTTTCTACAAATACATCATGTTTATACAGGTATCGTTTAGTTGTCGGAAAAAACCCAAAAATGGGTTATTGAAGTGACTATAGTTACTAATCTAATTGTAAATAACAATAAAACTTAAACTTTTAAGTTCAAAGAAACGTATATTGGTCGTCAAAGAGTTAAGTGATAATTACTTTCGATAATGGTACACACAAATGTATAATTGAAAACAAATACGATTTTTAGGTTTATTTCATGTTTAAAATGCTTCTTATATTGAATAAACTAAGTTTATTCAAGTTTAATTTACATGAACTTCATAAATGAAATATTTGCGAAGATATCAAATCATTCAACCTCGAGATCTATAATGAGTTTACAGTTGTCACGTGATAATAGCAACTGTTATATAATGAGAAAATGACGGCTTATGTTGCGAAAAGACCAGCAATATCCTTCCCCATCGTGGGAAACCTCTATTTTTTAGGAGGAGAGTCGCACGCGCCCAAGTATGGTATATCTCCTTAAATTTGTTTGTTTAAAATAAATCCATGCGTCACTTAGGCATTCCCACTACCCTAACTCAGTCAGACTTTGTCCTTTGATTTCTTAAGTTATAAAGAGATTTTCAAAGATGGCGTCTAACTTCCAACTCTTCTCAAAACTTAAACAAGTTTTAATGGATTAAAAATAATTGATTTTATATAATGAACAAATCCACGTATTTTGTCTTCATAGTAGACGGAAGACGTGTAAAGTTTTGGAAAAGAAGACTGACGAGCACTTGGATTGGTTATTTGTTTTGAAAAGATGAAATCGAACTAACGAATAGAATGTCGGAGAATTCACTGAAGAAAATGGCTAAGATGCCAAAGCCTGAACGCTATTTTACAAAGAGTTCATTCTAACTAATTATTTTATACAGGAAACCCTTTTCATTCTAAAAAGTATACTGATAAATGTAAGCAGTGAAGTTTTGCATGACATTAAAATGTTTGGATCACCTGAAGATCAGGGCCCCCAGCCTTCTTTAGTTAGCTTCATAAGGCTAACTAACGAAAATATCACGATCTAACCTAACCAATCATCAAGGGCGTACAGTTGACCTAACGATTGGTTAGGTTAGGTCGTGATATTTTCGTTAGTTAGCCTTATAAGGCTAAATGAATCAGAAATGAACCAAGTATGGAAAGGTTCAGGTATGATGATGAATCCCGATCAAAGTGATAAGCAGAAAGGGGTTTATAAGCACGTGTCAATCGATGAATTTTTATTTTCGTAGAAAATAATAATAATTTCCTGATTTTGAGGATGAGAAAGAGGCAGTTTGATGAGTTATATTCCCACACTAATTAAAATATTTATAATCATCAGAATTAATTTTTTAAAATAAAATTATATTTGAAATTTTTATTTTAAAAGATTGTTTAAGAATAATGTGCAAATAAATTGGAATTTTAAAATTGTGAATATCAATTCTTTGAAAGCCGAAGCTCAATGTAATTCAATTTTGACTTGTGATTTTGATTTGTGTGTACGATATCAACGTTTTCGCATGAGCTATGTGTAAGCCATTGTTTTCAGGCATCGAGGTTTCGTACGTTTTGTGATGGAAAAATTGAAGTGGAAGTAAAATAGTTCGCTATCTTTCAAAAGTTTTGTTCGAACATACACTTTGATAGAGTCGTCTCGTGCGAAATTATAGTTTCTAGAATTCATACACGCAAAACACACACGCACGTGTTTGGCTTCCCACAGATTCGGAACATTTTCAGTCATGTTCGATTCTGTTTATTTGAAACTACCAATGAGGGTTTAATATCTTAACTATTCATGGATGAAAACTAACACTGAAGATCTCCCATAGATGGGGCTTGGTACTTTTTGCCTGATAACTTTCATTATTATTCTGAGAAGAAAATCATTAATTATTTGGAAATAAACAAGTAATTAATGGTATTTTAATCGCATTTAATTTAATTGATCATATTCACATCACTATTTATGTTCGAAGGTGTCATGAAGGTTTTCAAACTCCAAATTCACTTCGCGGTAATGATCATGTAAATTTAAGGAAACGCTACACTCTCGCTTCCCGTTTCCTACAAATCACGTACCAATTATTCATTCAATAAATCTTCTGAAATACCTTTAAGAACCCGGTATAATAAATACACAGAACTTAAGCAATAAAGACCATATTCATGAAAGTATGTCTGCACAAGGTACAGGAAAATGTTCGAATTTTATTTTAAAATGGTGTTGCGAAATGTTTAAAATTACTGATTTTATATTTCTCCATTTCTAGAAGTTCAGTGTGTGTGTTGTGGTGTGTAAGCTGGAATTTACCAAGAAAGATTTGCTTGTATATTCTGGGGCAGTTTTTGATAAATTCTGTTTACTTTTGACATTATAAACATTTCAATTGTATTGAAAAGCATTTAGATAATTTTAATTTTATTTAAAGTTCCTCGCATGAATTAGATCAAGAAGCTCTTGTTTGTTAATCACGGACTTTCAGAGTTTGTAGTGGTCAGGTAAAATAAATGATGAACATGATGTACGTTATTTAATTGTATTTTAGCAAACATTTGACAAGGTTCCATGTTGGAGACTCTTGTATAAATTAAAAGCTCATGGGATATCGGGATCAGTCATAAAGTGGAAGAAGAATGGTTAGGACAAGAACATAGAATAATTTTAAATGGTCTGGAATGAGGGTGTCAGGAAGTTAAAAGTCGGGTACGGTACCACAGGGGTCAGTTTAACATTATTTTTAGAAAATATGAAGCTTATCGAACCATTAGCCTTTATTGTGTATGTAAATGATGAAGAGGAGGGAGTGGATAATAATATATTTAATTTGCAGATGATACGAAAGTAGTTGCCGTTATGAATTTAGAAAATTCTTATAAACAACAAACAAATTTTGATATATTCGTTGTCCTGGTATAATAAATGGCAGATGAATGCATTGTTTGAAAACGTGAAGTCCTCCATTTTGGCAGAAATAATGAAAACTTAGTTATGAGATGCAAGGAAAGTAGTTGAAGGATGTTTGGAAAAGGAGCGTGGCATTGTAGGCACCAGTGATCTAAAGATTTTTAAGCATTGCTTAGAGCAGTGGTTCTTAACCTTTTTACTACCATGCCCCCTCTAGGAATTGGTCCTTCCCTCCACGCCCCCCTTGCATCAAAATAACATTCTCAATAACTTCTCAATATTAGCCCATGCTCTCGTTAAGAGAATAACAAATACAATTAGAGAAATTCCTGTTTCTAGGGGGCGCGCCCCCCAGGTTAAGAACCACTGGCTTAGAAGTTAGGAATAAAGTGAAAAAAATGCTAGGTATAATATAAATGTTCAAAATGTTTTCATATTTAGACAATTAAAATGCAAGTAACTTTTTTTTATTAGAATTGGACAGAAGTCTAGGCCATAATAAGGAAATTAGAAAACACTAGTAGAGTGGGTGTACGAAATATTTTTTCACTCATAGAGTTGTGGATTTTTGAAACGACTTGCAGTATGATGTGGTCAATAGTAGTTCCTTATTTATTTTTAAGAAAAAATTGGACACATTCAGAGATGAAAGTTTGTAAATATTGTATAACTTTTTATAGCTCAAGTAATGTTTGGTACTTGAGTAACTTTGTAAATAGTTTAAGGATAATTAACTGACTTGAAAAAAATATTTTGTAAAATCTCATCATAAATTATAGTTGATCATTTATCTGACTTGACTAACCTCGATAGTTCCCGAGTGGCTTCATGTTTTAAAATGTAATGCTACTGTAAAGAAGTTTCTGAATATGCGCTCCAGTTAGGTCTATTGACAGCTTGTGAAACCTTTTCGGGGGTTTCATCACCAGTTTAAGTCTAAACAGTTTTGAAAACAAGATTCTTGATTTGGAAGTATCTTTACAATTATTTATTAGTGCAGAATTCTTATACATGCATTAACCCAACTTAAACACTTTTAAAAAGTATTTGGATACCTAAATAAATTAGTGTCCTTATCACAGGATTTTCATATTTCTCATTTGAATATTTTCTTGTTGTAAATATGCGCCCAATGATGGAATTTTTGTCATTTTAAAATTAAAAATGCTGGCGTCCACTATTTCACGTTCAAGTTGACTGTGACGTCATCACGGCAACCGATATCTTAGACACTTTAATTGTATGGAATTTGTTCTACGATTATATACAGGGTGTACATAAAGTCAGGATCTATTTTTGTGAAGCACTTGGAAATTATATGGAGTTCAATCATAAAATGATAAAGTGGTAACATTTATTAAATAATTAACAGTAGGATTCGACGTGACGCCCTTCAGTATCCCTGCACAGCTCAAATCGTTCCGCAGCATTTCTAAACACATTCTGGAGCATTTGCGGGGTTATGTTATCTGCAGCAGTTCGTATACGTGTACGTAAGTTTTCAAGACTCGTAATCTTCGTCTGATAGACGTGCGATTTGATAAAGCCCCATGCAAAGAAATCTAAAGGGGTTAAATCTGGTGATCTCGCTGGCCAAGGTCTGTTGCTTCCGCGTCCGATCCAGCGATTTGGAAAACGTCCATTTAGATAATCCTGAACAATTTTGGCGTAGTGACAAGGAGCACCATCATGTTGATAGACGACGGTACTAACAATCCTATCCCCAATCAGCTGAGGTTCAAGGAATTGCTGCAACGTGTCCAGGTAAATAAGCCCGTAACTGTAGCTTCAGCAAAGAAAAAAGGACCATAAACCTTAGATTTTGTTAAACCCATCCAGACATTAACTTCAGGCGAGTCTCTTTCCCAATTTTGGACGAAATCATTCGGTCTTTCATCTTCCCAAATTCGACAGTTATGGCGATTTACTTTTCCACACGTATGGAAAGTGGCTTCATCACTAAAGAGAATGTTGTCCATTAAATTATCACTCCAGATTTGTTCTACGAGATCAGCACACACAGCACTTCGTCGAGGGAAATCTTCCTCATGTATATCATGTAAAACCTGCAAATGATAGCTTTTCTTCTGCAAATTAACTTTCAGAATTTTGGTGCACAGATGACGTCAGGAGGCCGAGTCTGTGTGATGCAGCACGAACGGACGTACGTGGCTCCTCAGTGATAATTCCGCGTACTGCATTCACGGTAACATCTGACATACACGGTCGTCCTGATCTTGCTTCATCATTTACAGATCCCGTTCGTTTAAATTTGTTCACCAATTTTCTTGTCTTGTCTATTGGCCACGGCTTATGAAATCTCCTTCTAAACTTCTCTCTGATGTCATTGTATTTCTTTCCCTCGATTCGCCAAATTACTATTGCCACACGCTCTTCTGTATTCATTCTAAGGGCTTCTGAAAAGAAAAATAGAAAAAAAATATTTCACAAAAATAGATCCTGAATTTATGTACACCCTGTATATAGTAGTGGGATATATAACTAGTAGAACAGATCCTATAGGAAATTCGAACTCGAGTCGTTGCTATAAAACTAGTAACCATGAGGAAATTCATGAATCACACTTCTCTTACTTATCCTTTGTTGATTTACTTTTATTATATTATTATTATTATTATTATTTTAAGTGAAGTAATTTTCATCCTCACTATTCAATATAGAGAGTGATTTATGTCACCATGACCCCTGGTCTATTAGGCTAGAGACCTTCACCTTTTCTACATTATACCAAAGTTAATTTATCAGAAGATCCGAAACTCCACCTACTTTTGCGTTAGAATTTTTTTCTGCTCCCTAGTGTTTGGGAGAGTAATTAAATTTAGCGCGAAATAGTCATGAACTTGATTATATTTTTAGATTTATCATAATATAGTTTGATATACAATAATATATTTAATCAGTTTTCACTCCATAAACTAGGTGAAGAATATCTAACATAATTGGCGGGATAACACACTTAAACAGGTCAGGATTTAGAGGGGGGATTACTGGGATTGCAAGTCTTCTTGAGCTGACAGTATCTCGCTTTGAAACTTTATTGGGATGTTGATAGACAACACGTATAACTAAACATTTCTGGATAATAATATAAATTAATTTTACCTTAAAACATACCAAAAAACTTTTAACTTAAACGTTAGCGTCTGAAAGGAGAAGGTTTAAAAATAACTGTCCAATTGAGTCCTTTCTTTGCTTTTGAGGAAACAACTTCGCTCCTCCTCCTCCTCCTTCGTACAAGCTTGGACACCAATATTTTTATTTTTAAATAATCTTAAAACGATTAAACTGTCTTCACTTTTTTTAATAATAAAAACTTGGAAACATTTGAATGACAGGAAACAAAATTAAAAGTTTTGATTGTACGACACTCTTTTTCAACTCTTTCAGTGCCTGTTTTTGGCAGATGAAATTTGAAGATTATTTTAAAAGATTTTTTATTTTAATGAATTTACGGTTTAAAAGAAATGAATGAATGAAATTAACTTTTTATATCTTTAAATTTTGAAGTATTCGAAGAACGATAACTCATTTTGAAGAAATGAAATGCTTTTGAAGTATTTGCTCAATCTTCATTAGAAATAATGTATATTTCTATGTAAATTTAAAGAGACAAAATTTCTCCTCAATTATAGTCTTGTATTGCTATTTAATTAGACATTTATTGAATGTCGCATATAATCCAGTCACTTCCCAACACGTGAAATATTTTCATTTAAAACTACAATATAAATATTTTAATTTGTATTGGAAATCTGGTTATGATTTTTAACTTTTTAAGAACGGAAGGCGTATGGTCCTGATGGGCTCCCCTCCTGTTGTTCTCAAGAGTTGCTTATATATATATATATATAAACAATTTTGAATCATCTCACTCACTCTTGACAATTAAAATGGGCGCGATTAACGGCGCTCCGAGATCTCGTATTTAAAGAAACAACTCCAGTTTTCTAAATGATCTAAATTTTTGGAGTAAATTTGAAATAATTTTAGTCTCTTATTCACTTAATTCCATCACCACACACACACACACACTCAAAATGGACTCTATAGAAAGGGAGAAATAAATAATGAATAATTTTAAAAATTAAATTAACTCCACTTTAAAATGAAATTTATAATAAAGTTGGAACTTTTTACTGTACGTTAATTAAACATATTTGAGAGGTTTTCTTGCATGAATATTTAACATGTGATTTTGTGGAGAAATTTGAAATGAGGAAGAAATTTTTAATCACCATCCAATTTTTCGAAAAGAAACAGAGCAAATTAAACCGACATGATCGTTCCCTTAGTGACAATATTATATATATATATATATATATATATATATATATATATATATGTTAAACACAGACCGTGCATGGAACAAGAACTCTTCTGGGAAAATTAAATCCACTATAGTCCGAATAAGTAATGGTAAATGACAAATACCATAGTTTTTCTTTTTCATGATGCAAGCCCGACGTGGGCAACGGGTCTCTCGCAAAGAGGTCCCATAAATATAGCTTCCCTCACCAGCTATCTGCAAAGCAGACAGGATCCAGCTTTGGGACATGGATCTAGGGTTTAAAGCAAGCCTAGCCCTGCTACATTTAGAACCTCAATATAAGCAAAAGTCTCGTTGTATTCACGTCGGATTGAATACATCAAAGAAAAAGGGGTAACTACTGTATTTTTAGCCAAAAAAAACAAAACTTAAACCTCAACCGGGACATTGAGCGTCCACTTTTCAAGGCACATAACACTATAGTGAATTTAATTTTCCCAGAAGAGTTCCTTGTTCCATTCACGGTCTGTTTAACATATAAGTTTCTCAGGGGACCATTCTGAGTTTGTGTATATTAAACGGACGTGTTATGTGCCTTGAAAAGTGGACGCTCAATGTCCCGGTTGAGGTTTAAGTTTTGTTTTTTTTTGGCTAAAGATACAGTAGTTACCCCTTTTTTCTTGTGTATTCAATCCGACGTGAATGCAACGAGACTTTTGCTTATATTGAGGTTCTAAATGTAGCTGGGCTAGGCTTGCTTTAAACCCTAGATCCATGTCCCAAAGCTGGATCCTGTCTGCTTTGCAGATAACTGGTGAGGGAAGCTATATTTATGGGACCTCTTTGCGAGAGACCCGTTGCCCACGTCGGGCTTGCATCCTGAAAAAGAAAAACTATGGTATTTGTCATTTACCATTACTTATTCGGACTATAGTGGATTTAATTTTCCCAGAAGAGTTCCTTGTTCCATGCACGGTCTGTGTTTAACATATAAGTTTCTCAGGGGACCATTCTGAGTGTGTGTGTGTATATGTGTATATATATATATATATATATATATATATAAATTAGTTTGAAAACGTTTGTAAAAGCTTGCGAAGAAATAAATATTAATGCGAGTCTGATTAATTTCAACATTACAAATCAGATAAAATAAAATTTAAAGTAAGAGAAAAAGGCACGTTGAATTTTTTATTTATTTACAAGTAATTGTTGCGAAAGAAAAGTTGTAACAAAAGTTCTCATTAAATTTGAATGATGAAAATTTAAGACAAAACTTTCTGTATACGAGAAAAGTGTTCCTCGTTTTGGACCCCCTTGACTGAATTATCAGGTTGAGAGGGTATCTCTTGCACAGGTGGACTTCTGATTGTCGTTGGATTCCAAGGCCAATACTTGAAGGTGCGCTCTTTAGTGCCTGTTGCTCCACATAATTTACAGTTATACTTGGATAGGACCGGGCACAAGATATCTCCATTCCTTGCCTAGAAATGAAACAAACTTAATTTTGATATAAAACACTCGCAAGCGAAAAAGTAAAAATTTGCGACGGTTCGCTCCCAAGATCTGTAGGGCATTCCCTAATCCCTGGCACGAGACTTGAAAGTTGAATTGTTGGCGAGACAATTTCTTCTATTTGATAAACTCTACTTCAAACAAATGGACGATTTTTAAATAATAATAAATCTTGGCTATACAAAAGAGTGAATTTTTACCATTTGTTTTAATAAGTCGAATAATGTCAAATAAAGTAATTCCTTAATTAATTTTAAACTAATACGATAATAATTACCTTCTAATAAAAACCATCGCGTCGCTCATAAAATATAAAAGTTCTTTTCAAAGTGTTTCCAATATTTACTTTAAAAGGTTAAAATTTGTAGAAAATGAATAAGTAAAAGGACGAACCTTAATAGGATGATAAATGTCCTCCTCTCCTCTTCTTTCGCAGATGACGCTGCAGTTTCTCGTAGAGAACCTAGTTCGCGTCACTGGAGATATTCGAACCATCCACGGGAGTTGGATCGTTCCCATGAACCGTGTTTGCCGCATTGTTCACGGGGCAGTGTTTAGGCGTTGCCGGACGATTGTTCGAACAATTGTTCGAAAACCATAGTTCGAAAAACAGTTGTTCGAAGCAACAATTATTCGAAGTTATAATTGTTTGAACACAATTGTTCGAAAACCATAGTTCGAAAAACAAAAAGTATTAAAAGAACATTAAAAGTTAAAAATCTTTATTCATACGTTATTCAAAGTTAAAAATCTTTATTAATAAAACAAGATAGAAGCATATGAAAGTCAAGGTAGGTCAGTTGAATGCCCGGTTAGGTCAACTGTACGCCCTTGACGATTGGTTAGGCTAAGTCATGATATTTTCGTTAAAAATACATTAATTATTTAAAGTGCTCTAACATGTTTGTTTTTCATTTTTCCAAAAAAAAAGTTATTTTTGAAATCAGTGACCAAAACTACATTAGTATACCGATTTTCATTAAAATTCGGTGCTAGCCCCCAAACGGAAAAAATCCACTACTACATTTTGACATTTCCAGTACACTCTTGCTTTCACTTGCTTGTCTCTTACATATAAAAACCCATTTCACTAAGAGCATTGGCTTTCCTTTCTCACTAGAAACAAACTCTGCCATTTTAAGGGTGGTTTAACTGCAGCACTATAAATGTTATAGTTTAAATGAAGAGGCTAACCTTCTTATTTACGTCTTCGTATTTGCGTCTTGGCAACTAAGATTTTATTTAGTTGGTTGTTCATTCGAACAATTATAACTTCGAATAATTGTTGCTTCGAACAACTGTTTTTCGAACTATGGTTTTCGAACAATTATGTTCGAACAATTGTGTCCGAACAATCGTCCGAAATTCGTGTTTAGGTGTGTGGGCATTTGTACCTATCGCCCAGCACACTTTGCAAATGATTTGCGACAACACGGGACATAAAATGTCCCCATTGGGCGCCTGCAGATGCAAGTAGAGAAATACGGATGTTAGGTGTGGTTATGGAAAGAAATAAGAAATTGTCGTAAAAATAATACAATAAATGAAGAAATATGAAATTAAATGAACGGTTTTTGTGAACGAAAGAAATTTGTTGAACAAAATGCAAAAATTGTCATCGCTCATTTTTGTTGACTATTATTGCATGTTTTCAAAAAGATACTCAATATTTGTTTGTTAATATAGAAAACTTACACACACACACACCGTGATTACATTACTTTTATTTCTGAAAGGAAAGCTAAAATTGAACTAAAACTTTTCAGTAGATGAACGAAAAAGTAAAAAAAACTAACCTTCAGGGTGTGATTTACTGCTTTCTCTCCTCTCCTGTAGCAGAAGGAACACCAAGGAGTATTTTCAGTTTCTAAGGGAAGAGTATCAATTCCCATTATCAATTCTAAAAATTCATTTGCAAGCGCCTCGAAAAGCCTCCTAGGGGTAAGAAAGTCGGTTAACTTTTAATTTTTTTTCTAGTTAAATTTCATGAATGATAAATGGATTAGACTTTTAAAAGTTAATTAGTTAGTTTAAAGTGTCTCACCTGCGTTGTAACTGTAATATCGAAGGTGCTCTCTGGTCGTAAGGCAGTGTTGGCTCAGAAGGCACTGTCGGGTCGTTTGGCAGTGTCGGCTCATAAGGCACTGGAAGATCGTAAGGCACTTCATCACCGTTTTGGCGAAACACACTCAGTACATCGTCAGTGTCTGAAACAGAAAAAAAAAAGCAAGATATTTCCTTGAAGACAAAACCACGACCAACAAATGAAATTAATTTAATTTGAATAATTAGCGAGAAAATGACGAATTAAAAACCACCGAAAAAAACCTTTTATAAACTCTCCCAGAAAGCGAGTGTTTTGGTTTAACAACAACATTCTGGTTAATGAGTGAGAACTAACCTTGAAGGGAGTTTATCCAAGGGGCGGGATCCACTCGAAGTCTGGAATAACACTCGTCAAGGTCTGGAGGACTACTAGTTACAGTTGGAGGTGGAACGTATTCGACTGGAAAGGGAACAACAATTTTTTAAAGTAAAATTTTAATTTCGTTCTATAATTAATTTGCAATGGGTAAATAGATATTTTGTAACTCATCAAGAAATCCATTTGTATCAGACCAGAAATAGATCAAAGCTTGTTATATCTCGATTTAGATTGTCTTCATCTCAAAAACTACCAATTTCATTGGATTGAAACTGTGGAATGACTTGCATGCCGATATAAAAAATATTGTGAATGTAAATTTGTTTAAAACCAAGTTGAAATCCCGATTAATAATGGCATGCTAACAAAAATCTTGGATTAATGTCCACTAATATTGTTTAATATTGTAATACATGTTTTAACTATTAATAATACTTATTTACTTATTTATTTATTATTGTTAATTTATAACAACTAGCTCTTTATTTTTAATAAGAGCCCAGTAAAGCCTAAAGCTTAAGGGCCAAATTAAATAAAATAAATAGTCGAGCTTCACAATTATTCATGTCATTGAAAAATGTATTTATTTTATTATTAATAATAAAGGTTATTCTATTCTAATTACAATTATAATAATTAATAATAATTAATAATTAATTCTATAAAGATTTTTCATAAATCCAAGAATGAAAGTTTGACGTAATCGAATGAAATCGTTTAATAAGAATAATAATTAATTTAATCACGGACTTTTCAGAGTTTGTAAGTGGTCAGGTAAATAAATGATGAACATGATGTACGTTATTTAATTGTATTTTAGCAAAACATTTGACAAGGTTCCATGTTGGAGACTCGTGTATAAATTAAAAGCTCACGGGATATCAGGATCATTCATAAAGTGGGAAGAAGAATGGTTAGGACAGAGAACATAGAATAAGTTTAAATGGTCTGGAATGAGGGTGTCAGGAAGTTAAAAGTCGGGTATGGTACCACAGGGGTCAGTTTAACATTACATTTAGAAAATATGAAGCTTATCGAAACCATTAGCCTTTATTGTGTATGTAAATGATGAAGAGGAGGGAGTGGATAATAATATATTTAAATTTGCAGATGATACGAAAGTTATAAATTTAGAAAATTCTTATAAACAACAAACAAATTTTGATATATTCGTTGTCTGGTATAATAAATGGCAGATGGAATGCATTGTTTGAAAACGTGAAGTCCTCCATTTTGGCAGAAATAATGAAAACTTAGTTATGAGATGCAAGGAAAGTAGTTGAAGGATGTTTGGAAAAGGAGCGTGGCATTGTAGGCAGTGTTGCTCTAAAGATTTTTAAGCATTGTTTAGAGGTTAGGAATGAAGTAAATGAAATGCTGGGTATTATTAATAGGAATGTTAATTACTAATGTAAGAAGTCGTCTGGAGATTGTATAATTCTTATGTTAGGTTCCACTTGGAATACTGCATTCACCTCACCATATTGGCATGATATAGATATGCTTGAAGGCGTGTAACGTTGAACAACAAAGTTCATCAGCAGCTTAAGAAGGTTGGAATAGTGAAAGATTAAAAGAAGTGGGCATGTTTAGATTTGAGAAGCGTTGTTTGAGGAGAGATACTGTAGAGGCGATGATATAAATGTTCAAAATGTCTTCGTATTTAGACAATTAAGATGCAAGTAACTTTTTTTGATTAGAATTGGACAGAAGTCTAGGCCATAATAAGGAAATTAGAAAACAATAGTAGAGTGGGTGTACGAAAATATTTTTTCAGTCATAGGAGTAGTGGATTTTTTAAATGGCTTGCTGTATGATGTGGTCAATAGTAGTTCCTTATTTATTTTTAAGAAAAAATTGGACACATTCAGAGAGAAAAGTTTGTAAATTGTGTAAATATTGTATAACTTTTTATAGCTCAAGTAATGTTGTGTACTTAAGTAACTTTGTAAATAGTTTAAGGATAATTAACTGACTTGAAAATAATATTTTGTAAAATCTCATCATAAATTATAGTTGATCATTTATCTGACTTGACTAACCTCGATAGGTCCCGAGTGGCTTAATGTTTTCATAAGTAATGCTACTATAAAGAAGTTTCTGAATATGTGTTAGTTAGGCCTATTGACATTTTGTGATTCCTTTAAGGTGGTTTCATCACCAGTTTAAGTCTAAGCAGTTTTGAACACAAGATTCTTGATTTCGAAGTATCTTTACAATTATTTATTAGTGCAGAATTCTTATACGTGCATTAACCCAACTTAAACACTTTTAAAAAGTATTTGGATACCTAAATAAATTAGTGTCCTTATCACAGGATTTTATATTTCTCATTTGAATATTTTCTCCTTGTAAATATGCGCCCAATGATGGAATTTTTGTCATTTTAAAATTAAAAAATGGCGGCGTCCACTATTTCACGTTGACTGTGACGTCATTACGGCAACCGATATCTTAGAGACTTTAATTGTATGAAATTTGTTCTACGATTATATACAGGGTGTACATAAAGTCAGGATCTATTTTTGTGAAGCACTTGGAAATTATATGGAATTCAATCATAAAATGATAAAGTGGTAACATTTATTAAATAATTAAGAGTAGGATTCGACGTGACTCCCATCAGGATCCCTGCACAGCTCAAATCGTTCCGCAGCATTTCTAAACACATTGTGGAGCATTTGCGGCGTTATGTTATCTGCAGCAGTACGTGTACGTAAGTTTTCAAGACTCGTAATCTTCGTCTGATAGACGTGCGATTTGATAAAGCCCCATGCAAAGAAATCTAAAGGGGTTAAATCTGGTGATCTCGCTGGCCAAGGTCTGTTGCTTCCGCGTCCGATCCAGCGATTCGGAAAACGTCCATTTAGATAATCCTGAACAATTTTGGCATAGTGACAAGGAGCACCATCATGTTGATAGACGACGGTACTAACAATCCTATCCCCAATCAGCTGAGGTTCAAGGAATTGCTGCAACATGTCCAGATAAATAAGCGCCGTAACTGTAGCTTCAGCAAAGAAAAAAGAACCATAAACCTTAGATTTTGTTAAACCCATCCAGACATTAACTTTAGGTGAGACACACTCCCAATTTTGGACGAAATCATTCGGTCTTTCATCTTCCCAAATTCGACAGTTATGGCGATTTACTTTTCCACACGTATGGAAAGTGGCTTCATCACTAAAGAGAATGTTGTCCATTAAATTATCACTCCAGATTTGTTCTACGAGATCAACACACACAGCACTTCGTCGAGGGAAATCTTCCTTATGTAAATCATGTAAAACCTGCAAATGATAGCTTTTCTTCTGCAAATTAACTTTCAGAATTTTGTGCACAGATGACGTCAGGAGGCCGAGTCTGTGTGATGCAGCACGAACGGACGTACGTGGCTCCTCAGTGATAATTCCGCGTACTGCATTCACGATAAGATCTGACATACACGGTCGTCCTGATCTTGCTTCATCATTTACAGATCCCGTTCGTTTAAATTTGTTCACCAATTTTCGTATTGTCTTGTCTATTGGCCCCGGCTTATGAAATCTCCTTCTAAACTTCTCTCTGATGTCATTGTATTTTTCCCTCGATTCGCCAAATTACTATTGCCACACGCTCTACTGTATTCATTCTAAGGGCTTCTGAAAGAAAAATAGGAAAAATAATTATTTCACAAAAAGATCCTGACTTTATGTACACCCTGTATATAGTAGAGGGATATATATAACTAGTAGAACAGATCCTATAGGAAATTCGAACTCGAGTCGTTGCTATAAAACTAGTAACCATGAGGAAATTCATGAAATCACACTTCTCTTACTTATCCTTTGTTAATTTACTTTTATTAATATTATTATTATTATTATTTTAAGTGAAGTAATTTTCATCCTCACTATTCAATATAGAGAGTGATTTATGTCACCATGACCCCTGGTCTATTAGGCTAGAGACCTTCACCTTTTCTACATTATACCAAAGTTAATTTATCAGAAGATCCGAAACTCCACCTACTTTTGCGTTAGAATTTTTTTCTGCCCCCTAGTGTTTGGGAGAGTAATTAAATTTAGCGCGAAATGAAGTCATGAACTTGATTATATTTTTAGATTTATCATAATATAGTTTGATTTATACAATAATATATTTAATCAGTTTTCACTCCATAAACTAGGTGAAGAATATCTAACATAATTGGCAGGATAACACACTGAAAGAGGTCTGGACTTAGAGGGGGGATTACTGGGGTTGCAAGTCGTCTTGAGCTGACAGTTTATCTCACTTTGAAACTTTATTGGGATGTTGATAGACAACACGTGTAACTACACACTTCTGGATAATAATATAAATTAATTTTACTTTAAAACAGACCAAAAAACTTTTAACTTAAACGTTAGCGTCTGAAAGGAGAAGGTTTAAAAATAACTGTCCAATTGAGTCCTTTCTTTGCTTTTGAGGAAACAACTTCGCTCCTCCTCCTCCTTCGTACAAGCTTGGACACCAATATTTTTATTTTTAAATAATCTTAAAACGATTAAACTGTCTTCACTTTTTTTAATAATAAAAACTTGGAAACATTTGAATGACAGGAAACAAAATTAAAAGTTTTGATTGTACGACACTCTTTTTCAACTCTTTCAGTGCCTGTTTTTGGCAGATGAAATTTGAAGATTATTTTAAAAGATTTTTTATTTTAATGAATTTACGGTTTAAAAGAAATGAATGAATGAAATTAACTTTTTATATTTTTAAACTTTGAAGTATTCGTAGAACGATAACTCATTTTGAAGAAATGAAATGCTTTCGAAGTATTGGTTCAATCTTAGTAGTATAGCCGCAAAAGGGGAGAGTGCAAGAATGTTGCAAGTGATTACGTAATGTTGCAAAGGGGGGTGGGGTGTTGCAAAAAAAAAAAAAAAAAAGAGTACTGGCCTTTGTTGCCAATCTAGGTTGCAAGGGGCATGCAACTTGGAGGCGGAGTTCTCCCCCAAGCTATTCCTCCCAAAGGGCCAGAAAGGAGAGAAAAGAGGAGAGGTGTTCACCTGGCAGGAGCCAAGTGCATATTAAGACTTCAGCCGAGTAGGCGTTGTTTTATAGGCTCCTAATCATAGGTTTTTATGGATAACTAGTTTATCTTGACCTAAGTTTACTATAATTATATATATACAGTCTTTTAAACATCTTGTGATATATATATATATATATATATATATATATTAATTTTTTCTTTATTTAAAACAAGTTTGAATGTTTTAAACTTTCCAAACAACATGAGCAAAATTAAACGATAAATATTTTATAATTTTTAAGACAGATAAATAGATATATATAGTGTTTCACTATAGATGTATATAGTGTTTTACAATAGATGTATATAGTGTTTAACGATTAGAAGCAAATATAGCATTAACTTGAACTTCATTAAACTTGAAATTAGCCAAAACACAATCCGACGAAACAAATAACGTAGTTAGCCTATTCAGACAACCATAGAAAACAGAATTATAGAAAACCAATTAGGTTTTTATGGATAACTAGTTTATCTTGACCTAAGTTTACTATAATTATATATATACAGTCTTTTAAACATCTTGTGATAGATATAGATATATATATATATTAATTTTTTATTTATTTAAAACAAGTTTGAATGTTTTAAACTTTCCAAACAACATGAGCAAAATTAAACGATAAATATTTTATAATTTTTTAAGGTAGATAAATAGATATACATAGTGTTTCACTATAGATGTATAGATGTACATAGTGTTTTACAATAGATGTATATAGTGTTTAACGATTAGAAGCAAATATAGCATTAACTTGTCTATTCATCTCCTCGACACTTAAATAAACCCGTTTGTTTGTTTGTCTACATTCCGTTTCCAGTACATAACTAATGGTACCGGAATTACGCCTGAACACGCGTAATATATATATATATATATATATATATATATATATATATATATATATATATATATATATATATATATATATATATATACAGGGTGGGCGGAAAGTAGCTCCCTATTTTGGATTGGTAAAAAAATACGTATATTATCCATTTATTTCAGAAAAAATAATATGACAAGGTAGGCATACATGGTAGGTTTTCTCTAAAATTCAATGTGGGCTCCAACTCTTTCCACCAGCTTCTGGAGCCGCCCAGGAATGGCGTCCACTGACTTTAGCAGGAACTCCGGCGGGATGGAGGACATGACTTCCCGAATTCGGTCCTCCAGTTCTTCCAATTTTAAATCATCTCACTCACTCCACTTGACAATTAAAATGGGCGCGTTTTTAAAATCTTTGTTTTTAAAAGACGGGTTGTTCTATGAAGAAATCTACCGTTTAACGGCTCCGAGATCTTCTCGTATTTAAAGAAAACAATTCCAGTTTTCTAAATGATCTAAATTTTTGGAGTAAATTTGAAATAATTTTAGTGTCTCTTATTCATTTAATTCCATCACACACACACACACACTCAAAATGGACTCTATAGAAATGGAGAAATAAATAATGAATAATTTTACAAATTAAATTAACTCCATTTTAAAATGAAATTTATAATAATGTTGGAACTTTTTACTGTACGTTAATTAAACATATTTGAGAGGTTTTCTTGCATGAATATTTAACATGTGATTTTGTGGAGAAATTTGAAATGAGGAAGAAATTTTTAATCACCATCCAATTTTTCGAAAAGAAACAGAGCAAATTAAACTGACATGATCGTTCCCTTAAAGTGACAATATATATATAAATTAGTTTGAAAACGTTTCTAAAAGCTTGCGAAGTAATAAATATTAATGCGAGTCTGATTAATTAGAACATTACAAATAAAATAAAATAAAATAAAATTTAAAGTATGAGAAGAAGGCACGTTCAATTTCTTTTATTTATTTACAAGTAATTGTTGCGAAAGAAAAGTTGTAACAAAAGTTCTCATTAAATTTGAATGCTGAAAATTTAAGACAAAACTTTCTGTAGACGAGAAAATTGTTCCTCGTTTACGAGATGGACCCCCTTGACTGAATTATTAGGTTGAGAGGGTATCTCTTGCACCGGTGGACTTCTGATTGTCGTTGGATTCCAAGGCCAATATTGAAGGTGTGTGCTTTAGTGCCTGTTTCCCCGCATAATTTAGATATACTTGGATAGGACCGGACACAAGATATCTCCATTCCTTGCCTAGAAATGAAACAAACTTAATTTTGATATAAAACACTCGCAAACGAAAAAGAAGTAAAAATTTGCGACGGTTCGCTCCCAAAATCTGTAGGGCATTCTCAGGTACGAGACTTAAAAGTTGAATTGTTGGCGACACAATTTCTTCTATTTGATAAATTGTACTTTAAACAAATGAACGATTTTTAAATGATAATTTGTTTTAATAACTCGAATAATGTCAAATAAAGTAATTCTTTAATTAATTTTAAACTAATACGATAATAATTACCTTATAATAAAAACCATCGCGTCGCTCATTAAAATATAAAAGTTCTTTTCAAAGTGTTTCCAATATTTACTTTAAAAGGTTAAAATTTGTATAAAATGAATAAGTAAAAGGACGAACCTTAATAGGATGATAAATGTCCTCCTCTCCTCTTCTTTCGCAGATGACGCTGCAGTTTCTCGTTGAGAACCTAGTTCGCGTCACTGGAGATATTCGAACCATCCACGGGAGTTGGATCGTTCCCATGAACCGTGTTTGCCGCATCGTTCACTGGGCAGTGTTTAGGTGTGTGGGCATTTGTACCCGTCGCCCCGCACAGTTTGCAAATGATTTGCGACAACACGGGACATAAAACGTCCCCATTGGGCACCTGCAGATGCAAATAGAGAAATACGGATGTTAGGTGTGGGTATGGAAAGAAATAAGAAATTGTCGTAAAAATAATACAATAAATGAAGAAATATGAAATTAAATGAATTTGTTGAACAAAATGCAAAAATTGTCATTGCTCATTTTTGTTGACTATTATTGCATGTTTTCAAAAAGATACTCAATATTTGTTTGTTAATATAGAAAACTTACACACACACACACACCGTGATTACATTACTTTTATTTCTGAATGGAAAGCTAAAATTGAACTAAAACTTTTCAGTAGATGAACGAAAAAGTAAAAAAACGAACCTTCAGGGTGTGATTTACTGCTTTCTCTCTCTCCTGTAGCAGAAGAACACAGGAGTATTTTCAGTTTTAAGGGAGTATCAATCCATTATCAATTCTAAAAATTCATTCAAGCCCTCGAAAAGCCTCCTAGGGGTAAGAAAGTCGGTTAACTTTTAATTTTTTTTCTAGTTAAATTTCATGAATGATAAATTGATTCGACTTTTAAAAGTTAATTATTTAGTTTAAAGTGTGTCACCTGCGTTGTATTTGTAATGCCGAAGGTGCCGTCTGGTCGTAAGGCAGTGTTGGCTCAGAAGGCACTGTCGGGTCGTGTGGCGGTGTCGGCTGGTAAAGCACTGTCGGGTCGTTTGGCAGTGTCGGCTCAAAGGGCACTGGCGGATCGTTTGGCAGTGTTGCCTCATAAGGCACTTCATCACCGTTTTGGCGAAACTCTCTCAGTACATCGTCAGTGTCTGAAACAGAAAAAAAATCAAGATATTTCCTTGAAGACAAAACCGCGACCAACAAATGAAATTAATCAAATTTGAATAATTAGCGAGAAAATGACGAATTAAAAACCACCGAATAAAAACTTTTAAAAACTCTCCGAGAAAGCGAGTGTTTTGGTTTAACAACAACTTTCTGGTCAATGGGCGAGAACTAACCTTGAACTGGATTTATCCAAGGGCCAGGATCCACTCGAAGTCTGGAATAACACTCGGCAAGGTCTGGAGGACTACTAGTTACAATTGGAGGTGGAACGTATTCGACTGGAAAGGGAACAACAATTTTTTAAAATAAAATTTTAATTTCGTTCAATAATTAATTTGCAATGGGTAAATAGATATTTTGTAACTCATCAAGAAATCCACTCGTATCAGACCAGAAATAGATCAAAGCTTGTTATACCACAATTTAGATTGTCTTCATCTCAAAAACTACCCATTTTCATTGGATTGAAACTATGCAATGACTTGCATGCCCATATAAAAAATATTGTGAATGTAAATTTGTTTAAAACCAAGTTGAAATCCCGATTAATAATGGCATGCTAACAAAAATCTAGGATTAATGTCCACTAATATTGTTTAATATTGTAATACATGTTTTAACTATTAATAATACTTATTTACTTATTTATTTTTTTATTATTAATTTATAAAAACTAGCTGCTTATTTTCAATAAGAGCCCAGTAAAGCCTAAAGCTTAAGGGCCAAATTAAATAAAATAAATAGTCCAGCTTATTATTCATATCATTGTAAATTGAAAAATTTATTTTATTATTATTAATAAAGGTTATTCTATTGTAATTATAATAATTAATTAATAATAAATTAATAATTAATTCTATGAAGATTTTTCATAAATCCAAGAATGAAAGTTTGACGTAATCGAATGAAATCGTTTAATGAGAGTAATAATTAATTTAATTACCATTTGAAATGCGAAGACGTATCTTTTCTATGTCGGTTGGAGTCCAAATATTTATTGACCCCATTTCCAGAGTTTGGTTGAAGGAGAATTTTGATAAAAAACCAACAAATAATTTAGATCACAATGAAGATAGTGGAAGTTGAACGAGAGAACTCCAAAAGACAACTGAGCCTTGACCTTTGAATCCAGAAGGTCAATTCGACCCTTTTTGACCTACCAATGACCGTTGACGTACGTGAAAACAAAATATAACTGACCAATTGCGTCGTTTCTTCGCTTTTGAGGAAATAATTTAGCTCCTCCTCTTTCGCACTCGCTCGACACCAATATTTTCATTTTGAAATAATCTTAAAAGAATTAAACCTTTTTCACCTTTTTACTTTTTTGTCCGTAAAGAAAAAGAAAAGAAATTAAAGGTAATAAATATTGATCATAAATTAAAGAAGTCGAGTTCCTTAATCGAAATAATACAAAAGTAATTCGTGTGAAAATGTATTTGAATAAAATCATTAAAATTCATATATTTTAATGAAAAGAAATATAAAAATTTAATAATAAAAATATTGTACAAAAAATATAACTTTTTAATAATAAAAAGTAATTAAATTGGAAACATTTGAATGACAAAAGAAAAATAGAAATAAAATTTAGTAACGTTTCGATTGCACGACACCCCTTTTTCGAGTCCTTCATTGAATGTAATTAACTTTTTATATCTTTGATATAAAGTTTGAAGTATTCGAAGAATGATACGTCATTTTGAAGGAATGAAATGCTTTCGAATCTTGGTTCAATCTTCATTAAAGAAATAATTCTCCATAAATTTAAAGACTCAAATTTTGTTCGCAATTATAGTCTTTTATTGACATTTAATTAGACATTTATTGAATGTCACATACGTATAATCGAGTCACTTCCATTCTTACACGTAAAATATTTCCATTTAAAAGAACAGAGTTTAACGCGTGTTGAAAATCTGGTTTTGAATTTTAACTTTTTAACAAATGAAATTATTATTTTATCATTAATCTGAAGAAAATCTTTCATTTAAAATTTATGGCTAAAAATTGTCTATTTCGATTTCAAAAAATTTTCTCATACATAATATGTTCTGTTTTACGTGGTTCGTCGTCGGGCTACGTCGTTTCTAGTGTCGTAACACCGATTCAGTTGAGCGACATTGTGTCTGGGTAGAAGTTGTATGGGAAGACAGTCCTACGCGTACAAATAATGTAGCGACCCGTAGTCAGGATCCCACATTCCCACTTAAAGGTGTAGGTTACCTCCGTCATCTATATATATATATATTATATATAACCTTAGATGGTTTGAATGTGGTAAAACAATCCCATCATTACATTACATCGTTCGTTCAACAGATGGCGCTGAAGTAGAGGGCTGTGTAATATATTTTTCGGATCATTTCTTTAATATTTTTAATAATAATAAGTTTATTCCTATAAATATGTGGGAGTTCACTTCAGTGCATGTGCTTTTTAACAAATGAAATTATTATTTTATCATCAATCTGAAAAAAATGTTTCGTTTAAAATTTGTGGCTAAAAATTGTCTATTTCGAATTCAAAATATTTTCTCATTCATAATATGTTCTGTTTTACGTGGTTCGTCGTCGGGCTACGTCGTTTCTAGTGTCGTAACATGAATGATATGAAAAGGTTTATTGGCAGACTATAGTCCATATGACAAATATTATTAATACAATGACAGTTCATATACTAAGGATAGAAATATATACAATTGATTAGAAATAATACTGTAATGTCGAAGTTAAGTGGAGCTACAGACAGACGTTTTCGTACCAAGAAGTCCATAGATTAGAGGATAAATGGCAGGACTCATGGATAGCTTGGATGATCGGGTTGGTTGATTTTTTAATTCTTTGCATTAGACTGTGTTGAGCACGTATTGTTACCTCCGGGAAGCTCGGGACATTGCGGGTAGCAAACATTTGCGAAGCTGAGCATCTCGGGGGTAATTTATGTAAGAGTCTAAAAGACCTGTTGTACAGCAAATTTAGGGTTCTGCCAGAACCTTTTTTATAATTCATCGACAGTTGCTGTCCGTATATATCACTGCAGAAAGTACGAAAGAGAATGTCTTTAGCTTCACTTGCACAGAATCGAAAGTTCCTTATGGTTATATTCGCTTTAGCGCACAGGCTTCGAGATTGTTTTCTTATATCTGAGTCATCACTCAAGGGGCTGGTAATAGTTTAACACAAATACTTAGTCTTGTACTTCACGATTCATTTTAAACCTTATATCAGCTGGCTGATTACAGCTTTTAGGATGAAATTGCATAACCTTAGTTTTTGTAACATTAAAAAGAATATGTTTCTGCGAATACACTTCGCAGACTTTTAGTAGCCGATCCAGACCTTTAACAGAGGGACTTATTAACGCCATATCATTGGCATAAACTAAGTTATTTATCCTTGTGTTATCTATACAACATCCCACTGTTCCCTCATTAAGTGAAGCAATTAAGTCGTCGATATAGACATTAAACAGCATAGGGGAGAGCAAAGAGCCTTGTCTCACCCGGCGAGGAGCCAAAACACTCGGATAGTACATTGCCTCACCTAACAGTAAAAGATTGGTGGGAATACCAAAATTTCAATAAATTTAATATGTACATAGGAACCTTCCTGTCTTCTAGTTTTGCAAATAAAATATTGTGGTTCACCCTATCATATGCCTTACTTATATCTAGGAAACAGCTATAAATAGTTGAATTACTCTCAATGTATTTATATATTGTTTCTTTAAGTACATAGATACACAGGTATAGTGATATAGTGACCCGTGATTAGGAACCCACTTGAAGGTGTAGGTCCCATCCGTCATATATATATATATATATATATATATATATATATATATATATAATATATACCTTAGATGTTTTGAATGAGGTGAAACAATCCCATCATTACATTACATCGTTCGTCCAACAGATGGCGCTGAAATATATTTTTTGGATTATTTCTTAAATATTTTAATAGTAATAGTTTTATTCCTATAAATATATGCCCGTTCACTTCAGTGCATATGCTTGCGTGTTGTTCTTGGTTACCTTACAAAACCGCGACACAATGGTGCCTGTAATGACAGTGGCATTGTCGTTATAGTTTGAAATATTTCTTTGTAATCATTCGATAAAAGGGATATAATGAAAATTAGTCTCTGCTACATTATTTTAATTAAGTTATTTAGATTAAGTTAAATGTTGCCATTCACAATTTAGGTATCTCACTTTTTTTGTGTGTGTGTGTGTGTGTGTTACCTACTGAATCACGACGATCCTGAGGTTAAACACTGAGCCAAATCTGTCTATATGAATTTTAGAAATATAATAAAATGTGGAAATGTATCTTTGAGCAAAACTGTTGAAAGGTTGAAAGATACAAAATCACTTTCTTTTCAATTCACTTTTTTCTGTGAAAAATCTTACCAAATATTGATCCATGCGAGAAATGGCTTAAAATACCATTTTTCTAAAACGTTGCTCCAATTAGATTTATTTTCCTCCTTACGTAATTATTTATTATTTTCATCATTATATTCACTCCTTTCATTTATTATTTACCAAACGGTTGGTTCAAGTTTTGTACGGATATATTTTCCGTATTTCCAAACCACAACCACAACAACCAAAAACCGTACCGGCTGCCTCATGAAATAAAGCTGCTGGTTCTCTTTTGACAGAGACTTGAGAGTGAAGTTGTTGGACTGTTTAAGGAAAATCTCTGAATAGTGAGGCTACAGGATTAGGATTGCGTTTTGAATCTGTTTAGCTATATGTGTTGCTCATTTCTTTTAAGGTTTGACCAGTGTTTCAGAGTAAAATGCATTAAATGGCATTCGTTTTTCAAGTTCGATCATCTATTTCAAATTAGCCTGTCATAAGGCAGTTGGGTATAACATTTCCTTTTCAGAAAATAGGTAATCATTCTTGTATTTATTCAAGTGTTATCAAGGTAAAGTGTTTACAATTAATTTACAATTAAAACTACTAAGGTAATGGTCTATTTTGTTTCTTAGCATAGGAAAATTGCTACCAACTAAAGAGGGTGTTTAACCATAATCGAGTTTAACCCTCTGATAGCATAAAATTTCTATCAGCGAGAATCAATAACATTAGTTAGGATTTAATTTATTATTCAGGAAAAAAAATTCAGTCATCAAAAATCATATATTAAATTCAGTCATTATAAAAGTAAGACAGGGTATGAGTGGGTTCTTCAGAGCCTGAATTTAGTCTGGGGAACGCTGCTTGAATTTTAACCTGATTTTGCGGTATTTTGCCAAGTTGGATTTTGCTTCTAGCTTCTTTTAAAGTATTTGGATACTTAATTTCTTTAAATATAGATTGATTTAATATTTAGTGTTAATGATTTAATAGTTCAGTATTCAAATATTGTGTTGGGTTAAAACAAAATTTAAATTAGTAACATAACTGATAGAAATTTTTAATTTAAATGTTATTTAAATTTTGCAATTAAGTTAAATTTTCTGAATTTAAATTAAAGTTTAATTGTTTGTTGAGTTTGTTTCATATTTATATAACATTCCTGTTGATAGATAATTAGGTCCTGTTCTGGAATTTAGTAATTTCAGTGAAATGAGTAAGAATTATCAAAATTAAAAAACTTGCACAGATTATACAGTAAATCTGTGCATAGCCATTTTTCTGGAGTTTATTTAGGCTTTAAAAAAAAAGGAAAAGCTGTGTCTTATCCTCTTGCTCAAAATTTGGTTCTCGGGTGTGGAAAGTAAAGTCTAACCTTTAACCTGAACTTTAATTTATATGTTTGACAGTACCCTTTGCAATTACAATTTAATTTCAAGGAAGGAAAGTTATTTGTGTTGTAATAATTAAAGTCAAGATTCTACTGCTGTGAATTAGTTTAATCACAGAGTGGGTTTGGTATTTCCAGGATTCAAGTTTGGCCTACTTTTTTGAGCCTTAATTTTTGTGAACGTGCCTTAGTGAAATTTAATATTAATTCAAGAATTCCCTCTTATTATTATTCTAGAATTAAGTGAAATTCAATTAAGTATTTTAATTTCGTTCCATCTTTCAAGAATTTTTAACAAACATGTCTGAAATTAAAGAATTTATTAAAAGGCGTGGAAGTCCATAGAGCTATGGTTTCTACACTCATTTCAAGTTTGGATTAGCTTTTAAAAGAAGTAAATTCCTGTTGAAAATCTAGACTAAACTAGAACAACTTTGTGGCCATCAATGTAAACTTTTGGAACTTAATGACAAAATTCAGGGTAGTTTAGAGGATCAAGAATATCTAGATGATTCAAAAGAATCGGAGGATATGGATTTAGAAATTCATAAATGCATTCTTAAAGTAAAAAATGTATTAGCTCAAAGGATGCAAAGGAGAAAAATTAGTAGTTCTGGAAATGCAACAAATAACTTAGGAAATAGCTTTTCGAACTCTGAGAAATTTCAGTGACTTCATGAATGGGTTAAGCTATTTTGAAGCGTAATGTTGCACCACCTAACCTTCCGTGCAGAAATTTCAGTGGTTCTACTGGCAAGAACGAGTTTAAAGACTTTCTTAGTTAGTTCTAGAATTTGATCGGTGTTCGTACTAATCTGGCAAATTCTGTCAAATTATCATACTTAAAAGGGTACTTGAGGGACATAGCTTATCAATCAATTAAACATTTGTCAAATGTTGATGACATTCATGAGATAGCTCTAAACATTTTAAAGGATCTTTTTCTAGACATCCCTTATATAATTGATGAGTCACTCAAGAAATTAGTTGCGGCTAATGAAATTGATGACTTTCAATATGATAAATTAACTAACTGGCTTAGTGAAATTCGATCTATGGTTCTTGATCTTAAAAGTTATGTGGTGGATTTATGGATGATACCTCGTCTGGTAGTTTGTTGTTAGGTCACATCTTAATGAGTAAATTACCTATTTCATTCAAGAAGGAAATTGTTCGCAAATGCGAATACAATTACCCTCCAAATCAAATTCTTGAGAATTATAGTGACATTATTAAAACTTTGTCCAGATTAAAGTCTAGTAGTAGTCAAGATTAATCAAAATCTCATAATTCTATAAACCCAGTAATATGGTAAAAACCATTAAAAGTCAAGAACCTAAAGCCACACTTCAAAATTTTCAAATTGCAGCCTCAAATATACCTCAACCTAAAAATATGACTTCAAAAAAGGCTTAAAAGATGTCAAGAGGTCAATTTATTCTCATTGTTCGAGCATCAGACATTTGGGAAACAATTGTCTGGTAAGGCTAGCAAGCTCTTTTTCTTGGCCAACCTGCTGTTTGAGCTCTCATATTTCCGCATTATGTCCCAAATTGGGTTAAAATAAAACGGCTAATAGATTTAGCTTCACAAAGATCATATATTAGACCCTCGGTTCTAGATGGTTGGGAATGTCCACTAAAGAAAAAACCTAAATTCGAATGTCTTATAAGAACCTTCATTGGATCTCAAGTTAGGGAAATTCAAGAAGTAGAGTCGGGAAAAAGACTGAATCCATCTAAAGCTATTCTCAAGAGCTTCATCGTTGATGAAAAGATGGATTTAGATTCTACCGTTCCAGAATCAGAAAACGTAATTTCTCAACTTCAACAAGGAGGAATTAAGTTCCGGAACAAGTCCTTCTATAACCTTGAGATAAAATCATTCTGAAACACTGAAAGATGTACTTCAAGATTTTATGCCATTCTCCTTAAAACTCAAAAATGGTACTGCCATATCAGTTTCTCAAGGACTTATACCTATTGGAGAGTTAGATACTTTCAAGAGTCCTATTCTACATTCCAGTAACAGTCTTAGATCTGTCGAGAAAATTCGTCATTTTCTTGAAGAACTCCTGTTAAAAAATTGTCTAGAAAGATCTTCGGAAATTAATCAACAAAATTCCCTTCCTCTGACTGAGACTGATGGATCAAATTCAAGTTTCAATTCAAGTTTTGATTCGAGTTTTACGGCAGCGGAGCGCACTGCTTTTCAAGTTTTAAAACCTACTAATTCAGGGCTTTCGGAATGTAGAAACCGTTGGTATTGTTCCCTTTTTAAACTTACTAACCCCCAGAGTGAAACACCGAATCGAAACTTAGCTTCAAATATCATGTTTAAATCAGGACTCAAATGGTTTACAGGTTCACGAGTCTAGAGATGGGGACAGTTCACTTGCGGTCTTCAAAAATGATGAACCGGGTCTTCATTGTATCGTGAACTGTCATAAATCCGACCCCAAGTTATTTCAATCCTTTGTGTCACTGTAAATCTGACTCCGATCTAGACTTAGGTTTGGAAAATTTGTACAAATTGGAGTCTATAGGTATAGATGAGAGTTCAAATGGTAGTTTGTATGAGATCAAAGTTGAACAATTTAATGACTCTACAACTGTCTCGTGGCCAACATTAAGTGGAGTTACGTGCTATGAAGAGCTAATTAACCGTATTCCATCTGATCATAAAATAGCACTGGCAACTCTAAAAAGGGTAATTGGATTTCCCAATAACTCTAAATATGCTGATGTATTTAAACAGCAATTAGATGATGGGATAACTGAAAGGTTTGATGTGACTCCGAACCAATATCAGAACTAAATCTGGATCCTTCATAGGCCGGTCATTAGGGTGGGAGATAAAGTTACAACAAAAATAAGTCCTTTTCAATTGTAGTTTGAAAACGGGTCAAAATGGCATTCGTTTTTCAAGTTCGATCATCTATTTCAAATTAGCCTGTCATAAGGCAATTAGGTATAACATTTCCTTTTCGGGAAATAGGTAATCAATCTTCTATTTATTCAAGTGTTATCAAGGTAAAGTGTTTACAATTAATTTACAATTAAAACTACTAAGGTAATGGTCTATTTTGTTTCTTAGAATTGGACAATTACTACCAACTAAAGAGGGTGTTTAACCATAATCGAGTTTAACACACTGATAGCATAAAATTTCTATCAGCGCGAATCAATAACATGTTAGGATTTAATTTATTATTGAGGAAGTAATTCATAGTCATCAAAAATCATAATACAGGTTGTCCCATAAGTCCGAAATCATAGGAAAAATAATAAAAAAAGGCAAAACAAAAGCTTTTATTTACAGGACGTGCTCAATATGTCCACCATTGTTTTCAGTACACAAATTCAGACGTGATACCCAGTCAGCAAGCACACGGTGAATGATGTCAGGAGTAATGGTGTTACATGCCCCAATAATGCGCTGCCGCAAATGTTCAACACTCCTAATTTTCTCTGCGTATACCAGCGCTTTCAAGTGGCCCCAGAGATAAAAATCTAGTGGCGTGAGATCCCGGCTTCGAGCTGGCCATTCCACAGGCAATGTTCCCTCTAAGGTGTGCGCGTGCGCGCGCGCGCGCACGTTATGAAACCCGCGCACACAGCAAAATAAAATGCGCACAGACTCAAGCGTATCATGAGTCACGAGTCACTCACGACAGTAAATGAAGTAATTTAAAAAATTTCAGTTTAATGAATTCTACAAAGAACAAATTAAGAAACCGCTTGAAAGAAAATCATTTGGACATGCTCATGCGAATTAAAAGTTACCTGAATGATGACGGATGTATTAATCTTCATAGAGTTTATTTGGAATGGGCAAATGCTAAAGATCGTAGGGAGAAATCATAA
Organism: Bathynomus jamesi; assembly: GCA_023014485.1. NCBI lineage: Eukaryota > Metazoa > Arthropoda > Malacostraca > Isopoda > Cirolanidae > Bathynomus > Bathynomus jamesi. The sequence goes on from JAJOZX010000942.1 coordinate 218,618, forward strand.
TCATACTTAAATGAAAGGCACTTTCATTTAATGTTATTTTGATTACATTTTATTTTATTGAATTTATTATTTTTTATTTTATTCCTATTTTGTGAATGGATAAAATCATGTATTAATCTTGAGTCTATTTTAAATTGCTAAATGCTAAAAATTGTTTTGAGAAATGATAACTAAAATAGTCATTTTCAATTAGTTATTTTTATTTTATTTCTTTATTTTGTTGAATTTTATTTTACTATTTTTTATTTTATTCATATTTTCAGAATGGATAAAATGTTTTCTTTTTTAAGAATATAAGGGGTTCCAAAAAACCTTAGCCCCCCCATTTGCAGCTTACATGTTTACTTATATCGAAATAGTTTTTAGTGATTATAAAAATATATAAAATTCTTTATTTGTTGCAGGTATTAAAATTACTCTAGCTGATAAAGTGATAATATAATGGCTTCTCAATTAATTGGTGATTCGGAGAGGCAACGTGTGATAGATCGCATACGAGCAATAACATTTCAGGAAGCTCGTGATGCTGGAGCCACCTTTATAACACGTTCATGGGTTGCCAAAAAGTTGCGAAGAAGTGAGGACTTCGTCAAAAGAAATTGGATTAAAACTGGATGAATATGAAATGGATACAACCAAATCTGGGCGCCCAAATTTACCACTCTCTCAGGAAACAAAGGACATCATTGAAAGCGGTACGCGTAAGCGGAAAAACAGCTGTGCTAAACTTTCTAGAGAGATCGAAGTGTTGAGAGGAAAGATCGTTAGTGGTGAGATCATTCGACTGTACCGTCATAGGCAAGGTTTAAAGCCTTGGCATGAACTTCCAAAGCCAAGAAAAACTCAACTTAACATCGATGACAGATTGTGGTTTGCCCATTATCTTGAAGATTGGGATGTGGATGATTTCATGCATTTAGCTGTCTCCGATGAATTTTTTGTTTACGTAACACGTTGGCCTAACTACCAAAATGATCGAGTGTGGGCCACAACACCAGATGAAATCGATGACAATGAACATTATCGCGAATTATTAAAAAGTCCAGACTGTGTTGGTGTGTTTGTTTTGTTCACTGCAAAGAAGCTCATGTGGGTGCTGAAGTCAAATGGTCAGAGTTGGGATGGACAGTATTTTCGTGATATTATTCTATCCCAGCATGTCATTCCTTTTCTAAGAAACCCAAACAATGTTATGGATGTCGATCAGGTCACACTTCTGCACGATAAGGCCCCCTGCTTTAAGGCATTAGCCACTCAACAGTTGTTGCGGAACCATGAGATCGATTTCTTTGGAAATGAAGAATGGCCAGGAAATTCTCCTGACCTGAACGTCTGTGAACACATTAAATCAGTTATAAAGGACAAGATTGAATGTCTCTTGTTTCAAGAACCTGCAGCAAATCGATTTTCGAAGGATACAATGACGCAACACATTGAAACTGTTTTAGCAAATTTGCGTAACGATCAAGATCTATTCACGTCACTTTTGGCAAGCTACCCAAAGCGAATTCAAGCTGTCTTGGAAGCCAATGGCGGGAACACCAAGTTTTAATTGTTTCTCATTAAATGCAGGATTAAATTCTCTTTGTAAGATATGTTTAGTTTTACTGTACCTCTAATGGTTTAGGCCAGTGCTGTCCAACTTCTATAAAGCGCGGCCAAAATGTTGCCTATAATCATACACTGTTGGTTAATACGACTTAGGAACCCGCTGAATGTTGTTCTCCCTACTAGAAATGACAAAATAGGGAAGAAAATTCAGAAATGAAATTTGGCAAAAGTCCATTCCGCGGGCCGTCAGCTGGACAGCGCTGGTTTCGGCCATGGGGGGGGGCTAAGGTTTATTGGAGCCCGTATAATGTTGTAAACAGTTTTTTAATATCCATTTAATAGTACCTTAATGATGAAGCTATCACCTTATGGAAATAATATGTGAAGTATTTGTGCACAATTTTTCACCATGAATCGAAATGTATGCACAACGAAAATTTCTTGCGCACACGGACTAAAAAAAATTAGAGGGAACATTGTCCACAGGCCCTCGACGTCCTATCCAATAACCAGGGAATTGTTGGTACAAGTATTCCCTTACTTGGGTGCCGTAATGTGCAGGAGCGCCGTCTTGCTGGAACCATGTTGTGAAATTTCCTTCTTCCTTCAAGACACTGGGAAATGCTTCTTCCTTGAGCATACGTAGGTAGGTGCCTCCAGTGACATGTTCATCGAAAAAGAGGGGGCCTATGATGCGATCCTTCCAAATGCCACACCATACCATCACCTGAGATGCACCTTGTTCCTTTGAAGAGGTAGACCAGTGAGGGTTGTTTTGAGACCAGTAGCGGGTGTTCTGTCGATTTACCTCACCATTTCCACAAAAAACAGCCTCGTCACTGAACAGAATGGTGGAACGGGAAATTGGCATCCGGAGCATAAGAAAAATATGAATTATGATTTGCAGAAATAGAAAAATATGAATTTCTCCTATGATGCCGGACTTATGGGACACCCTGTATATTAAATTCGGTCATTATAAAAGTAATACAGGGTATGAGTGGGTTCTTCAGAGCCTGAATTTAGTCTGGGGAACGCTGCTTGAATTTTAGCCTGAATTTGGGGTATTTTGCCCGGTTGGATTTTGCTTCTAGATTTTTTTTTTGCTATCAGAGGGTTAAACTCGATTATGGTTAAACACCCTCTTTAGTTGGTAGCAATTTTCCTATTCTAAGAAACAAAATAGACCATTACCTTAGTAGTTTTAATTGTAAATTAATTGTAAACACTTTACCTTGATAACACTTTAATAAATACAAGAATGATTACCTATTTTCTGTAAAGGAAATGTTATACCCAACTGCCTTATGACAGGCTAATTTGAAATAGATGATCGAACTTGAAAAACGAATGCCATTTAATGCACTTTACTCTGAAATTCTGATGAAACCTAAAGAGAAATCAGCAACACAGCTAGCTAAACAGATTCGAAACACAATCCTAATCCTATAGCCTCACTATTCAGAGCTTTTTTAAACAAACGGTCTAACTACTTCACTCTCGAGTCCCTGCCAAAAAAGAACCAACAGCTTTATTTCATGAGGCAGCAAGTTCGGTTTTTTGTGTTTGTTGGGAAATACGGAAATATATCCGTACAAAACTTGAACCAACCGTTTGGTAAATAATAAATGAAAGGAATGAATATAATGATGAAAATAATAAATAATTAAGTAAGGAGGAAAATAAATCTAATACTCCATTACAAACAATATAAGCTTCATTTAAACAACAAAGACCCATATTCACGATAAACGTTCAACATAACTTTGAAATTGAAATTTTATATTAAATTTATTTTAAAATGAGTAAACCAAGTGTTTTGTGAATGGCCATCTCTGTGCATTGTAATTAAAATCCTCTAACATAATGATGGAACCTTTATTCTTTTTATGAATTTCCTTCCAATTTTTTACAAGAACGTTTGAATTAAATCTCTACTATGATGATTCTGTGAACGGTCCTCGTATATTGGTACTTAGATTTATGTTGATTAAACAATAATTAAAATATAAAATAATTATTAAAGAACTACTTTTATTTCAAATTCAGGAACACTATTTTATTCTTTAAATCAAAGCTTTTTATTCTTATCAAAAAACTTATCAAAATAATAATAATTATAATAGGATTCACTAATTGAAAATTCAACTTTCTTAAATTTTTGCTTAAAAAGACATTCATTTATAATGAAATCTACGTAAATTAAGTGATAATTACTTTCGATAATGGTACACAAAAATGTATAATTGAAAACAATACGATTTTTAGGTTTATTTCATGTTTAAAATGCTTTTTATATTGAATGAACTAAGTTTATTCAAGTTTAATTTACATGAAGTTCATAAAATGAAATATTTGCGAAGATATCAAGTCATTCAACCTCAAGATCAATAATGAAGAGTTTTCAGTTGTCACGTGATAATAGCAACTGTTATATAATGAGAAAATAACGGCTTATGTTGCGAAACGACCAGCGATATCCTTTCCCCATCGTGGGAAACCTCTATTTTTGAGGGAGGAGAGTCACACGCGGCTGAAGTAGGGTATATCCTTAAGTTTGTTTGTCTAAAATAAATCCATATGTCACTTAGGCATTTCCCACTACCCTAACTCAGGTCAGACTTTGACCTTCGATTTTTTAAGTGATATAAACAGATTTTTAAAGATGGCGTCTAGCTTCCAACTCTTCTCAAAACTTAAACAAGTTTTAATGAATTAAAAATAAGTGATTTTATATAATGAATAAATCCACGCATTTTGTTTTCATAGCAGACGGAAGACTCGTAAAGTTTTGGAAGAGAAGACTAACAAGCACTTGGATTGGAATATTTGTTTTGTAAAGATAAAAATCGAACTAACGAATAGAATGTCTGAGAATTCACTGAAGATAATGATTAAGATATCATAGCCTGAACTCCATTTTACAGAGAGTTCATTCGAACTAATTATTTTATACTGGAAACCCTTTCATTCTAAAAAGTATACTGATAAAATGTAGGCAGTAGATTTGCATGGCATTAAAATGTTTGGATGATCTGAAGATCAGGGCCCCCAACCTTCTTTTGTTAGCTTTATAAGGCTAACTAGTGAAAATACCACGATCTAACGTATTCAGGTGATCCTAAATAAATATTATGAAGGTATCTTTTCAGAGATTTAAGTATGTTTTATGACAATAGATTATTTGGTTTAAAATGATGTCTATTTTGCGTGTTTATTACTTGTTAAAGTTTACTTTATTATTTCAGTCTATTTTGAGTTCTTTGTTAAATTCTTCAGAAAGGTACCAAGTATGGAAAGTTTCACGTATGATGATGAATCCTGGATCAAAGTGATAAGCAAGAAAGGGGTTTATAAGCACGTGTCAATCGATGAATTTTTATTTTCGTAGAAAATAATAATAATTTCCTGATTTTGAGGATGAGAAAGAGGCAGTTTGATGATATATTCCTCACTAATTAAAATATATATAATCATCAGAATTAATTTTTTTTAAATAAAAATTATATTTGAAATTTTTATTTTAAAAGATTGTTTAAGAATAATGTGCAAATAAATTGTAATTTTAAAATTGTGAATATCAATTCTTTGAAAGCCGAAACTCAATGTAATTCAGTTTTGACTTGTCATTTTGATTTGTGTGTAAGATATCAACGTTTTCGCACAGAGCTATTTGTAAGCCAATGTTTTCAGGCATCGAGGTTTGGTACATTTTGTGACGGAAAAAATGAAGTGGAAGTAAAATAGTTCGCTGTCTTTCAAAAGTTTTGCTCGAAGATACTCTTTCATAGAGGTCGTCTCGCGCGAAATTGTAGTTTCTCGAATTCATACACGCAGACAAACACACACGCACAAGTTTGGGTTCCCTACAGATTCGGAACATTTTCAGTCACGTTCAATTCTGTTTATTTGAAACCCCCAATGAGGGTTTAATATCTTAACTATTCATGGATGAAACTAACACTGAAGATCTCCCATGGATGGCTGGGTTGATGATCCTCAAATTTCTTCAGCTTATGCAGAACGGTCTATTTAACTTTAAGAATTTGGTACTTTTTGCCTGATAACTTTCATTATTATTCTGAGAAGAAAATCATTAATTATTTGAAAATAAATAAGTAATTAATGGTATTTTTAATCGCATTTACTTTAAAGTGATCATATTCACATCACTATTTATTATGTTCGAACGTGTCATGAAGGTTTTCAAACTCCCAAATTCACTTCGCGGTAATGGTCATGTAAATTTAAGGAAACGCTACTCTCTCGCTTCAAGTTTCCTACAAAATCACTTAACAATTATTCATTCAATAAATCTTCTGAAATACCTCTAAGAAGCCGGGTACAATACACAGAACTTAAGCAATGGAGACCGTTTTCGTGAAAGTATCAAAACGTACAGGAAAATGTTTGAATTTTATTTTAAAATGGTGTTGCGAAATATTTAAAATTACTGATTATATATTTCTCCATTTCTAGAAGTTTTGTGCGTGCGTGCGTGCTCGTGCGCGCAGCCGCGCGTGATCTGGATTAAGTAAGTGAAAAATGACATTAAAATTATTCGAAATTTACCAAAAAGATTTGCTCCTATATTCTGATGCAGTTTTGATAAACTCTGTTTACTTTTGACATTTTGGTAGGAAAAATATTAGAAAGCATTATAAACATTTTAATTGTATTGAAAAGCATTTAGATAATTTTAATTTTATTTAAAGTTCCTCGCACGGATTTAGATAAAGAAGATCTTGTTTGTCTAATCACAGACTTTGAGTTTGTAAGTGGCCAAGTAAATGAATGATGGACATGATGTAGGTTATTTAATTGTATTTTAGCAAAACATTTGACAAGGTTCCATGTTGGAGACTCGTGTATAAATTAAAAGCTCACGCGATATCAGGATCAGTCATAAAGTGGGAAGAAGCATGGTTCGGACAGAGAACATAGAATAATTTTAAATGGTCTGGAATGAGGGTTTCAGGAAGATAAAAGTCGGGTACGCTACCACAGGGGTCAGTTTAACATTACATTTAGAAAATATGAAGCTTATCGAAACCATTGTCCTTTGTGTATGTAAATGATGATGAAGAGGAGGGAGTGGATAATAATATATTAAATTTGCAGATGATACGAAAGTTATAAATTTAGAAAATTCTTAAAAACAACAAACAAATTTTGATATATTCGTTGTTTGGTATAATAAATGGCAGATGGAATGCATTGTTTGAAAACGTGAAGTCCTCTATTTTGGCAGAAATAATGAAAACTTAGTCATGAGATGCAGGGAAAGTGGTTGAAGGATGTTGGAAAAGGAGCGTGACATTGTAGGCAGTAGTGATCTAAAAGTTTTTAAGCATTGCTTAGAGGTTAGGAATAAGCAAATGAAATGTTGGGTGTTGCTAATAGGAATGTTAATTACTAAAGTAAGAAGTCGTCTGTATAATTTTTATATTAGGTCCCACTTGGAATACTGCATTCACCCCACCATATTGGGATGATATAGACATGCTTGAAGGCGTGTGACGTTGGACAACAAAGTTCATCACAAGTTAAAGAAGGTTGGAATAGTGAAAGACTGAAAGAAACGGGCATGTTTAGATTTGAGAAGCGTTGTTTGAGGAGAGATACTGTATAGGCCATAATATAAAGGTTCAAAATGTTTTCGGATTTAGACAATTAAGTTCAAGTAACTTTTTTTGATTAAAATTCGACAGAAGTCAAGGGCATAATAAGGAAATTAGCAATCACTAATAGAGTGGGTCTACGAAAATATTTTTTCAGTCATAGAGTAGTGGATTTTTTAAATGACTTGCTCTATGATGTGGTAAATAGTACTACAGGGTGTCCCGTAAGTCTGGACCCATAGGGAAAAATAATAAAATTACAAAATAGTCCAAAAATTTATTACATAATCTGTTCAAAGTGTCCGCCGTTGTGTCGCACACATAGTTGAAGACACAATCTCCACTGCGACAGCCCTTTCTGAATCACAGTCGCAGAAATTTCTTGACACGCCTCCACAATGCGTGCTTTAAGGTGGAAAATGTTCTGAAGTTTGACCTCGTACACTTTGGCTTTCAATTGGCCCCACAAATAAAAATCATAAAAAATAATAAAAAAATAATAATAATAAAATAATAATAATAATAACATAATAAAAAAATATATTATAAATCCCTATGGGTCCAGACTTACGGGACACCCTGTACTTTATTTTTAAGAAAAAATTGGGCACATTCAGAGATGAAAGCTTGTAAATTGTGTAAATATTGTATAACTTTTTATAGCTCAAGTAATGTTGGGTACTTGAGTAACTTTGTAAATAGTTTAAGGATAATTAAAAAATGGCGGCGTCCACTACTTCACGTTGAAGTTGACTGTGACGTCATCACGGCAACCGGTATCTTCGAGACTTTAATTGTATGGAATTTGTTCTACGATTATACAGTAGTGGGATATACATAACTAGTAGAACAGATCCTATAGGAAAATTCGAACTCGAGTCGTTGCTATAAAACTAGTAACCATGAGGAAATTCATGAAATCACACTTCTTACTTATCCTTTGTTGATTTACTTTTATTAATATTATTATTATTATTATTTTAAGTGAAGTAATTTTCATCCTCACTATTCAATATAGAATGAGAGTTATGTCACCAATTTAGTGATGTAGCGGATGTCATTTTTTTCACATCCGCGGATGAGGATGTTTGATTTCAACATCCGCGGATGCGGATGTCTACATTTTCGTTATTTTTTATGATATATTCGAGATTTGTTGTGTTTAACGTATATAATAAGTTATTATATAGAGAGAGCTGTAGCTATAATGTAGTATAATTGATTAATTGTACAATAATTGCTGTACTTTTCTCTGAACATATAAAATAATATCAAGCATCTAACTAATATAGAAATCAATTAGTGAATTCGTCTGCAAATAAATTCGTTATATTTTGTTGTTTCAGCCACAATTAGAAACCATAATTGTGTTGCCAGGATGCGGGACGTGAACCCAACTCAAATGCACCCCACCGACCTCTTTCCCCAACCTCCACCCTTATAGAAAGAGATCTTTAATTAGCTTGATAACTTTATATTAAGTTTAAAGTTTTATTAGGCATATTTATAAAGGAGTAATTAAAATAAAGTAAACTAAGATGTTCATCGTTTAATGTTCAAACTTAATTATAGGAAGGTTATGCTTTAGGAACATTAATTTTTCTACCTTTTCTGCTGCCAGTCTGTTTCTCTTTTCATCATATATTAATTCAGCACTGCTAAATAATCTCTCGCTTGGTACGTTTGTTGGAGGACAGGCTAAATGTTTCCTTGCAAGTTTACTCAAGTATGGATAGATATTCTGCGTATTTTTCCACCAACTAATAGGATTGTCACATGCAGCCATGCGTTTTTCTTGGTGATAGCTCTCGATCATTTTTACTACATCTTTTGACATCGCGTAGGTCTCGTCATTGCTGCTTGACTCAAGAAACTGAGAGACAGATTCTGTGATAGATTTGCTTGTTGAAGGTGTTGGTTCTGTCACTGAAACTTTTATTCTTTTGGTGGGTGGCGAAGCGACAGATTCAAGAGATTGAAGCTCTTCAACTGCTTTGCCAAGTGATGATTTAACTCGTTCTAATGTACTAGGTGAAAATAACTTAGCTTTGTAACGTGGATCTAAGTAGGTTGCAAGAGAGTAACTTCATACAAGAACAGCCTCTCGTCTTGTCGCTTGCATCACTTTTGCTCACAATGAACTAGTTCTATTAATATAGTAGAATTTGATAATTTCCGCTTATTAATGACATTTTATCTCAACGGCCACCATCCGCACGACATCCGCAGTCCAAAGTGCGGATGCGAGAAAATGTGCGGATGTGACCTACATCACTAGTCACCATGGCCTCTGGTCTATTAGGCTAGAGACCTTCACATTTTCTACATTATACCAAAGTTAATTTATCAGAAGATCCGAAACTCCACCTACTTTTGCGTTAGAATTTTTTTCTGCCCCTAGTGCTTGAGAGAGTAATTAAATTTAGCGCAAAATGAAGTCATGAACTTGATTATATTTTTAGATTTATCATAATATAGTTTGATATATACAATAATATATTTAATCAGTTTTCACTCCATAAACTAGGTGAAGAATATCTAACATAATTGGCGGGATAACACACTTAAACAGGTCCGGATTTAGAGGGGGGATTACTGGGGTTGCAAGTCTTCTTGAGCTGACAGTTTATCTCACTTTGAAACTTTATTGCGATGTTGATAGACAACACGTGTAACTACACACTTCTGAATAATAATACAAAATTAATTTTACCTTAAAACAGACCAAAAAACTTTTAACTTAAACGTTAGCGTCTGAAAGGAGAAGGTTTAAAAATAACTGTCCAATTGAGTCCTTTCTTTGCTTTTGAGGAAACAACTTCGCTCCTCCTCCTCCTCCTCCTCCTTCGTACAAGCTTGGACACCAATATTTTTATTTTGAAATAATCTTAAAACTATTAAACCGTTTTCACTTTTTTTAATGATAAAAACTTGGAAAGATTTGAATGACAGGAAACAAAATTAAAAGGTTTGATTGTACGATACTCTTTTTCAACTCTTTCAGTGCCTGTTTTTGGCAGATGAAATTTGAAGATTATTTTAAAAGATTTATTTTAATGAATTTACGGTTTAAAAGAAATGAATGAATGAAATTAACTTTTTATATCTTTAAACTTTGAAGTATTCGAAGAACGATACCTCATTTTGAAGAAATGAAGTGCTTTCGAAGTATTGGTTCAATCTTCATTAGAAATACTGTATATTTCTTTGTAAATTTAAAGATTCAAAATTTCTCCTCAATTATAGTCTTGTATTGCTATTTAATTAGACATTTATTGAATGTCGCATATAATCCAGTCACTTCCCAACACGTGAAATATTTTCATTTAAAACTACAATATAAATATTTTAATTTGTCTTGGGAATCTGGTTTTGATTTTTAACTTTTTAAGAACGGAAGGCGTATGGTCCTGATGGGCTCCCCTCCTGTTGTTCTCAAGAGTTGCTTATATATATAAACAATTTTAAATCATCTCACTCACTCCACTTGACAATTAAAATGGGCCGTTAAAATAGGCCGTTTAACGGCTCCGAGATCTCGTATTTAAGGAAAAACAATTCCAGTTTTCTAAATGATCTAAATTTTTGGAGTAAATTTGAAATAATTTTAGTGTCTCTTATTCACTTAATTCCATCACACACACACACACACACACACACACACACTCAAAATGGACTCTATAGAAATGGAGAAATAAATAATGAATAATTTTAAAAATTAAATTAACTCCATTTTTAAAATGAAATTTATAATAAAGTTGGAACTTTTTACTGTACGTTAATTAAACATATTTGAGAAGTTTTCTTGCATGAATATCTAACATGTGATTTTGTGGAGAAATTTGAAATTTGAAATATTTAATCACCATCCAATTTTTCAAAAAGAAACACAGCAAATTAAACTGAAATGATCGTTCCCATAGTGACTATATATATATATATATATATATGGAAAATTAGTTTGAAAACGTTTGTAAAAGCTTGCGAAGAAATAAATATTAATGCGAGTCTGATTAATTTCAACATTACAAATCAAATAAAATAAAATAAAATTTAAGTATGAGAAAAAGGCACGTTCAATTTCTTTTATTTATTTACAAGTAATTTTTGCGAAAGAAAAGTTGTAACAAAAGTTCTCATTAAATTTGAATGATGAAAATTTAGGACACACTTTCTGTATACGAAAAAGTGCTCCTCGTTTACGAGATTGACACCCTTGACCGAATTAATAGGTTGAGACGGTATCTCCTGCACCGGTGGACTTCTGATTGTCGTTGGATTCCAAGGGCAATACTTGAAGGTGTGCGCTTTAGTGCCTGTTGCCCAGCATAATTTACAGTTATACTTGGATAGGACCGGACACAAGATATCTCCATTCCTTGCCTAGAAATGAAACAAACAAACTTAATTTTGATATAAAACACTCGCAAACGAAAGAAGTAAAAATTTGCGACGGTTCGCTCCCAAAATCTGCACTGCATTCTCAGGCACGAGACTTAAAAGTTGAATTGTTGGCGAGACAATTTCTTTTATTTGATAAACTGTACTTCAAACAAATGGACGATTTTTAAATGATAATAAATCTTGGCTAACAAAACGAGTGAATTTTAACCATTTGTTTTAATAAGTCGAATAATGTCAAATAAAGTAATTCCTTAATTAATTTTAAACTAATACGATAATAATTACCTTATAATAAAAACCATCGCGTCGCTCATAAAATATAAAAGTTCTTTACAAAGTGTTTCCAATATTTACTTTAAAAGGTTAAAATTTGTGGAAAATGAATAACTAAAAGGACGAACCTTAATAGGATGATAAATGTCCTCCTCTCCTCTTCTTTCGCAGAAGACGCACACAAACACAATCTTTTCGGTGCAGTTTCTCGTAGAGAACCTTGTTCCCGTCACTGTGGAGATTTTGGAACCATCCACGGGAGTTGTATCGTTCCCGTGAACCGTGTTTGCCGCATCGTTCACGGGGCAGTGTTTAGGTGTGTGGGCATTTGTACCCGTCGCCCCGCACACTTTGCAAATGATTTGCGACAACACGGGACATAAAACGTCCCCATTGGGCGCCTGCAGATGCAAATAGAGAAATATGGATGTTAGGTGTGGGTATGGAAAGAAATAAGAAATTGTCGTAAAAATAATACAATAAACGAAGAAATATGAAATTAAATGAATGGTTTTTGTGAACTAAAGAAATTTGTTGAACAAAATGCAAAAATTGTCATCGCTCATTTTTGTTAACTTTTATTGCATGTTTTCAAAAAGAGATTCAATATTTGTTTGTTAATATAGAAAACTTACATACTACACACACACCGTGATTATATTACTTTTATTTCTGAAAAGAAAGCTAAAATTGATCTAAAACTTTTCAGTAGATGAACGAAAAAGTCAAAAAACAAACCTTAGGTGATTTACTGCTTTCTCTTCTCTCCTGTAGCAGAAGCACCACCAAGGAATATTTTCAGTTTCTAAGAGAAGATTGTTAATTCCCATTATCAACTCTAAAAATTCATTTGCAAGCGCCTCGAAAAGCCTCCTAGGGGTAAGAATGTCGGTTAACTTTTAATTTTTTTCTAGTTAAATTTCATGAATGATAAATTGATTAGACTTTTAAAAGTTAATTAGTTAAATTTAAAGTGTCTCACCTGCGTTGTAACTGTAATAGCGAAAGTGCTGTCTGGTCGTAAGGCAGTGTTGGCTCAGAAGGTACTGTCGGGTCGTTTGGCGGTGTCGAGTGATAAAGTACTGTCGGATCGTTTGGCAGTGTTGGCTCAAAAGGCACTGGAGGATCGTAAGGCACTTCATCACCGTTTTGGCGAAACTCTTTCAGTACATCGTCAGTGTCTGAAACACAAAGAAATCAAGATATTTCCTTGAAGACAAAACCGCGACAACAAATGAAATTAATTAAATTTGAATAATTAGCGAGAAAATTACGAATTGAAAACCACCGAATAAAAACTTTTAAAAAATCTCTGAGAAAGCGAATGTTTTGGTTTAGCAACAACATTCTGGTCAATGGGCGAGAACTAACCTTGAACTGGGTTTATCCAAGGGCGGGATCCACTCGAAGTCTGGAATAACACTCGTCAAGGTCTGGAGGACTACTAGTTACAGTTGGAGGTGGAACGTATTCGACTGGAAAGGGAACAACTCTCTTAAAATAAAATTTTAATTTCGTCCTATAGTTATAGTAATTAATTAATTAATAATTAATTAATAATTATTAATTCTATGAAGATTTTTCATAAATCCAAAAATGAAAGTTTGAAGTAATTGAATGAAATCGTTTAATGAGAGTAATAATTAATTTAATTACCATTTGAAATGCGAAGCGTATCTTTTCTATGTCGGTTGGAGTCCAAATATTTATCGGCGACATTTTCACAGTTTGATTGAAGGAGAATTTTGATAAAAAACCCAACAGATAATTTAAATCACAATGAAGATAGTGGAAGTTGAACGAGAAAACTCCAAAAGACAACTGAGCGTTGACCTTTGAATCAGAAGGTCAATTCGACCTTTTTTGACCTACCAATGACCGTTGACGTACGTGAAAAAAATATAACTGACCAATTGCGTCGTTTCTTCGCTTCTGAGGAAATAATTTAGCTCCTCTTTCGCACTCGGTCGGACACCAATATTTTCATTTTGAAATAATCTTAAAAGGATTAAACCTTTTTCACCTTTTTACTTTTTTGTCCGTAAAGTAAAAGAAAAGAAATTAAAGGTAATAAATATTGATCATAAATTAAAGAAGTCGAGTTCCTTAATCGAAATAATACAAAAGTAATTCGTGTGAAAATGTATTTGAATAAAATCATTAAAATTCATATATTTTAATGAAAAGAAATATAAAAATTTAATAATAAAAATATTGCAAAAAAAATATAGCTTTTTAATAATAAAAAGTAATTAAGTTTGAAACATTTGAATGACAAAAGAAAAATAGAAATAAAATTTAGTAACGTTTCGATTGCACGACACCCCTTTTTCGAGTCCTTCATTGAATGTAATTAACTTTATATCTTTGATATAAAGTTTGAAGTATTCGAAGAATGATTCGTCATTTTGAAGGAATGAAATGCTTTCGAATCTTGGTTCAATCTTCATTAAAGAAATAATTCTCCATAAATTTAAAGACTAAAATTTTGTTCGCAATTATAGTCTTTTATTGACATTTAATTAGACATTTATTGAATGTCACATACGTATAATCGAGTCTCTTCCTTACACGTAAAATATTTCCATTTAAAAGAACAAAGTTTAAAGCGTGTTGAAAATCTGGTTTTGAATTTTAACTTTTTAACAAATGAAATTATTATTTTATCATTAATCGGAAGAAAATCTTTCATTTAAAATTTGTGGCTAAAAATTGTCTCTTTCGAATTCAAAACATTTTCTCATACATAATATGTTCTGTTTTACGTGGTTCGTCGTCGGGCTACGTCGTTTCTAGTTCCGTAACACCGATTCTGTTAAGCGACATTGTGCCTGAGTAGTAGAAAGATCGGAAGACAGTCCTACGCGCGGAAATGATATAGCGACCCGTGGTTAGGAACCCACTTAAAGGTGTAGTTCCCCTCCGTCATATATATATATATATATATATATATAACCTTAGATGTTTTGAATGAGGTAAAATAATCCCATCATTACATTACATCCTTCGTCCAACAGATGGCGCTGAAATAGAGGTATGTGTAATATTTTTTTTGGATCATTTCTTAAATATTTTTAATAGCAATAGTTTTATTCCTATAAATATATGCTCGTTCACTTCAGTGCATATACTTGCGTGTTGTTCTTGGTTACCTTACAAAACCGAGACACAACGGTGCGTGTAATGACAGTGACATTGTCGTTATAGTTTGAAATATTTCTTTGTAATCATTCGATAAAAGGGATATAATGAAAATTAGGCTATGCTACATTATTTTAATTAAGTTATTTAGATTAAGTTAAATGTCCCCATTCACGATTTAGGCATCCCACTTTTTTTTGGTGTGTGTGTGTGTGTGAGTGTTACCTAGGGAATCACAACGACCCTGAGGTTAAACACAGAGCCAAATCTGTCTATATGAATTTTTAAAATAATAAAATGTGAAAATGTATCTTTGAGCAAAAGTGTCGAAAGGTTGAAAGGTACCAAACTACTTTCTTTTCAATTCACTTTTTTCTGTGAAAAATCTTACCAAATATTGATCCATGCAAGAAATGGCTTAAAATACCATTTTGCTAAAACGTTGCTCCTGTTAGATTTATTTTCCGCCTTACTTAATTATTTATTATTTTCATCATTATATTCACTCTTTTCATTTATTATTTACCAAACGGTTGGTTCAAGTTTTGTACGGATATATTTTCCGTATTTCCAAACCACTACAACCAAAAACCGTACCGGCTGCCTCATGAAATAAAGCTGCTGGTTCTCTTTTGGCAGAGACTTGAGAGTGAAGTTGTGGACTGTTTATTTAAAAAAAGCTCTGAATAGTGAGGCTATAGGATTAGGATTGTGTTTCGAATCTGTTTAGCTAGCTGCGTTGCTGATTTCTCTCTAGGTTTGATCAGTGTTTCAGAGTGAAGTGCATTAAATGGCATTCGTTTTCCAAGTTCGATCATCTATTTCAAATTAGCTGTCATAAGGCAGTTAGGTATAACATTTCCTTTTCAGAAAATAGGTAATCAATCTTCTATTTATTCAAGTGTTATCAAGGTAAAGTGTTTACAATTAATTTACAATTAAAACTACTAAGGTAATGGTCTATTTTGTTTCTCAGAATAGGAAAATTGCTACCAACTAAAGAGGGTGTTTAACCATAATTGAGTTTAACCCTCTGATAGCATAAAATTTCTATCAGCGTGAATCAATAACAATAGTTAGGATTCAATTTATTATTCAGAAAATAATTCAGTCATCAAAAATCATATATTAAATTCAGTCATTATAAAAGTAAGACAGGGTATGAGTGGGTTCTTCAGAGCCTGAATTTAGTCTTGGGAACGCTGCTTGAATAGTAACCTGATTTTGGGGTATTTTGCCGGTTGGATTTTGCTTCTAGCTTTTTTTTAAAGTGTTTTGATACTTAATTTCTTTAAACATAGATTGATTTAATATTTAGTGTTAATGATTTAATAGTTTAGTATTCAAATATTGTGTTGGGTTAAAACAAAATTTAAATTAGTAACATAACTGATAGAAATTTTTCATTTAAATTAAAGTTATTTAAATTTTGCAATTAAGTTAAATAAGAACATAAGAACATAATAAATTTTTATAGTGGGCACACTAGGGGCCACTTCGGCCCATCGAGGTGGCTCCACTATGTAAAAACTGCCTGTACATTGGCAATAACCAATTTTTACAAAACTAATTAAGTATCAATTTAAAACTAATTAATTATCAATTTAAAACTAAAGATAGAATCTCTGGATCCAGAGGATCAAAGTCATAATAGGCTACTATCCACAAATATGTTACACACTATATCTATTTATAACTGACATGCAAATATATCAGATCCAAAGAATCCAGTCAATTTCATTATGGTACCCATCAATACCAGTACCATGCCAACCAAAAATAAGTCACGGTCCATATCAATTGCGGACCAAGTCACAATTTACATCCATATACATTACAATATATATACTTAAGAGGAAAAGTGTAGGTGTGGCTGTAAAGACTGTACAGTAATGTAGAAATGTGTGTGCACCCATTTTGGGTCTCCCATTTAAAGGTGTTTGTGGGGCAAGTGAAGATCATGAGTTTTTCAATACCTCACAGTACTATGGGGGGCACCGCTCGGCAGAGGAATCTCTTTAAATAGGGTGTGTAAGGACAGAGAGTATCCCCTAACCCAAGATGCTGCCTCCCTATATCCCACAACACCTGTGTTGAGCTGTGGGATCTATCACCCAAATGCACATAATATATATGAAATAAACTAGTACCATTCATGCAATAAAAATGGGCTTAAACACCATCACCAGATGTCCCTTGCAGACATCAAACTATCCAACCTTCTTTTGAAAGAATCAAGCGTATCTGAAGTCACCACTTCTTCTGTCAGACTGTTCCAAAACTTAATTACTCTGTTTGTAAAACTATGTTTTCTTAAATTTGTTCTACATCTTGGCTTAAATAATTTCATACTATGACCTCTAGTCTGATTATTGTGATCTTTAATGAAAAGAGACTCAAAATCTATCTTATCCAACCCTTTTATCATTTTATACACCCTATCATATCACCCCTTAACCTCCTCCTTTTTAATGAGAACATGCTTAGATACGCCAGTCTTTCCTTATATGTCAATTGTCTTAGAGATGGGATCATTCTTGTTGCTCGTTTCTGTACTTTTTCCAGTTTTTCAATATCTTGTATCAAATAGGGACTATTAAATTGAATGCAGTATTCGAGGAGGGGTCTCACATATGAAATGTATAGTTGCTTTATAATATTGGGTGATTTGTATTCAATGTGTGTCTGCATGAGATTGAGTCTAGCATTTGCTTTATTTCTGATTACCATACAGTGATTTGAGGGTTTAAGTTCATTTGTCACAGTGACACCCAAGTCTTTCTCTCTATCATCATTTTTAATCCAAATTCCATTCATATTGTATTCAAATTCTGGATTTTTTGGCCCAATATGCATAACCTTGCACTTATCAACATTAAATTTCATCTCCCACTTATCTGCCCAGCTGTTACTTGTCTAAGTCTTTTTGTATTGTCATTGCTCCTGCTACTGACTTAACATTATGGCCTAATTTTGTATCATCAGCAAATTTTGAGGTTTTACATGATAGGCCCTTCTCTAGATCATTTATATAGACAACAAAAAGCAGAGGTCCCAGAACAGACCCCTGTGGGACTCCGCTCAATACGGGTCTCCAAGTAGACTTATTTCCATTTAGATGAACTCTCTGTTTTCTATTTCTCAGCCATTCTTCTATCCAATCAGCTATATGACCTCTTATACCATGGGCTCTAACTTTTACCAACAATCTTGCATGAGGAACAGTATCAAATGCCTTTGCAAAATCTAAGTATACTATATCTACTGGCTCTTTATTGTCCAAATGCAATAGGACTCCATCATAAAATTCAATCAAGTTGGTTAGACAGGACCTTCCATTTCGAAAGCCATGCTGGCTATCATTTATAAGGTTGCACTCTTCAAGGAACTCAGTAACTTTACCTCTAATGATACTTTCGAGTAATTTGCAAATAATGGAGGTGAGGCTGATGGGTCTGTAGTTTTTTGCCAAGTTTCTATTTCCTTTTTAAAGATTGGAGCCACATTTGCTTTCTTCCAATCCTCTGGAATTTCAGTACATATCAATGATTTATTAAAAATAATTTCTAGTGCCTGTGCTATATTCTTTTTGGCAGCTTTTATGACTATTGGATGCATTTCATCTGGCCCTGGAGATTTTTCCATTTTTAATTTATCTATTGCTTTTAAGATATCTAGTTTTGTTACCCTTAATTCATTTATTTCTCTATCTTGTCCTGGTAGTATAAGATCAGGAATATTATTTAAATTTTCATTTGTGAATACTGATGAGAAGTATTTGTTTAGTTCTTCAGTTATTTCAAGATCACATCTATGTTTTATCATCTATATGGAGGGGGCCAATTTTCTTTTTCACTCTACTTTTCAAATTGAAGTGACTGAAAAACTTCTTAGGATTGTTTTTTGAATTCTTGGCTAGGCTTTTTTCCAGGTCACGTTTGCTATCTCTGATTACTTTCTTGCAAATGCTTCTTTTACTTTTATATATTTCGGAGTCTGTGCCATTTTTAGTTCTTTTGAATTTATGAAATGCTCTTGTTTTTTCTCTGATTGCTCTTTTTACATTGCAGTTTATCCAAGGTTGTTTTTTATTTTTTCCAGTTCTGATTTTACACTGTGGGATATGCTTCCTTTGTATGTTCATTATTATACTTTTAAATTTTTCCCACATAGTAGTTACTGTCTGTTCAGGCTGTAGAATATCTGTCCAATTTATTAGACACAGATCATTTACTAGTCCATTTATATTTCCTCTTTTAAAATCTGGAACTTCTACTTTATTTTCACTAGGTCTTGAATTACAAACAATATTAAACCGAAGGATACAATGATCACCTGAACCTAGTGTTTCTGAAACCAATATCCTGGAAGGTATCTGGATTATTTGTTAGAATTAAATCTAGAATGGCATCGGCCCTGGTTGGCTCCTTTACTAACTGGGTTAAACCATTCTCAATTATACAGTCTAAGAATCTCTCATTACTTTCTGGTGTTTGTAATATTTCCCAGTCTATATGCCTATAATTGAAATCTCCAACAATAATAATATTGCTTGTCATTGCTTTATTTATTTCATCAATAAGTTGATTTTCTACATACTTATTTTCTTCTCTACTTTTGGGGATTCCTCCAACTGAACATCCCTCAGGTGGTCTATAAATACCCCCTATCCTGATTTTCCTGGCATTTTTATGCCCAATATCTATCCATACAGATTCAACTATTTCCTCTTTAACGGAGGTAACTTCAACTGGATTCAGATTTGTCTTGGCATAAATAAATACTCCGCCACCCTCTGAATATTTACGTTCATAATAAAAAAGTTCATAGCCATCAATTTCATAAGTAATGGTATTATCTCTTTCACTAAATACACTATTTGGTATCGTACTGAATTTTGTCCAAGTTTCAGTGACAATCATAACATCAGGATTTTCAATACCTATGTATGCCTTGAATTCATTTATTTTATCTCGGATACTTCTTGCATTTACATAGAAAAATGACAAAGAACCCTTGGAATATTTTGCTTGTAATTTAGTCTGGTTCTTGTTCTGTGATGGTATATTATTTGCATCTCTTTTACTTTCTTTGTTGACCTTTTTCTTTTGAGTTTTGATTATATTTTTTATTAGTTTATTGTTATCAAGAGTATTGGTATTTGTACTAATTTGGCCTATTCCTTTAGTTTTTAGTCAATTATATGATACAATCTTTGATAGTAAATCAGTTCCTTTACTATTAAGGTGAATTCCATCTCTGTTATAGAACTCTCTTTTTTCGTAAAATTTATTCCACAGTTCGATATATGTAATTTCCATGCTCTGACATAGTGTCTTAAGCCTACTATTTATATATAATGCTTGTGAGTACCACTTATTATTCTCATGTATCCTGGGAATTATACCTGTGATAGATGTTTTAAGGTTAGGTCTCCATTCCTTTAACTTTGTTAAATTCACGATAAACGCAAAAAACTTCACTTTTTTACGTGAAGGTCAAAATATGAGAATAAAAACCCACTCTAATAGACAGAGTTTATTTCCACGACAGTTTCGACGCCCACTGGCATCCTCCTCGGGTGGATACAGAAACACAAATGAAACAAAACAAGAGGGAAAAACAGTTCAGGGATCGACCGTTAAGAAATTCGCACC
The DNA here is from genome assembly GCA_023014485.1 of Bathynomus jamesi. Lineage (NCBI taxonomy): Eukaryota > Metazoa > Arthropoda > Malacostraca > Isopoda > Cirolanidae > Bathynomus > Bathynomus jamesi. The sequence goes on from JAJOZX010000942.1 coordinate 239,265, forward strand.
TAGGTTGGATTCCATTCTCTCGAGACAGGAGGGGCATTTTCATTAAGTACATTCGCACAAATTTTAAAACTATCTTCCTGTTCTAAACATACAGATTCTATTATTTTTACATAATTATTACATTTATAATTAAATTTATTACATTTAATATTGCATAATTATTAATTACAGAAATTATAAATTTATTATTACATTGGTTATTACATTGTTGTTTATTATACAGAAATTATAAACCGAAAAACGAATGAAAAAAGGCGATTAGGAAATAATCCAGAGACCATTGAGAAATTCGCACCTAGGTTAGATATCGTTCTCCCGAAACCAGAAGGGCATTTTATTACAGGGTCAGCTTATAACTACATTTCCACAAATTAAAAATATCTTGTTCTATACATACAGATCCTAATGTTTGACAATTACCTTTTCTAGATGTTTTGGTCATTAACGAAAGCGGAAAGCCCAATTTCACGGTCTATAGAAAACCTACTCATTGTAATTCGTACATTCATTATTTTTCATATGATGAAGGGGTTAAAAGCTCAATTATTTCTTCCATGTTTCTAAGAGCACTCAGGATTTGTAGCCCACATTTGCTGGATCCGGAAAATTCAAAGATTTGGAACATTTTTAAGGATTTAAAATATCCTGAGTGGTTTATCAGAAAGGCGTATTTTAAAGCCAGAAAATCTTTTTATGCCCCTCGGGAACCTTCAGTTAACCAAAAACAATATGTGAGTTTGCCTTACATTGCCGGCTTAGAAAGAGTAAAACCGTTGACGAAAGAATTTGTTTGCTTTGGCGTTCAAATATTCGTCTACCGTGAAAAGTAAATTGGTTAGGAATAACGTTGCAAAAGAGGAACAAGCCTGTGTCTACAGCATTCCCTGTAAAAGTTGTGATTTAGTATACGTGGGAGAAACTGGAAGAAATATTGAAACCCGTATCAAAGAACACAAATATGCCTTCAGAAGTTGTAATACTAATAATGCCATTTTTTATCACGCTAGCCAAAATAATCATGCTATAGATTGGGAATCAAGTAAGGTACTTTATAAATGTAATAATTATGTCAAAAAAAAATAATAGAATCTGTGTGTATAGAAAAAGTAGATAATTTTAATTTGTGCGAAGGTACTTATAAGTTAGACCCTTTAATGAGATTCTTGGTCAATAAATCCCTTACGGAGTCGTGGGAACGTGTTCGAACCTAAGTGTGAATTTCTTAAATGTCTCTGGATTGGAATGTTTCCTTACTCGCTTTTAGTAAATGTAATAATGGAAGTAATTAATGTGGAAATAAATATATGCAGTAATTATGTCAAACATTAGGATCTGTATGTATAGAACAAGAAGATATTTTTAATTTGTGGAAATGTAGTTATAAGCTGACCCTGTAATAAAATGCCCTTCTGGTTTCGGGAGAACGATATCTAACCTAGGTGCGAATTTCTCAATGGTCTCTGGATTATTTCCTAATCGCCTTTTTTCATTCGTTTTTCGGTTTATAATTTCTGTATAATAAACAACAATGTAATAACCAATGTAATAATAAATTTATAATTTCTGTAATTAATAATTATGCAATATTAAATGTAATAAATTTAATTATAAATGTAATAATTATGTAAAAATAATAGAATCTGTATGTTTAGAACAGGAAGATAGTTTTAAAATTTGTGCGAATGTACTTAATGAAAATGCCCCTCCTGTCTCGAGAGAATGGAATCCAACCTAGGTGCGAATTTCTTAACGGTCGATCCCTGAACTGTTTTTCCCTCTTGTTTTGTTTCATTTGTGTTTCTGTATCCACCCGAGGAGGATGCCAGTGGGCGTCGAAACTGTCGTGGAAATAAACTCTGTCTATTAGAGTGGGTTTTTATTCTCATATTCACGATAAACGTTCAACATAACTTTGAAATTGAAATTTTATATTAAATTTATTATAAAATGAGTAAACCAAGTGTTTTGTGAATGGTCATCTCTGTGCATTGTAATTAAAATCCTCTAACATAATGATGGAACCCTTATTCTTTTTATGAAATTCTTTCCAATTTTCTAGGAGAACGTTTGAATTAAATCTCTGCTAAGATAATTCTGTGAACGGTCCTCATATATTGGTACTTCAATTTCTGTTGTTTAAACAATTATTAAAATATAAAATAATTATTTAAGAACTACTTTTATTTCGAATTTGGGAACACTATTTTATTCTTTAAATCAAAGATATTTTTTTCTTCTTTTTATGCAAAAAACTGTAGTTATTCTCAAAATAATAATAATAATATTATTATAGTTAGGATTCACTAGTTCAAAATTCGACTTTCTTAAATTTTTCCTTTAAAAGACATTCATTTATAATGAATTCTACGTAAATTAAGTGATAATTACTTTCGATAATGGTACACACAAATGGATAATTAAAAACAAATATGATTTTTAGGTTTATTTCATGTTTAAAATGCTTCTTATGTTGAATAAACTAAGTTTAGGACCTTTTCCAGTTTATGTACCGATTTTCTTTTCAGATAAAAAATGAGTGATAATATGAATCTCTTTAGTTAGGCTTAAGCCTACTATTTATATATACAGGGTGTACATAAAGTCAGGATCTATTTTTGTGAAGCACTTGGAAATTATATGGAATTCAATCATAAAATGATAAAGTGGTAACATTTATTAAATAATTAAGAGTAGGATTCGACGTGACGCCCATCAGTATCCCTGCACAGCTCAAATCGTTCCGCAGCATTTCTAAACACATTCTGGAGCATTTGCGGGGTTATGTTATCTGCAGCAGTTCGTATACGTGTACGTAAGTTTTCAAGACTCGTAATCTTCGTCTGATAGACGTGCGACTCGATAAAGCCCCATGCAAAGAAATCTAAAGGGGTTAAATCTGGTCATCTCGCAACACAAGGTCTGTTGCTTCCGCGTCCGATCCAGCGATTTGGAAAACGTCCATTTAGATAATCCTGAACAATTTTGGCATAGTGACAAGGAGCACCATCATGTTGATTCTAAGGGGATAGGATTCGTGTCATAACATGACGTTATCAGAATTTATAAATAGACCCACAAATTGTTTAAACTTCATTCTCTTCATTGGAATTGCATTGGAGTGACGTGTATTATTTACTGGTCAAGATGTATCGAAGAAGGAAGTACGTTCCTCAAAGGAAACCTAAATGGCGTTCAAAGGAGAAGATATTTACAGCTTCAATGAAATTTGTTTATTTATCTACAAATACTTTTGATGTTAATACAGATGGGTTTTATACCTTGTGTTTGGATCTTTTAACTAATGAGTCTAAATCTACCATTTTAAAATTTAATTATTATCAAGTAACAGGTGTATCATTTCATAGTATTCCAGAACTTAATATGTCTGGATATGTGATTAATTATGAAGATTCAATAGGTCGTAAGAAGGGTGGTAGGGAAAGGTTAGAGGGACCTAATGTAGGGATATCACCATCTCCATATTTAATTGTTCCACAGTGTGTTTTGTTTGAACCTAATCTTGACTCCTCTCATAGTGCAGAGCAAGTAATGCATCATCCAAGAACAAAGTGGTTCTCACCCTTTAAAGAGTTTAGAATGTATCGTAGATTGAAACAAGTATGTGAATTAGGTGAACAAGTCACTGCCCAATTCCCTAATACTTTAATTAAAATATCTACAAATGATTTATCTAAACCATTAGGTCGTATTTATGTTGGTAAATATACACCTGGCGGATCTCAAAAAAATGAGTATGCATTTACATATGTTAATCGTATTGTATTTTATGTTAAGCTGTATGGTATAAAACAATAAAGAAATAAACAACTGAAATTTTTCCTATCCCGAGGCAAATTCTATTTATATCCCGAGGCAAATTGGGCATAGTATTACCTAGCCCAATTTGCCTGCCTGCTTCTGGTGGTGGGATAGAAAAATATGATGACGTCATAATGCGTGGTTGACTCATCGGACAGATTTAGAGTTGAGGAAGGAGAAGGCAATTGATATGTCTCCTGCAAAGAATTTGATTTCTATATTTAGACCATGTAGCCATTAATTACACCATGTAGCCATTAATCTTTTGGCAGCCTCGCAGAGTTAGCATGCCGGCAAAACTGTATCGAGTTACGAGTGCGAAGCAAAGTTGGACATTTAACATTTGAAAGCAGAGTCAAGTATCCATGCACAGTTCGTATACGTGTACGTAAGTTTTCAAGACTCGTAATCTTCGTCTGATAGACGTGCAACTCGATAAAGCCCCATGCAAAGAAATCTAAAGGGGTTAAATCTGGTCATCTCGCAACACAAGGTCTGTTGCTTCCGCGTCCGATCCAGCGATTTGGAAAACGTCCATTTAGATAATCCTGAACAATTTTGGCATAGTGACAAGGAGCACAATCATGTTGATAGACGACGGTACTAACAATCCTATCCCCAATCAGCTGAGGTTCAAGGAATTGCTGCAACATGTCCAGATAAATAAGCCCCGTAACTGTAGCTTCAGCAAAGAAAAAAGGACCATAAACCTTAGATTTTGTTAAACCCATCCAGACATTAACTTTAGGTGTCTCTCTCTCCCAATTTTCGACGAAATCATTCGGTCTTTCATCTTCCCAAATTCGACAGTTATGGCGATTTACTTTTCCACACGTATGGAAAGTGGCTTTATCACTAAAGAGAATGTTGTCCATTAAGTTATCACTCCAGATTTGTTCTACAAGATCAGCACACACAGCACTTCGTCGAGGGAAATCTTCCTCATGTAAATCATGTAAAACCTGCAAATGATAGCTTTTCTTCTGCAAATTAACTTTCAGAATTTTGTGCACAGATGACGTCAGGAGGCCAAGTCTGTGTGATGCAGCACGAACGGACGTACGTGGCTCCTCAGTGATAATTCCGCGTACTGCATTCACGGTAAGATCTGACATACACGGTCGTCCTGATCTTGCTTCATCATTTACAGATCCCGTTCGTTTAAATTTGTTCACCAATTTTCGTATTGTCTTGTCTATTGGCCCCGGCTTATGAAATCTCCTTCTAAACTTCTCTCTGATGTCATTGTATTTCTTTCCCTCGATTCGCCAAATTACTATTGCCACACGCTCTTCTGTATTCATTCTAAGGGCTTCTGAAAAGAAAAAATAATTATTTCATAAAAATAGATCCTGACTTTATGTACACCCTGTATATAGTAGTGGGATATATATAACTAGTAGAACAGATCCTATAGGAAATTCGAACTCGAGTCGTTGCTATAAAACTAGTAACCATGAGAGAATTCATGAAATCACACTTCTCTTACTTATCCTTTGTTGATTTACTTTTTTTATTATTATTATTGTTGATAATACCAATGGGGACTTGTTTCTTTTAAGTGAAGTAATTTTCATCCTCACTGTTCAATATAGAGTTATTTATGTCACCATGGCCCCTGGTCTATTAGCTAGAGACCTTCACATTTTCTACATTTTACCAAAGTTAATTTATCAGAAGATCCGAAACTCCACCTACTTTTGCGTTAGAATTTTTTTCTGCCCCCTAGTGTTTGGGAGAGTAATTAAATTTAGCGCGAAATAAAGTCATGAACTTGATTACATTTTTAGATTTATCATAATATAGTTTGATATATACAATAATATATTTAATCAGTTTTCACTCCATAAACTAGGTAAATAATATCTAACATAATTGGCGGGATAACACACTTAAACAGGTCCGGATTTAGAGGGGGGATTACTGGGATTGCAAGTCTTCTTGAGCTGACAGTTTATCTCACTTTGAAACTTTATTGGGATGTTGATAGACAACACGTGTAACTACACACTTCTGGATAATAATATAAATTAATTTTACCTTAAAACATACCAAAAAACTTTTAACTTAAACGTTAGCGTCTGAAAGGAGAAGGTTTAAAAATAACTGTCCAATTGAGTCCTTTCTTTGCTTTTGAGGAAAACTTCGCTCCTCCTCCTCCTTCGTACAAGCTTGGACACCAATATTTTTATTTTGAAATAGTTTTAAAACGATTAAACCGTCTTCACTTTTTTTAATAATAAAAACTTGGAAACATTTGAATGACAGGAAACAAAATTAAAAGTTTTCATTCTACGATACTCTTTTTCAACTCTTTCAGTGTCTGTTTTTGGCAGATGAAATTTGAAGATTATTTCATAAGATTTTTTATTTTAATTAATTTACGGTTTAAAAGAAATGAATGAATGAAATTAACTTTTTATATTTTTAAACTTTGAAGTATTCGAAGAACGATAACTCATTTTGAAGAAATGAAATGCTTTCGAAGTATTGGTTCAATCTTCATTAGAAATAATGTATATTTCTGTGTAAATTTAAAGATACAAAATTTCTCCTCAATTATAGTCTTGTATTGCTATTTAATTAGACATTTATTGAATGTCGCATATAATCCAGTCACTTCCCAACACGTGAAATATTTTCATTTAAAAGTACAATATAAATATTTTAATTTGTATTGGAAATCTGTTTTTGATTTTTAACTTTTTAAGAACGGAAGGCTTATGGTCCTGATGGGCTCCCCTCCTGTTGTTCTCAAGAGTTGTATATATATATATATATATATATATATATATATATATATATATATATATATATATATAAACAATTTTAAATCATCTCACTCCACTTGACAATTGAAATGGGCGCGTTTAATGGCTCCGAGATCATTTCGTATTTAAAGAAAACAATTCCAGTTTTCTAAATGATCTAAATTTTTGGAGTAAATTTGAAATAATTTTAGTCTCTTATTCACTTAATTCCATCACACACACACACACACACACACACTCAAAATGGACTCTATAGAAAGGGAGAAATAAATAATGAATAATTTTAAAAATTGAATTAACTCCACTTTAAGATGAAATTTATAATAAAGTTGGAACTTTTTACTGTACGTTAATTAAACATATTTGAGAGGTTTTCTTGCATGAATATTTAACATGTGATTTTGTGGAGAAATTTGAAATGAGGAAGAAATTTTTAATCACCATCCAATTTTTCGAAAAGAAAGAGCAAATTAAACTGACGTGATCGTTCCCTTAAAGTGACACACACACACACACATATATATATATATATATATATATATATATATATATATATATATATAAATAAATTAGTTTGAAAACGTTTGTAAAAGCTAGCGAAGAAATAAATATTAATGCGAGTCTGATTAATTTCAACATTACAAATCAAATAAAATAAAATAAAATTTGAAGTATGAGAAAAAGGCACGTTGAATTTCTTTTATTTATTTACAAGTAATTGTTGCGAAAGAAAAGTTGTAACAAAAGTTCTCATTAAATTTGAATGATGAAAATTTAGGACAAAACTTTCTGTAGACGAGAAAAGTGTTCCTCGTTTTGGACCCCCTTGACTGAATTATCAGGTTGAGAGGGTATCTCTTGCACAGGTGGACTTCTGATTGTCGTTGGATTCCAAGGCCAATACTTGAAGGTGTGTGCTTTAGTGCCTGTTACCCCGCATAATTTAGTTATACTTGGATAGGACAGGACACAAGATATCTCCATTGCTTGCCTAGAAATGAAACAAACAAACTTAATTTTGATATAAAACACTCGCAAACGAAAAAGTAAAAATTTGCGACGGTTCGCTCCCAAGATCTGCAGGGCATTCCCTAATCCCTGGCACGAGACTTGAAAGTTGAATTGTTGGCGAGACAATTTCTTCTATTTGATAAATTGTACTTCAAACAAATGGACGATTTTTAAATGATAATAAATCTTGGCTAACAAAACGAGTGAATTTTTACCATTTGTTTTAATAACTCGAATAATGTCAGATAAAGTAATTCCTTAATTAATTTTAAACTAATACGATAATAATTACCTTATAATAAAAACCATCGCGTCGCTGATAAAATATAAAAGTTCTTTTCAAAGTGTTTCCAATATTTACTTTTAAAGGTTAAAATTTGTAGAAAATGAATAAGTAAAAGGACGAACCTTAATAGGATGATAAATGTCCTCCTCTCCTCTTCTTTCGCAGATGACGCTGCAGTTTCTCGTTGAGAACCTAGTTCGCGTCACTGGAGATATTCGAACCATCCACGGGAGTTGGATCGTTCCCATGAACCGTGTTTGCCGCATCGTTCACGGGGCAGTGTTTAGGCGTTGCCGGACGATTGTTCGAACACAATTGTTCGAAAACCATATTTCGAAAAACAGTTGCTCGAAGCAGCAACAATTCGAAATTATAATTGTTTGAACACAATTGTTTGAACACAATTGTTTGAACACAATTGTTCGAAAAACAAAAAGTATTAAAAAAACATTAAAAGTTAAAAATCTTTAGTCGTACGTTATTCGAAGTTAAAAATCTTTATTAATAAAACAGGATAGAAGCATATGAAAGTCAAGGTAGGTCAATTGAATGCCCGGTTAGGTCAACTGTACGCCCTTGACGATTGGTTAGGTTAAGTCATGATATTTTCGTTAAAAATACATTAATTATTTAAAGTGCTCTAACATGTTTGTTTTACATTTTTCCAAAAAAAAAGTTATTTTTGAAATCAGTGACCAAAACTACATTAGTATACCGATTTTCATTAAAATTCGGTGCTAGCCGCCAAACGGAAAAAATCCACTACTACATTTTGACATTTCCAGTACACTCTTGCTTTCACTTGCTTGTCTCTTACATATAAAAACCCATTCACTAAGAGCATTGGCTTTCCTTTCTCACTAGAAACAAACTCTGCCATTTTAAGGGTGGTTTAACTGCAGCACTATAAATGTTATAGTTTAAATGAAGAGAATAACCACCTTATTTACGTCTTCGTATTTGCGTCTTGGCAACTAAGATTTTATTTAGTTGGTTGTTCATTCGAACAATTATAACTTCGAATAATTGTTGCTTCGAACAACTGTTTTTCGAACTATGGTTTTGGAACAATTGCGTTCGAAGAATTGTGTTCCAACAATCGTCCGTAATTCGTGTTTAGGTGTGTGGGCATTTGTACCCATCGCCCCGCACACTTTGCAAATGATTTGCGACAACACGGGACATAAAATGTCCCCATTGGGCGCCTGCAGATGCAAGTAGAGAAATACGGATGTTAGGTGTGGTTATGGAAAGAAATAAGAAATTGTCGTAAAAATAATACAATAAATGAAGAAATATGAAATTAAATGAACGGTTTTTGTGAACGAAAGAAATTTGTCGAACAAAATGCAAAAATTGTCATCGCTCATTTTTGTCGACTATTATTGCATGTTTTCAAAAAGATACTCAATATTTGTTTGTTAATATAGAAAACTTACACACACACACACACACACACACACACACACACACACCGTGATTACATTACTTTTATTTCTGAAAGGAAAGCTAAAATTGAACTAAAACTTTTCAGTAGATGAACGAAAAAGTAAAAAAAACGAACCTTCAGGGTGTGATTTACTGCTTTCTCTCCTCTCCTGTAGCAGAAGGAACACAAGGAGTATTTTCAGTTTCTGAGGGAAGAGTATCAATTCCCATTATCAATTCTAAAAATTCATTTGCAAGCGCCTCGAAAAGCCTCCTAGGGGTAAGAAAGTCGGTTAACTTTTAATTTTTTTTCTAGTTAAATTTCATGAATGATAAATGGATTAGACTTTTAAAAGTTAATTAGTTAGTATAAAGTGTCTCACCTGCGTTGTAACTGTAATACCGAAGGTGCTCTCTGGTCGTAAGGCAGTGTTGGCTCAGAAGGCACTGTCGGGTCGTTTGGCAGTGTGGGCTCAAAGGGCACTGGCGGATCGTTTGGCAGTGTTGGCTCATAAGGCACTGGAGGATCGTAAGGCACTTCATCACCGTTTTGGCGAAACACACTCAGTACATCGTCAGTGTCTGAAACAGAAAAAAAAAATCAAGATATTTCCTTGAAGACAAAACCGCGACCAACAAATGAAATTAATTAAATTTGAATAATTAGCGAGAAAATGACAAATTAAACACCACCGAATAAAACCTTTTATAAACTCTCCGAGAAAGCGAGTGTTTTTGTTTAACAACAACATTCTGGTTAATGAGTGAGAACTAACCTTGAAGTGGGTTTATCCAAGGGGCGGGATCCACTCGAAGTCTAGAATAACACTCTTCAAGGTCTGGAGGACTACTAGTTACAGTTGGAGGTGGAACGTATTCGACTGGAAAGGGAACAACAATTTCTTAAAATAAAATTTTAATTTCGTTCTACAATTAATTTACAATGGGTAAATAGATATTTTGTAACTCATCAAGAAATCCATTTGTATCAGACCAGAAATAGATCAAAGCTTGTTATATCTCGATTTAGATTGTCTTCATCTCAAAAACTACCAATTTCATTGGATTGAAACTGTGGAATGACTTGCATGCCGATATAAAAAATATTGTGAATGTAAATTTGTTTAAAACCAAGTTGAAATCCCGATTAATAATGGCATGCTAACAAAAATCTTGGATTAATGTCCACTAATATTGTTTAATATTGTAATAATGTTTTAACTATTAATAATACTTATTTACTTATTTATTTATTATTATTAATTTATAACAACTAGCTCTTTATTTTTAATAAGAGCCCAGTAAAGCCTAAAGCTTAAGGGCCAAATTAAATAAATAAATAGTCGAGCTTCACAATTATTCATGTCATTGAAAAATGTATTTATTTTATTATTAATAATAAAGGTTATTCTATTCTAATTACAATTATAATAATTAATAATAATTAATAATTAATTCTATAAAGATTTTTCATAAATCCAAGAATGAAAGTTTGACGTAATCGAATGAAATCGTTTAATAAGAATAATAATTAATTTAATCACGGACTTTTCAGAGTTTGTAAGTGGTCAGGTAAATAAATGATGAACATGATGTACGTTATTTAATTGTATTTTAGCAAAACATTTGACAAGGTTCCATGTTGGAGACTCGTGTATAAATTAAAAGCTCACGGGATATCGGGATCAGTCATAAAGTGGGAAGAAGAATGGTTAGGACAGAGAACATAGAATAAGTTTAAATGGTCTGGAATGAGGGTGTCAGGAAGATAAAAGTCGGGTACGGTACCAAGGGGTCAGTTTAACATTACATTTAGAAAATATGAAGCTCATCGAAACCATTGTCCTTTGTGTATGTAAATGATGATGATGAGGAGGGAGTGGATAATAATATATTTAAATTTGCAGATGATACGAAAGTTATAAATTTAGAAAATTCTTATAAACAACAAACAAATTTTGATATATTCGTTGTCTGGTATAATAAATGGCAGATGGAATGCATTGTTTGAAAACGTGAAGTCCTCCATTTTGGCAGAAATAATGAAAACTTAGTTATGAGATGCAAGGAAAGTAGTTGAAGGATGTTTGGAAAAGGAGCGTGGCATTGTAGGCAGTGTTGCTCTAAAGATTTTTAACCATTGTTTAGAGGTTAGGAATGAAGTTACGAATAAAATGGTTTCCTTATTTTGAAACTAAATTCGACTTTAAATTAATTTTATGCTTTAAATGTTTAATCACCAGAAATAAAGTATGAATAAATAAAGGATCACCTGAAGATCAGGGCTCCCAGCATTCTTTAGTTAGCTTTATAAGGCTAACTGACGAAAATATCACGACCTAACCTAACCAATCATCAAGGGCGTACAGTCGACCTAACGATTGGTTAGGTTAGGTCGTGATATTTTCGTTAGTTAGCCTTATAAGGCTAACTAAAGAAGGCTGGGGGCCCTGATCTTCAGCTGATGCTAAATAAATATTATGAAGGAATCTTAGAGATTTAAGTATGTTTTATGAGAATAGATTATTTGATTTAAAATTATGTCTATTTTGCGTGTTTATTACTTGTTAAAGTTTACTTTATTATTTCAGTCTATTTTGAGTCCTTTGTTAAATTCTTCAGAAAGGTACCAAGTATGGAAAGGTTCAGGGATGAAGATGAATCCCGGATCAAAGCAAGAAAGGGGTTCATAAGCACGTGTCAACTGGAGAATTATTTTTCGTACAAAATAATAATTTCCTGATTTTGAGGATGAGAAAGACGCAGTTGATAAGTTATATTCCCACACTAATTAAAATATTTATAATCATCAGAATTATATTTTTTTTTTATAAAAAATATATTTGAAATTTTTTATTTTAAAAGATAGTTTAAGAATAATGTGCATATAAATTGTAATTTTACAATTGTGAATATCAATTCTTTGAAAGCCGAAACTCAATGTAATTCAGTTTTGACATACATATGTTTGTGTCTATGATACGAGTGGCAAGCTGTCCTGAAGAGGAAGTCAATGCAGAGAAAATTCACAATACTTGATTTACTCATTTTAAAATAAATTTAATGCAAAATTTTAATTTCAAAGTTATAGTGAACGTTTTTTGTGAATATGGTCTTTGTTCATGAAATGAAACTCAAATTCTTTGTACGATATCGACGTTTTCCCACAAAGGTATTTACAATTTTTTTCTGCCCCCAAGTGTTTGGAAGAGTAATTAAATTTAGCGCGAAATAACGTCATGAACTTCATTATATTTTTAGATTTATCATAAACTAGGGGGAGAATATCTTATGTAATTGACGGGGTACCACACTTAAACAGTTCTGGATTTAGAGGAGGAGATTACTGGGGTTTCAACTTCCCCTTGATCTGACAGTTTATCTCACTTTCACTGAAACTTTATTGGGATGTTGATAGACAACACATGTAGCTGCAAACAACTTCTGGATAATAATATAAATTAACTTTAACTTAAAATGGATCAAAAAATATGATAATTATTATTATTTATTTATTTGTGTGCATGAAATAAAACTTAACTTAAACGTCAGCGTCTGAAAGGAGAAGCTTTAAATATAACTGGCCAATTGCGACCTTTCTTTGCTTTTGAGGAAATAACTTCGCTCCTCCTCCTCCTCCTTCTTACATGCTTGGACACCAATATTATTATTTTGAAGTAATTTTAAAACGATTAAACCGTTTTCACTTTTTTTAATAATAAAAACTTGGAAACATTTGAACGACAGAAAACAAAAGTAAAAGTTTTGTTTGTACGATACTCTTTTTCAACTCTTTCAGTGCCTGTTTTTGGCAGATGAAATTTGAAGATTATTTTAAAAGATTTTTTATTTTAATGAATTTACGGTTTAAACAAAGAAATGAATGAATTAAATTGACTCTTTATATCTGTAAACTTTGAAGTATTCGAAGAACGATACCTCATTTTGAAGAAATGAAATGCTTTCGAAGTATCGGTTCAATCTTCATTAGAAATATGTTTCTATATAAATTTAAAGATTCAAAATTTCTCTTCAATTATTGTCTTGTATTACTATTTAATTAGACATTTATTGAATGTCGCATATAATCCAGTCACTTCCTAACACGTGAAATATTTTCATTTAAAACTACAATATAAATATTTTAATTTGTATTGGAAATCGTTTTGAGTTTTAACTTTTTAAGAACGGAAGGCGTATGGTCCTGATGGGCCCCCTCCTGTTGTTCTCAAGAGTTGTGCTTTATATATATATATATATATATATATATAAAGCCTAGTAGCTTAACAATTTTAATTCATCTCACGCACTCCACTTGACAATTAAAAATGGGTGCGTGCAAATAATGTAGCGACCCTTGGTTAGGATCCCACATTCCCACTTAAAGGTGTAGGTCCCCTCCGTCATATATACTGTATATATAACCTTAGATATTTTGGATCAAGTAAAGATAATCCCTCCAAACAGAAAAAGGAGGGACTATCTTTACTTGATCATTTTTTGGGAGGGATCATCTTTACTTGGTAAAGTTGGTAATACCGCTTTACCGCAATACCGCTTTAATTAAAGTCTTTGGATCAAGTAAAGTTAAGCACCCCCAACCTTGTTTAGTTAGCTTTATAAGGCTAACTAACGAAAATATCACGACCTAACCTAACCAATCGTCAAGGGCGTACAGTTGACCTAACGATTGGTTAGGTTAAGTCGTGATATTTTCATTAGTTAGCCTTATAAAGCTAACTAAAAAAGGTTGGGGATGCTTATCTTTACTTGATCGATTGTAATAAATGAATTTTAATAAATTTTGTTTTCAAATAAATCATTTTTTAAAAAAAGATTCTCTTAATCATTAACCTTATGTCAGACTGCTTCACTTTACTTTACTTTCTGGGAGGGATTATCTTTACTTGATCCGATATTTTGAATGAGTTAAACAATCCCATCATTACATTACATCGTTCGTTCAACAGATGGCGCTGAAGTAGTGGTCTGTGTAATATATTTTTCGAATCATTTCTGAAATATTTTTAATGATAGTTTTATTCCTATAAATATATGCCCGTTCACTTCAATGCATATGCTTACGTGTTGTTCTTGGTTACGTTACGAAACCGCGACACAACGGTGCGTGTAATGACAGTGGCATTGTCGTTATAGTTTGAAATATTTCTTTGTAATCATTCGATAGAAGTGATAATTAAAATAATGTAGCATAGCCTAATTTCATTATAAGTTATTTAGATTAAGTTAAATGCTGCCATTCACAATTTTGGTATCTCGCTTTTTTTTGGTGGTGTGTGTGTGTGTACGTGTTACCTACAGAATCACGACGATCTTGAGGTTAAACGCAGAGCCAAACTTGTGTATATGAATTTTAGAAATAAAATAAAATGTGAAAATGTATCTTTGAGCAAAACTGTTGAAAGGTTGGAAGGATACCAAATTACTTTCCTTTCAATTTACTTCTTGCTGTGAAAAAATTTTACAAATATTGATCCATGCAAGAAATGGTTTAAAATACCATTTTGCTAAAACGTTGCTCCTATTAGATTTATTTTCCTCCTTACTTAATTATTTATTATTTTGGTACTTGTAAGTTATCTCACCCCCCCCCCCCCCCCACACCAATTTTTGACAGAATATTTTAGTTAAAACTAACGAAAATATCACGACTTAACCTAACCAATTATCAAGGGCGTACAGTTGATCTATTAGTAAATAGTAAATACTATTCCAGAAACAAACAATGTTATAATTAATGATGATCAACTGTACGCCCTTGATAATTGGTTAGGTTAAGTCGTGATATTTTCGTTAGTTTTAACGAAGATATTCTGTCAAAATTGGACGTTTGAATTAAATCTACTAAGATGATCCTCTGAACGGTCCTCATATATTGGTATATAAATTTCTGTTGATTAAACAATTATTAAAATATAAAATAATTATTTAAGAACTACTTTTATTTCGAATTTGGGAACACTATTTTATTCTTCAAATCAAAGATTTTTATTCTTATCAAAATAATAATTATATAGTTAGGATTCACTAATTCAAAATTCAACTTTCTTAAATTTTTGCATAAAAAGACATTCATTTATAATGAAATCTATGTAAATTAACCCTTTGAGGACCACGGGACATATTTGTCCCAACGGAAATAATAATATAAATTGTACAATAATGCAACGTTTCTACAAATACATCATGTTTATACAGGTATCGTTTAGTTGTCGGAAAATTAACCTAAAAATGGGTCATTGAAGTGACTATAGTTACTAATCTAATTGTAAATAACAATAAAACTTAAACTTTTAAGTTCAAAGAAACGTATATTGGTCGTCAAAGAGTTAAGTGATAATTACTTTCGATAATGGTACACACAAATGTATAATTGAAAACAAATACGATTTTTAGGTTTATTTCATGTTTAAAATGCTTCTTATATTGAATAAACTAAGTTTATTCAAGTTTAATTTACATGAACTTCATAAAATGAAATATTTGCGAAGATATCAAATCATTCAACCTCGAGATCTATAATGAGTTTACAGTTGTCACGTGATAATAGCAACTGTTATATAATGAGAAAATGACGGCTTATGTTGCGAAAAGACCAGCAATATCCTTCCCCATCGTGGGAAACCTCTATTTTTTAGGGAGGAGAGTCGCACGCGACCCAAGTATGGTATATCTCCTTAAATTTGTTTGTTTAAAATAAATCCATGCGTCACTTAGGCATTTCCCACTACCCTAACTCAGGTCAGACTTTGTCCTTTGATTTCTTAAGTGATATAGAGAGATTTTCAAAGATGGCGTCTAACTTCCAACTCTTCTCAAAACTTAAACAAGTTTTAATGGATTAAAAATAATTGATTTTATATAATGAACAAATCCACGTATTTTGTCTTCATAGTAGACGGAAGACGTGTAAAGTTTTGGAAAAGAAGACTGACGAGCACTTGGATTGGTTATTTGTTTTGAAAAGATGAAAATCGAACTAACGAATAGAATGTCGGAGAATTCACTGAAGAAAATGGCTAAGATGCCAAAGCCTGAACGCTATTTTACAAAGAGTTCATTCTAACTAATTATTTTATACAGGAAACCCTTTTCATTCTAAAAAGTATACTGATAAAATGTAAGCAGTGAAGTTTTGCATGACATTAAAATGTTTGGATCACCTGAAGATCAGGGCCCCCAGCCTTCTTTAGTTAGCTTCATAAGGCTAACTAACGAAAATATCACGATCTAACCTAACCAATCATCAAGGGCGTACAGTTGACCTAACGATTGGTTAGGTTAGGTCGTGATATTTTCGTTAGTTAGCCTTATAAGGCTAAATGAATCAGAAATGAACCAAGTATGGAAAGGTTCAGGTATGATGATGAATCCCGGATCAAAGTGATAAGCAAGAAAGGGGTTTATAAGCACGTGTCAATCGATGAATTTTTATTTTCGTAGAAAATAATAATAATTTCCTGATTTTGAGGATGAGAAAGAGGCAGTTTGATGAGTTATATTCCCACACTAATTAAAATATTTATAATCATCAGAATTAATTTTTTAAAATAAAAATTATATTTGAAATTTTTATTTTAAAAGATTGTTTAAGAATAATGTGCAAATAAATTGGAATTTTAAAATTGTGAATATCAATTCTTTGAAAGCCGAAGCTCAATGTAATTCAATTTTGACTTGTGATTTTGATTTGTGTGTACGATATCAACGTTTTCGCATGAGCTATGTGTAAGCCATTGTTTTCAGGCATCGAGGTTTCGTACGTTTTGTGATGGAAAAAATTGAAGTGGAAGTAAAATAGTTCGCTATCTTTCAAAAGTTTTGTTCGAACATACACTTTGATAGAGGTCGTCTCGTGCGAAATTGTAGTTTCTAGAATTCATACACGCAGACAAACACACACGCACATGTTTGGCTTCCCAACAGATTCGGAACATTTTCAGTCATGTTCAATTCTGTTTATTTGAAACTACCAATGAGGGTTTAATATCTTAACTATTCATGGATGAAACTAACAATGAAGATCTCCCATAGATGGGGCTTGGTACTTTTTGCCTGATAACTTTCATTATTATTCTGAGAAGAAAATCATTAATTATTTGGAAATAAACAAGTAATTAATGGTATTTTTAATCGCATTTAATTTAAATTGATCATATTCACATCACTATTTATGTTCGAAGGTGTGATGAAGGTTTTCAAACTCCCAAATTCACTTCGCGATAATGATCATGTAAATTTAAGGAAACGCTACACTCTCGCTTCACGTTTCCTACAAAATCACGTACCAATTATTCATTCAATAAATCTTCTGAAATACCTTTAAGAACCCGGGTATAATAAATACACAGAAGTTAAGCAATAAAGACCATATTCATGAAAGTATGTCTGCACAAGGTACAGGAAAATGTTCGAATTTTATTTTAAAATGGTGTTGCGAAATGTTTAAAATTACTGATTTTATATTTCTCCATTTCTAGAAGTTCAGTGTGTGTGTGTGTGTAAGCTGGAATTTACCAAGAAGATTTGCTTGTATATTCTGGGGCAGTTTTGATAAATTCTGTTTACTTTTGACATTATAAACATTTCAATTGTATTGAAAAGCATTTAGATAATTTTAATTTTATTTAAAGTTCCTCGCATGAATTTAGATCAAGAAGCTCTTGTTTGTTTAATCACGGACTTTTCAGAGTTTGTAAGTGGTCAGGTAAATAAATGATGAACATGATGTACGTTATTTAATTGTATTTTAGCAAAACATTTGACAAGGTTCCATGTTGGAGACTCTTGTATAAATTAAAAGCTCATGGGATATCGGGATCAGTCATAAAGTGGGAAGAAGAATGGTTAGGACAGAGAACATAGAATAATTTTAAATGGTCTGGAATGAGGGTGTCAGGAAGTTAAAAGTCGGGTTCGGTACCACAGGGGTCAGTTTAACATTATATTTAGAAAATATGAAGCTTATCGAAACCATTAGCCTTTATTGTGTATGTAAATGATGAAGAGGAGGGAGTGGATAATAATATATTTAAATTTGCAGATGATACGAAAGTAGTTGCCGTTATGAATTTAGAAAATTCTTATAAACAACAAAATTTTGATATATTCGTTGTCTGGTATAATAAATGGCAGATGGAATGCATTGTTTGAAAACGTGAAGTCCTCCATTTTGGCAGAAATAATGAAAACTTAGTTATGAGATGCAAGGAAAGTAGTTGAAGGATGTTTGGAAAAGGAGCGTGGCATTGTAGGCACCAGTGATCTAAAGATTTTTAAGCATTGCTTAGAGCAGTGGTTCTTAACCTTTTTACTACCATGCACCCTCTAGGAATTGGTCCTTCCCTCCACGCCCCCCTTGCATCAAAATAACATTCTCAATAACTTCTCAATATTAGCCCATGCTCTCGTTAAGAGAATAACAAATACAATTAGAGAAATTCCTGTTTCTAGGGGGGCGCGCCCCCCAGGTTAAGAACCACTGGCTTAGAAGTTAGGAATAAAGTGAAAAAAATGCTAGGTATAATATAAATGTTCAAAATGTTTTCATATTTAGACAATTAAAATGCAAGTAACTTTTTTTTATTAGAATTGGACAGAAGTCTAGGCCATAATAAGGAAATTAGAAAACACTAGTAGAGTGGGTGTACGAAAATATTTTTTCACTCAGAGTTGTGGATTTTTGAAACGACTTGCAGTATGATGTGGTCAATAGTAGTTCCTCATTTATTTTTAAGAAAAAATTGGACACATTCAGAGATGAAAGTTTGTAAATATTGTATAACTTTTTATAGCTCAAGTAATGTTTGGTACTTGAGTAACTTTGTAAATAGTTTAAGGATAATTAACTGACTTGAAAAAAATATTTTGTAAAATCTCATCATAAATTATAGTTGATCATTTATCTGACTTGACTAACCTCGATAGTTCCCGAGTGGCTTCATGTTTTAAAATGTAATGCTACTGTAAAGAAGTTTCTGAATATGCGCTCCAGTTAGGTCTATTGACAGCTTGTGAAACCTTTTCGGGGGTTTCATCACCAGTTTAAGTCTAAACAGTTTTGAAAACAAGATTCTTGATTTGGAAGTATCTTTACAATTATTTATTAGTGCAGAATTCTTATACATGCATTAACCCAACTTAAACACTTTTAAAAAGTATTTGGATACCTAAATAAATTAGTGTCCTTATCACAGGATTTTCATATTTCTCATTTGAATATTTTCTTGTTGTAAATATGCGCCCAATGATGGAATTTTTGTCATTTTAAAATTAAAAAATGCTGGCGTCCACTATTTCACGTTCAAGTTGACTGTGACGTCATCACGGCAACCGATATCTTAGACACTTTAATTGTATGGAATTTGTTCTACGATTATATACAGGGTGTACATAAAGTCAGGATCTATTTTTGTGAAGCACTTGGAAATTATATGGAGTTCAATCATAAAATGATAGTGGTAACATTTATTAAATAATTAACAGTAGGATTCGACGTGACGCCCTTCAGTATCCCTGCACAGCTCAAATCGTTCCGCAGCATTTCTAAACACATTCTGGAGCATTTGCGGGGTTATGTTATCTGCAGCAGTTCGTATACGTGTACGTAAGTTTTCAAGACTCGTAATCTTCGTCTGATAGACGTGCGATTTGATAAAGCCCCATGCAAAGAAATCTAAAGGGGTTAAATCTGGTGATCTCGCTGGCCAAGGTCTGTTGCTTCCGCGTCCGATCCAGCGATTTGGAAAACGTCCATTTAGATAATCCTGAACAATTTTGGCGTAGTGACAAGGAGCACCATCATGTTGATAGACGACGGTACTAACAATCCTATCCCCAATCAGCTGAGGTTCAAGGAATTGCTGCAACGTGTCCAGGTAAATAAGCCCCGTAACTGTAGCTTCAGCAAAGAAAAAAGGACCATAAACCTTAGATTTTGTTAAACCCATCCAGACATTAACTTCAGGCGAGTCTCTTTCCCAATTTTGGACGAAATCATTCGGTCTTTCATCTTCCCAAATTCGACAGTTATGGCGATTTACTTTTCCACACGTATGGAAAGTGGCTTCATCACTAAAGAGAATGTTGTCCATTAAATTATCACTCCAGATTTGTTCTACGAGATCAGCACACACAGCACTTCGTCGAGGGAAATCTTCCTCATGTAAATCATGTAAAACCTGCAAATGATAGCTTTTCTTCTGCAAATTAACTTTCAGAATTTTGGTGCACAGATGACGTCAGGAGGCCGAGTCTGTGTGATGCAGCACGAGCGGACGTACGTGGCTCCTCAGTGATAATTCCGCGTACTGCATTCACGGTAACATCTGACATACACGGTCGTCCTGATCTTGCTTCATCATTTACAGATCCCGTTCGTTTAAATTTGTTCACCAATTTTCTTGTCTTGTCTATTGGCCACGGCTTATGAAATCTCCTTCTAAACTTCTCTCTGATGTCATTGTATTTCTTTCCCTCGATTCGCCAAATTACTATTGCCACACGCTCTTCTGTATTCATTCTAAGGGCTTCTGAAAAGAAAAAATAATTATTTCATAAAAATAGATCCTGACTTTATGTACACCCTGTATATAGTAGTGGGATATATATAACTAGTAGAACAGATCCTATAGGAAATTCGAACTCGAGTCGTTGCTATAAAACTAGTAACCATGAGGAAATTCATGAAATCACACTTCTCTTACTTATCCTTTGTTGATTTACTTTTATTATTATTATTATTATTATTATTATTTTAAGTGAAGTAATTTTCATCCTCACTATTCAATATAGAGAGTGATTTATGTCACCATGACCCCTGGTCTATTAGGCTAGAGACCTTCACCTTTTCTACATTATACCAAAGTTAATTTATCAGAAGATCCGAAACTCCACCTACTTTTGCGTTAGAATTTTTTTCTGCTCCCTAGTGTTTGGGAGAGTAATTAAATTTAGCGCGAAATAGTCATGAACTTG
This sequence comes from Bathynomus jamesi, assembly GCA_023014485.1. Taxonomy (NCBI): domain Eukaryota; kingdom Metazoa; phylum Arthropoda; class Malacostraca; order Isopoda; family Cirolanidae; genus Bathynomus; species Bathynomus jamesi. The sequence goes on from JAJOZX010000942.1 coordinate 260,577, forward strand.
ATTATATTTTTAGATTTATCATAATATAGTTTGATTTATACAATAATATATTTAATCAGTTTTCACTCCATAAACTAGGTGAAGAATATCTAACATAATTGGCGGGATAACACACTTAAACAGGTCAGGATTTAGAGGGGGGATTACTGGGATTGCAAGTCTTCTTGAGCTGACAGTTTATCTCGCTTTGAAACTTTATTGGGATGTTGATAGACAACACGTGTAACTACACATTTCTGGATAATAATATAAATTAATTTTACTTTAAAACAGACCAAAAAACTTTTAACTTAAACGTTAGCGTCTGAAAGGAGAAGGTTTAAAAATAACTGTCCAATTGAGTCCTTTCTTTGCTTTTGAGGAAACAACTTCCCTCCTCCTCCTCCTTCCTCCTCCTTCGTACAAGCTTGGACACCAATATTTTTATTTTTAAATAATTTTAAAACGATTAAACAGTCTTCACTTTTTTTAATAATAAAAACTTGGAAACATTTGAATGACAGGAAACAAAATTAAAAGTTTTGATTGTACGACACTCTTTTTCAACTCTTTCAGTGCCTGTTTTTGGCAGATGAAATTTGAAGATTATTTTAAAAGATTTTTTATTTTAATGAATTTACGGTTTAAAAGAAATGAATGAATGAAATTAACTTTTTATATTTTTAAACTTTGAAGTATTCGTAGAACGATAACTCATTTTGAAGAAATGAAATGCTTTCGAAGTATTGGTTCAATCTTAGTAGTATAGCCGCAAAAGGGGAGAGTGCAAGAATGTTGCAAGTGATTACGTAATGTTGCAAAGGGGGGGGGGGTGTTGCAAAAAAAAAAAAAAAAAAAAAAAAAAAGAGTACTGGCCTTTGTTGCCAACCTAGGTTGCAAGGGGCATGCAACTTGGAGGCGGAGTTCTCCCCCAAGCTATTCCTCCCAAAGGGCCAGAAAGGAGAGAAAAGAGGAGAGGTGTTCACCTGGCAGGAGCCAAGTGCATATTAAGACTTCAGCCGAGTAGGCGTTGTTTTATAGGCTCCTAATCATAGGTTTTTATGGATAACTAGTTTATCTTGACCTAAGTTTACTATAATTATATATATACAGTCTTTTAAACATCTTGTGATATATATATATATATATATATATATATATATATATATAATATTAATTTTTTCTTTATCTAAAACAAGTTTGAATGTTTTAAACTTTCCAAACAACATGAGCAAAATTAAACGATAAATATTTTATAATTTTTAAGATAGATAAATAGATATATATAGTGTTTCACTATAGATGTATAGATGTATAGTGTTTTACAATAGATGTATATAGTGTTTAACGATTAGAAGCAAATATAGCATTAACTTGAACTTCATTAAACTTGAAATTAGCCAAAACACAATCCGACGAAACAAATAACGTAGTTAGCCTATTCAGACAACCATAGAAAACAGAATTATAGAAAACCAATTAGGTTTTTATGGATAACTAGTTTATCTTGACCTAAGTTTACTATAATTATATATATACAGTCTTTTAAACATCTTGTGATAGATATAGATATATATATATATTAATTTTTTATTTATTTAAAACAAGTTTGAATGTTTTAAACTTTCCAAACAACATGAGCAAAATTAAACGATAAATATTTTATAATTTTTTAAGGTAGATAAATAGATATACATAGTGTTTCACTATAGATGTATAGATGTACATAGTGTTTTACAATAGATGTATATAGTGTTTAACGATTAGAAGCAAATATAGCATTAACTTGTCTATTCATCTCCTCGACACTTAAATAAACCCGTTTGTTTGTTTGTCTACATTCCGTTTCCAGTACATAACTAATGGTACCGGAATTACGCCTGAACACGCGCAACGATTTCGTCACGGACACATCGTACGAGGCGTTGAGAATGCTGCTCAAAGGAAGTTCCATCGTATTCGAGGAGCGCACGTCCACTCGGTTCAAGCTCTGAGATAACTATGAGCCGTGTGAGGCACGCAGGTAGGCAGGAATGGTTCGACGGGCGGCTGACTCGATGATACGTGAATGGGCTTGTTCGTATGATCCGCGAGTCGTACCGAATTGTTGTACATATTTCGGTACAAGAATTAATTTCATCACTACCAGCCTACGCACCAGACATTTACCTCAGGATAAGAACTAGGAACATTTTATGTTTTACTAAACATCTTCACACTCCGGCGCACTATTTGAGAGGAACATATGTTCATATTTTTCCTTTCTGCCCATCAAACGATACTCGTCTCTAAAGTCTGTTAAAAACTCACGCAGGGCACTAGCCACAACCTCACTACGAACCTCATCATGATATACGTTAATATAGTGATAAAAATACTTAAGATTGTCCATGATCACGAGATTCACATTTTCAGTCGTAGGGTATGAGTAATCGACATGGTGTAGCATGACGTAATACCGCTTGTCACACCACCCATCCGCAAGACTCATTATCCATACCTGCTGCTTCTCTTCTGCACGCGTTGTTTCTTTTACTTCACGGTGTATGTGAGACTTTATAAAGTTTAGCTCTGCAGTATACTTCAGCACATCGTCTGTGCAACGAAAGCCTTCAACGGTCTCACCAGAACATCCGTAGAGTATTTGTACATCTTGGAACTTCGCACAATCCAATGTGTTTTTAAAAGAGGTATAGGGGAAGAATAGGAAGTTTTTCGGTATCCACCACATCCTGACACTTTGCTGAATACCATTTCATAAACGTTGTACAAGCAATATTAAAGGTAGCCATTTGAATACACGTCTGATCTCTCGGGCTTACTGCGCGTCGACTGACCACGCAGGGACTCCCAGATAGTAGCATGACTCACGGTCTTACAGTGGGCGGAGCTTAGAACTTTCACCTGCACACACACACACACACACACACACACACACACACACACACACACACAAAGGAGAAAGTGAAACGCTATTTGAAACAGATTTATTTAATAAACGAGATATTCAAGTTATATATATTTACAAATACGATTTAATAAACGAGATATTCAAGTTATATATATATTTACAAATACGTGTAATAATCAATAGATACTTTACAAATACGATTTAATAAAAGAGATATTCAAGTATATATATATATATTTACAAATACGTGTAATACAATAGATACGATTATATACAAGACAAATACGTGTGAGTTAACAATAGAAGCATCATTGGTATCCAAAGGGTACGGTATCATAGGTACCAGGTAACTGGTAACGTTTCCTATAGGTGTTACGGCACACCTTCGTACCCCTAAGTTCCTTCACGCCCCCCAGCTTCTGCGCCCGAAAATTGTGGGTGCCTACAATTAGTTGGGGAGGTTGTTCGCCCTCATCATCGTCCAAACATACTAGATCCTTCAACGATTCAAAGTTAACAACCGCCGATTCGCATGGTTGAGCGTAATACCCTTTGCCTTCACGATATATTTCATTTCCTCCCCACCCTGACCCGTACCCCATAAGTCTTAGGTCCTGTTGAGACAAAAGAGTCGGCGTAAGCGTTGTCCCCATACTCGTCCTTGATCTCATCAGTGAGCTCGCCGAGGAACTCCCCAATAGCGGGCATGTATTCACCCTCCCTCTCTGTGAATATCACGCTATCTGTATCGGCATACAATACTCTCCGCCCAAGAGAATGCAATAGACCCCAAAGTTTTATACGGGCGTAGGCTGTTGTGAAGCTGGCCACAGGTATGTTTGTAACCATTGAGGTATCTGTGGCAAATTCAGTGTTGTTGTACTTTATTATGTAAGTATTACCTACATTCACGATCTCCATGACCTCTTTATCGGGAGCATTGGCATAATCCCAGACATCGCTATAACTTTGTGCCAAATGAATGCTCCCTCTGCCGGTATTCTGCGCAAATTTTCCCCATAGACTGTTTAGACACAACTTTGCACTAAAGCGCTTGCCAGGATTCTTTACAATTTGGACACGATCAAGTTGTATACCTTCGCGGTCGCGGTAACGTTGAATATAGGCAGACTTTTCATCTTCGGTATCAACTCCTCGCGGATACCCTGATGCCTCAACCTTATCCTTCAAAAAGGCGTTTATATATGGTGTGAAAAGGTTGGGTAGCTTCTGAAACCTCCACACCTCATGTATCTTCAGTATTCTATAACCATGGCGTACGGCTAGGCCAGCTCAGGACTTGTATATACGCCTCTGATCTTACGCTGGTGGGGTATATGGTTACAATCGCCGTTATCCTCTTCCGCGCACTTCACGCACAGGGGAAACATGAGCTTGTCGTCGATAACGACAGGTAAGATCGGCATCCATAAATTGCGTGGGGGGTACGTCTACGAAAGAGAGCCCAAAGTAACGATCATTCAAATTTTTTGAAAATTCATTGATGGAGGGTAGGCTAGGTCCCACCAGTTTCTCAGGAGCGCCCACGGGGTACGGATTGCTCTTCATCACGTATGGGTATAAAGAACAGAAATCGTAGTAATGGAGCTTCACGCCCTCCCTAGGTGGAAAGTATAGTCTGAAAGGATTTGTACGTCCTCCAAACAAGCTATCAACATTTGAGAGGATCCAGCACCATTGAACGCTTGATCGTGTTTATTTCCTCACGGTACACCTCGTCTGTTCCATCCGTGCATCATATTCATGCTCCCACAAGACTTTGTGAGTGAACTGTGATCCTATAAGTTGATCGCGGGTGCGGGTCGATGCAAGACAGTCGGCAGGAGACCTACCGTGGATATCTCCGGTGATTCCGCACTCAGGACGGGGGCATCCATGCCACCAGCAACCGTTAAAGGAGTACACAGTCTTCACACCAGTGACACGGTTTTCACTTAACCCATCAACCCAAAAAACACGTCCATTAATCTTAATGGGTACTTCACCCGTGTTGCGGGCGTGCTTTATGTATACACCTGTCTGTTGCTGTAGGTGTATGAGCCAGTAAATAGCCTTGTGCCCGTAACTGCGGGGATTGTTTCGGTGAATAATGGCTAAGGTGTCTTTCGGTATGAAGTTATTCTTGAACACCGTAAAACATAATGATGCGATGGTGGTTGCGACTTGCAGTGGATCGCATTTGAAACGGGCTATGTACATCCTTCTAAAGGCCTGGAAACATACTCTAAGCACGCGCACATCATTCACGCAATAACGCTCACATTCATCAGCTATATTATAAGGGTTACTTTCATTAAAACTGTCGTAGTATCGATCAAAGTCTTCACGTTCATCCATACAGTCAAAATAATGTTTGGGGGGTGGTGGGCCTACGTAGTTTAAAGTCTCGCTGGTGAGGAAAGTGTAAGGGAAGTATCCTTTGGAAACTTCAGCTGCTACTCCCATCACCTTGGGTAGCTTTGCTAATTTACAAGGTGTGAATAATAAAGTATCTTTAAATTGTACATTGCCTATTATCTGCATCTGTATTAATTTGTTGCCTCTTTTCAATGGATCACCTGTAAATATCTCAGAGGATTCGTGTTCAAGCAACTCCTTATAAAGGAACTGCGTGTCAAACTTTGCCCCGTTATGGGCGAGAATATACACAGTCATTTTTTTGAACTTGTCGGCTAACTTGCAATATAGGACACAAACAGTTTCACAGGACTATCGCGGACATTCGTTTTAAAAACGTTTGTCCGTTTACCGCATTTGGGGCACTCGTCACATTCGATACCCATACACTCATCACAGATGGTCTGGCTCACAAGTAATGTGGAATTACCTCTTTGGTTTCAGCGTTCGTATATGTTTCTATATCGTAGTATACAGTTATACAAGGGTTATTTTTAGGCTTAGCATCTTTCATATAACACACATGCTTTACTCCATCCGCCTTATATTCCTCCTGGCATGTAGGACAGTGAATTACGTCACACTTGTGCTTAAATTTCCCCCAATTATCCATTGTGTGAAACATACCACATTCACAGATTCTCATTTTCCTGCACGTACCAATTGATTTATGGAAATCAAAACAGCTATTATTGAAAAATGTGCGTCTACACACATCACAGTCTCTCTTCTCAGCTTCAACTACACGGCTTTCACATTTGGTGCTTTTACACTGCTCACATACCATGTGACATTCTTTACAATGTCTCACTATATCATCCGCAAACTCGAGGCACCCCTTACACAAATCATGATGTCTCCCATATTTTCGACTTTTGTCATAACTCGCATAAAGCCACCTTATATTACGGATGGGGAGATACGTCGTCCCTGCAATCCTAAAATAAGTAGGGGTCTTGTACGATCTCTCACACAGCTTTTAAAAACATACACAGTCCTACGACGATCATCCAACCCAAACACAACTATGCGGACATTCATTTCCTGTTCTACCCTTCTCAGCTCTTCAGGACCCATATTACAGTCAAATTCAAGTTCACAGTCTACAGCTAGTTTACGGGCACGCTCCACGACCGTAGGCAACCAAATTTTTTGAGTCCGTGTATTTTGTACAGTAAACATACGTGCTAAGAGTACTGCTATAAAGCCGCAACCACGATCGACGTTTATATGCTTTCGGTAAATAGTCGGAGAATTGAGGTTAAGAGTGTACGGTATGGCACTATGACCCGCAACACGGAATACACGGTCAATATTTACCGTGAAGTTGTCCATATTGAAGGCTATACTACTTTGGGCGGCTTGCATTATACGTCCTAATATATATTCTACATCTTCAGCCGCCAAACGTCTAAATGGCACTATCACCCAATAATCGTCTACATCACCGTCATCTGACCCGAATCCAAAGGACAGACTCGTCCTGACTTCACGCTCGTCGCGATTCTGAAGAGCAAACTCTATAATAAGCTGTACAACCCGGCGTAACCCGCGCTCAATTCCATTGCTATACATGACTCTAGGGTCGACCCTGACTCTATACCGATTTCTAGTCAAGGCTGGGGTGGGCTGCGGAGCGCACCAACTCGAACGTTATTTCATCCTCAACAGAACGGGGGCGGCGGATGAATTAGGGGATATATTAGCGGAAGGTGCTGCTGGGGGGCCTGTTGCGTAGGAGGTCGAGGGTTGGGGATCTATTATTGTAGACTTAACAGAACGGGGGGGCGGATGAATAAGGGGTATATTAGCGGGAGGTGCTGCTGGGGGGCTTGTTGCGTAAGAGGTTGAGGGTTGGGGACTATTACTGGTGCAATAGGCGCGTATTTCGGGCGCTTTATACCTGACGTGGGGTTCTCATACCTCCGCTTTGGACGTGCTACCGGTATCGCTGGTGAGGGTTCGTTGGCAGGGGAGGAGATCACAACTACACTGTCGTCGAGGTCGTCATCCGTAATGTCAATGATGGGTGCTCTACCTCATCGTCATTCACGGTTCTGTGGGAGAAGAAAGCAAAATATAAGGAACAGCACTCAAAATTTGTAATATTTTGTAAATGACCCACTTAGGAGTGTGACGTGTTAGAAATGGACTCTGTAGAAAAATTCAGATTCACGAGCCCATCCACATGTATTATATCTGGACCTACAGGATGTGGTAAAACTGTGTTTATGCTTAAAATCATTAAAGAAAAGGGAGAGATGTTCTCGAAATTTGTGCATAAATTATATGGTGCTATTCGACGTATCAATCAGTGTTCAACGAGTACCAAGATGATATTTTGTTCCACAAAGGCGTATATGACGTTAATTCGTTAAAGGGAAATGAACATACAATCATTGTAATTGACGATCTCATGTTGGAGATGGATAAAACGTTTGCCGAGACATTTACAGTATTCTCCCACCATCTTAACATAAGCGTGTTTTCATCAATCGGAATCTATTTTTCAAAAATAGATACATGGCGATGTGTCGTTAAATACGCAATATCTAGTCTTATTCGCGCAACGTAGAGATGTATCACAAATTGGGGTATTAGCCAATCAAATGTTCCCGAATCAGCGTAAGGAGTTTTTGGAAGTTTATAAAGAAGCTACAAGCACGCGTTACGGATATTTGCTTTGCGACCTTCATCCCGCGAAACACGTTTAGTGTGCTTCTGCGAACGAATATATTTCCAAACGAGCCTGAAACGGTGTATATTCCAGAATGACAGAGAGACTAAAGAAATACCGTGAATTAATAAAAATCTATCATCGACTGCCCCGGGCAATGCAGCAGATGTTTATTAAAAATATCGATGCCGACTTTTTAAAATGCATCTGTGAAATCTGTCTCAACGTTATAAATTGCAATGTATCAATGAAAACCCATCAGAAGGCTCGCCTACGCCGCTACAAGAACATAATACGTGCACTCGCTCGTAAAAGTCAAACTGTAGCGAAGAAAAAACGAATTATTGTACAAACAGGAGGGTCATTTCTCCCCATCTTATTTTCAGTTTTGGGTCCTTTACTGACTAGATTAATATAATGAAGAAAGTGGTAGTGATTCCTCACGAGGTGTACGCTTCACTGCAAAGGAATCCAGACACGGATCTAGATCCCCGTAAAAGCAGACTTAAAAGAATGGAAAGCGAATTGTAGCTCTATTAAACAGTGAAAAAACACCTGATGAGAAAAGAATCTTATACCAAGAAGCTCTGCAGAAATTTCTTCACGAGTACGAAAATTATAAGAGCCCTACAGAGATTCCTGTGGTTATTAGGCACAGCACGGGGGACGATGGACATGGCGACATAGGATCTGAGCCCGACGATACAGCTGACCAACCAAAAAGATTAGCCACACAACATATCGAACATGTATTAAAAAGCACCCTCCCACATACATTGAGGAGTAAAGGCTTAAGTCTTTATAATCTATTGAATGAGGATTCCGCCATACAATGGACCGATACAGGCGAGATCATTGTGGAAGGATCAAAGGTACAGGGATCGAATATCGTAGACATTGTCCATGATCTGGTGAGAAAGTGGGATAGGCCATCACCATCAGGCTGGAAGCATATTAAAGCAAGACTACAACAAATAAATGTCCCTAAAACGTTGATAGGAAATCTGAACAGGTTAAAAGACTTGGAACATGCAACGCATGTGACACAATTGAAGACGCCGTCGCCCCCGGCGGTAACACCTTTGAAGAGGAGCAAGAAGAGGTTAAACCAACCCTACCCACGTGCCTCTAAAATACGCAAATGGCTAACGTATTAACTAAACGCTATTATGCCGTTTCTAACCCATCCTCTTACGGCGGCGTAGATAGACTGTACAGAAGTGTTTACGGAGTAGGAAAAAAAGATGTTGAAAGATTTTTGAGGGAGCAGGACGCTTATACGCTTCATAAGCCTGTGAGAAAAAGGTTTAAAACAGCCAAGACAACGGCTTCCTCGATTGATTCTATTTGGCAAGCAGATTTAACAGACATGCAAAGGTATTCTGTGTATAACGATGGTTACCGCTACATTCTATTCATAATAGACGTATTCTCTAGATATCTGTGGCTAGTTCCTCTCTAAAATAAATCACCTGAAACAGTTGCTAAAGCCACCAAAACGCTAATGTTAAAAGAAAACAGGGTTCCTGGCTATTTTTGTACGGATATGGGGAAGGAATTTATAGGCCGTGCTTTTCAGAGCATGTTGACAGAGTTTAATATCATCTATTACACAACCAATTCTATACATAAGGCTTCTTTAGCTGAAAGAGTTCAGCGCACCATAAAGGAACGTATGCACCGTTATTTTACACATAAAAAAACAGATTTCTAGACATTCTGGAATCATTGGCATCATCCTACAACCGCTCGCACCATCGCACGATTGGGACAACACCTAACGAAGTTTTAGAAAGAGGTACGCTCCCGAGAAGATGGATCACCACCACCACCACCACACTCTGCGCGCTTCAAAATCAATGATTATGTAAGGCTGTCGCGTTCGGGGAATAAATTCGCAAAGGGTTTTGAGCAAGGATGGACACGCGAGATTTTTAAAGTTAGGGCTGTGAGACCTAAAGGTGAGATAATGATGTATTACATTGAAGATTTGAATGGGGAAGAAATCTCAGGAGGTTTTTACCGCGAGGAGTTGCAGAAAGTTGCGTTTAATTTAGAAAAAAATGTGTTTAAAATTGAGAAAATTTTAGGAAGCAAAGGTTCAGGAAAGAGAAAAATGTACCTGGTGAAATGGCTAGGGTACCCAGAAAGCTTCAACACCTATATAAAAGCTGATGCAATAATGAAGCTTAAATAGTATGCAACATGGCTCCTAACCATTTCTACGTCACACTCCCGGTCTCCTCGTCCCTGTCTGTACACCCTAACAACACACTAGCCAACTTTGTAACAGAGCTCCACGGGCACATTGAATTGGGTCGTGATTCGTATGAGGTGGGGATATGTGAAATTCAGCTGGACACCGTCTTTTTAAATATTGAACATAAAGAAACCGTTTTTACGATTCTTAGAGACATTGACGAGTGTGAAAAAGCTGGGGTAGCTATGGATGAGACTATGCGTATCGCTCGGACTAAGGCTGCACGGTATTACAGTACAGAAGTAAGACTAGGACCGGGTCAATATGGTCCGGTCGAGGATGATGTGAGAGGCTTAAACGTTGCTCACATCCCAAACCATAGAGGAAGGAGTTTGAGTATTACATATGACAGGCCCCATTATGTGAATGTCGCAACTAATTTAATAACCAATATCACAATATATAAGAACGATTGAGGGCGAAAACTTCCCATTCGGTAACGGGAGTTCAGTGAAGCTACACTTTCGACGCACTGAATTATAATGGATAGAAAACCTTTCACCGTCTATCGAGGGGTGAGATACCAGCGCGGTAGTGGACTTGGATCCATTTTTTCATCCATACTACGTACGGCTGTTCCTTTGCTGAAGAGGGGTGCCAGATACCTTGGAAGGAAAGCGCTACAATCAGGCCTTAACACTGCAGAAGACATATTGGCCGGGCTAAACCTAAAGAAGCTCTAAAAAAACATTTAAAGCGTACACGGGACGAAATCATCAAAGATGCAAAGAGAAAAATGCGTGGTGGCGGGAAGAAGAAGGTCTCCCCGGAAGAAGATGGGGTCACGTGGTATTAAACGTAAAAGGCTATCAAAAAAGAAGTGCTGTAAGGGAATGAAAACTATGGTTGACACTTTTTTGACTGATATAAGCTAAGGACATTGATCTCATGAATCATAGTTTGTTTACCACTTGTCGAGAGAGGAGTCACTATTTCGCCATGGCACGCTTCATCCACCCATGTAGTTCACAATGCTGTAAATCGGAGCTGTCCCTTTTGAGCTCCCGCCAACCCAAGTTTCTATTGAGCACAGTGACTTTATTACAATTAACCCTTTAAACACAATTAGTTTCCCGAGTGCACCTATAGAATTCGTGATACCCAGCTCAGGTCCTTACTTTTTTGATCCAAGCTGTGTGCACATGTACGCTAAGCTACGTATAGCCCATTCTGATGGAACGGTCTGCGTTGACAAATATGCTGTATACCCTGAAACAAACTTTCTGCACTCCATATTCAACCAGTGTGACGTATATTTAAATCAGACCAACATATCGGCAGGCACGGGTACTATCATCTACGAGCCTATCTGGAAAATGTCCTCAACTTTTCCAAAGAAGCGAAGGCTACCTTTTTAAGTGCCGAGGGATATTATCAAACTAAAGATGAAAATAGTATAAAGGACAAATTTAAAAATTCTAAAAATAAAATATACGAGTGTTTTGGACGGTTGCACACAGATTTCACTTTCCAGGAGAAGTTGCTTGTCAACGGGGTGGATATGAAAATAAAGCTCACCCGCACGAGTCCTGAGATCTGCTTAAATCTGGCTGCGGATCAAGAGGAGGGTGCAAAGCCCGTTGTGGTTCACATTATGGACACATACCTCCGCGTACGGCGAGTGAAATTAAGTTCACCAAAACAACTAGAAATTGAGAAAAATTTACTAAACGCTACAGTGAAATATCCTATTAACAGAGTGCAAATCAAACTATATACGGTTCCTGCAGGGTTGGCATCGAAGCAGATAGAAAACATTGCCCTGGGAAATCTTCCTAAAAGGATATTAATCGGCATGCAGGACCATGCTTCGGTGAATGGAAAATATAAACAGAGTGCCTTTAAATTCGAGAATTTCGGACTTAAAAATATAACTCTATACGTTAATGGCACTGCTTTGGGTGGAACAATGGGTACGGACTATTCATCAGACGCTGTGTTACCTCTTTGTGCCAGAGCCTATAGTAATCTGACCCATATTGCAGGTGATTGTGATGAGCTTGGTAATGGGGTAACGCAGGAAGAATTCATTGATCAATTTAACCTTTATCCGTTTGACATTACACCTGACTTATCTGCTAGCGTAAATACCCATTTATCCCCACAGCAGAGCGGAAACATCTCAGTGCGGTTGGAATTCGCCAAGCCTATAGACGCTCCTATTAGTGTACTTGTATATCTCGAATCGCAAGCCCTAATAGAAGTAGATAGATTTAGGAGCGTTATCACTGACTTTTAAAATGGATGCTAATACACTTCAGAAAGTAATGGAGCGAGTCACACGTTCCAAATTTATCGGCGTGTTTGCGAAGAATGAAACATTGAGTTTGCCAAGTACGCGAGAATGCGGTAGTCTTATTGTGAACACAGATGTCATCGGTAATGAAGGGATTCACTGGATCGCTGTCTATTTTAAAAATAGACAGCGCCTGTACTATTTTGATTCACTCGGTACTCAACCCTGGAGTGACCCTTTTATTGTAAAATTTCTCGCTCAGTTACATATTCCCGAAGTTGTATGGAACCCATTTCGCATGCAAGGATATTTTACTAATGTTTGCGGAATGTACTGCGTCTCATTTCTCATGCATATGTCAAGTGATAAAGAATTTATAAATTTTTTTTATTTGACCCGTGTCACACTCGCCGAAACGATGAAATGGTATGCAGACAGATAAAAAACCGTTTTCCAATTGTGCGTACTCGTTGTATATTATAATGTTTATGTTCGTATATTTGTAACGATATATTCTGTAGTTGTTTATTGTACTGATTTCTTTCATTTAATAAATTTATGAAAATATATTGTCTTCTTATCCCAAAAAGATCGAAAAACACTTACATTATTTCGGTGTGACATTGTTGACTGATCAGTATATCCTCCCTATTCATGACACGAGATTCTTCAAAAGATTGTATAACACGTGTCAAATCCTCATCGGACCTTAAAGGAATAATGTTCATTCTTTTAAAACATATACAGAGTATACAGACAGATCCCCATTATGTGAAGATATCTTTGGTTCGAGGAATAACATTGATTGCCATAAAAAATTTCGATTTTAGTATAATGGGGATAAGAGGTAAAACCAAATAACATTGATTGCCATAAAAATTTTTTGGCGAGTATCTATTTGACGAGATACTACAACTCTCCATATATATATAAAAAAGAATTAGACACTTACATTTCTATGGTAGTCCCCTGCGTCGGGTTGTAAGGAGCGTCACTGCAAATATCTTCAACGGTTTGCGTTGGAAATAATTCGCCACGGTCAATCGCATTGAAAAGACTAATTGCGGTTAATGCTGCAGTATCACTTTCTTCATACAATTCCGGGAGACGTACAGGTCCATGGTGGAGGATGTGTGACTTGCTGACTGTTCAGTATATCCCCCGTATTCCGAGATTCTTCAAAAGATTGTATAACACGTGTCAAATCCTCATCGGACCTTAAAGAAATAATGTTCATTCTTTTAAAACATATACAGAGTATACAGACAGATCCCCATTATGTGAAGATATCTTTGGTTCGAGGAATAACATTGATTGCCATAAAAAAATTTCGATTTTAGCATAATGGGGATAAGAGGTAAAACCAAATAACATCGATTGACATAAAAATTTTTTAGCTAGTATCTATTTGACGAGATACTACAACCCATCCATATATATATAAATCGAATTATAGACACTTACATTTCTATGGTAGTCCCTTGCGTCGGATTGTAAGCGCGTCACTGCAAATATCTTCTACGGTTTGCGTTGGGAATAATTCATCACGGTCAATCGCATTAAAAAGACTAATTGTCGTTAATGCTGCAGCGTCACTTTCTTCATACAAGTCTGGGGAGACGTACAGGTCCATGGTGGAGGGAATGATTATTCACTGACGCGAAAATAGCTACTGTTACTCCCAACTGAAAAATAGCCCCTTTTATATGCGCAATCGCCAAGCTCCGCCCCAAAAGACCAGATGTTCGTAGTGATTGGCTGCCGGTGTAGCTGGGTGGAGCTATGACGTGTACCAATCCGCTATAACGGGACCGGACGAGTAACATATATATAAAATCGTGTTTCTTGTGAATAAATTATAGACACTTACATTTCTATGGTAGTCCTTATATATATTTTTACTTACAAGTTATTTCCAATTCGGCGAGAAATTACACTAGGGTACAACGAAAACTATTTGGTGTTTCTTATAGAACTTTTGATGCTGATTCAGGTTTCAGAATTTTCTATCGCCCATAGTTTTCGAGAAAGAATCATAATAATCGTGTATATTTGTCAACCCTTATATATATAAACACAGATGGAGTCGATGTAGACAATGCATGTCCTAATTATCTCGAAGAAATAGTGAGCAATCGACGAGATGTAATTCTGAGTCCACGTTAAACTGTGGGTCTAAGGCGGGGTGAAAACCTTTCCAATTCGGCGAGAAATTACACTAGGGTACAACGAAAACTATGTGGTGAATTTATGAAACAATTCATTTAAAAGACTGTATATATATAATTATAGTAAACTTAGGTCAAGATAAACTAGTTATCCATAAAAACCTAATTGGTTTTCTATAATTCTGTTTTCTATGGTTGGCTGAATAGGCTAACTACGTTATTTGTTTCGTCGGATTGTGTTTTGGTTAATTTCAAGTTTAATGAAGTTCAAGTTAATGCTATATTTGCTTCTAATCGTTAAACACTATATACATCTATTGTAAAACACTATATACATCTATACATCTATAGTGAAACACTATATATATATCTATTTATCTATCTTAAAAAATTATAAAATATTTATCTTAATTTTGCTCATGTTGTTTGGAAAGTTTAAAACATTCAAACTTGTTTTAAATAAAGAAAAAATTTATATATATATATATATATATATATATATATATATCACAAGATGTTTAAAAGACTGTATATATATAATTATAGTAAACTTAGGTCAAGATAAACTAGTTATCCATAAAAACCTAATTGGTTTTCTATAATTCTGTTTTCTATGGTTGGCTGAATAGGCTAACTACGTTATTTGTTTCGTCGGATTGTGTTTTGGTTAATTTCAACTTTTAAATGAATTGTTTCATAAATTTTCGTTATTCGTGACTTAAATATTTATAATAAAAATTAAGTGTGTAAAATTATTTATTTAATAAACAGAATTTAATTGGATTAACTACCGTCATATATATTGTGGTAGACTATTTAAATGGATGATTGATATATGGTTTTCTGGGAAACATGGCGCTATCTGGCAACTGAATACATTGCGCTATCTGGCAACTCAGCCAGAATAGAGGTTTATAAAAGACCGAGAGACGACTGACGGAGTCATTCCAGCTCGGCTCCCAGCCGAGCAAGGACCTCTGATCCTTCTCTTTCTGGCTCTTTGGGAAAACCCCTTAGAGGCCTCTTAGGTTAGGAAAACGAAAATAACTTGGGGGAGAACTCCGCCTCCAAGTTGCGTGCCTTGCAATCAAAGGCCACTACTCTTTTTCTCTCTCTCCTTCAGGTGTCTCTCTCTCTCTCCTTCAGGTGTCTCTCTCTCCTTCAGGTGTACCCCTCCCCCTTGGCTCAGCCAACTGGCTGATTAGGAGCCTATAAAACAACGCCTACTCGGCTGAAGTCTTAATATGCACTTGGCTCCTGCCAGGTGAACACCTCTCCTCTTTTCTCTCCTTTCTGGCCCTTTGGGGGGAATAGCTTGGGGGAGAACTCCGCCTCCAAGTTGCATGCCCCTTGCAACCGGCAACAAAGGCCAGTACTCTTTTTTTTCTTTTTTCTTTTTTTTCTTTTTTTAAATTTTTTTGCAACACCCCACCCCCTTTGCAACATTACGTAATCACTTGCAACATTCTTGCATTCTCCCCTTTTGCGGCTATACTACTAATCCTTTTGGAAATACTGTATATTTCTATGTAAATTTAAAGATTCAAAATTTCTCCTCAATTATAGTCTTGTATTGCTATTTAATTAGACATTTATTGAATGTCGCATAGAATCCAGTCACTTCCCAACACGTGAAATATTTTCATTTAAAAGTACAATATAAATATTTTAATTTGTATTGGAAATCTGGTTTTGATTTTTAACTTTTTAAGAACGGAAGGCGTATGTTCCTGATGGGCTCCCTCCTGTTGTTCTCAAGAGTTGCTTTTTTATATGTATATATATATATATGTGTATTATATATATATGTATATATATGTGTATATATATATATATATATATATATAATATATATATATATATATATGTATATGTATGTGTAAAAAGTGAACAATGAACAATTCCTACACCATCATTATATGGATTCATTGTCTTGATGCAGAACTTATGTTCGTATAGTTTTATGTTGAATGTTCATTTTTACATAAGAAACCAAAATCGCCTAAGCGAGTTTTTGGATAGAATTTCGATTTATACTTCTTTATTCATTACTGTATTTCCCTAATTCATCTTTTCTAAATAATGACTTATACACTATGACGTCATAAAATAACTTTATTCTCTTTACGTTTCCCATACTTTGTACACTGAATCACGTTCTTAGTATTTGGACATCTTCCGTATTCAATGTATGGTAAATTCTTTAGTAATAATGTTGTGGTGTTATGTAGTATAAACATTATTATTCAACCATACTCATTATTCAACCATACTCATTCTTACATTCATGTTCTTTCTTGATCGCTATCCTTTATTAATTTTATTACTTATTCATTCATCTACCTATTGTCTACTTATGCCCTATCAACTTATCAGTCTATGTTTACTCGTGTCTATATTACGCACACAACCTATTGTGTGACGAATGATATGTGTACACTACTGTGTGCAGTCGTACATGTCTATTGACGATCATGAATACGTCTCGCGCGACTCCATTTGCGCCTTCGGAGCCCGAAGAGCCACGAGCGAGAGATAGAGAGATAGAGATATATACCCAATGAGATATTTGCATGGCATTTGGGCTGGCAGGAAGGCAGGCATCGCATCGCTAAGGGCGGGTAGCGGCGGCTGCTGCTGCTGCTGCTGCTGCTGCTGACCGCATACTACAGTAGAAACTTAACGGTAGACCGCATACTACAGTAGCACCGTTTAAGTCGCCTTGCCCACCAACTAGGATGGCCATTTAAAAAGGAGGACACTGCGTATGTGGCCGTACGTTAATATATATATATATATATATATATATATATATATATATATATATATATATATATATATATATATATATATGTGTTAACGTACGGCCACATACGCAGTGTCCTCCTTTTTGGAAATTTGGAAATGGCCACCCTAAGGACAGAGTGCTCAAAAGGCGGACTGTCCGCCTAAAGCCGGACGTCTGGCCACCCTACCACCAACACAGATTTTTTTAAGTGAAGGTCGCGTCTCTTTACCGACACGTTTATTGGTTTAGTAACCTTCATTAACCTTAGTTTTGCTTTCACCCGGAGTGTTCATTCTAACGAAGGTCAAACTTGTCACTCCACCTTAGTTAGATCTTCAGTTTAACGTGGAATCCGAACCACGCCCCACCACCAGCAGCCCAGTGTCTTAACCACTAGGCTACCCATTTATCTACCAGTCAATTTTTTTTTATTGTGTAAAAGGATGAACAACTGGGTTTTGCTGCGCGCCGCCTGCCGTCACCGGGTCTCGATCCCGGGGCCGAGGGATTCGTAGTCAGCGATACTAACCACTACACCACCGTCCACCGAGGCCCATCTAGCACAAGAAAACTTGTGAACGTCCCTGTTCCTAAAGTTATTGTTTTTCTTTAAACGTGTCAATCACAAAAACTAAAGCTCATACGCTGAGGAAGAGGACAACCACCCAATAGCTGAAAGTTATTTTATAAATGAACAGTTATAAACTATGTAGGGAATATATAAATAATCAAACAATTTTACTATTAAGTTGTAACTATGGTTAAACTATAACAAAAACCTGGACAGCATTCATGGACAACAAAATTTTATAATAATCCGTGACGGCAAGGTCGTGAAAAAAAAGAAAACGATTTAATTCCTACTCGCTGCTACAAACTGGATTCAGTTGGTGTAATGAAGCTAGTGCTGCCACTCGAAGGAATTCCCCTACGGTAGGGGAAATTTGGTCAGTTGTAGGTTGTAGGGAATACCTACTGGGAAATCGTCTGAATGTATGTAGGTGGCCAGTAGGGAAAATTTCATTTGAAAGGTCGAAATGTTTGTCCGAGTTTTGCAGAAAATCTATAATGTTTTCTATTTTCAACTATAGTTATTACCCATTGTATGGCGTCTTCATTAGACCCTAACTTTTTTGCTTGATTCATCTGAGTATTAAGTTCAAAGCCATATACAGGGTGTCCGAGAATTATCTGTACAATTTTTGGCTGTTATTAAAAGTCAACCATGAAGTGTAGAAATTCCAGTGTTGTCCCATTTTACAGAGAATCTCATTAAGTTTTTTCTGATATCAAGTTTTGACAAGTTTTTTAGAAATTCCAGTGTGTCCGAACATTATCTGTACAATTTCATCTTTTAATAAAATTCATGATAACACACGTAAAATTCTTAAACAAGATTATTTAGAATCTGTATTTTCAAAAGTTTCTTTTATTAAAGTAACGTTGTTACAAACATTCGATATGTACACCATTAGTGATTCGCGAAACATCCAATCGATACTCCAAATGTTGCCATGTACGCTGCAGCATATCCACATCAATTCGCTCAATAGCAGCTGTGATTCATGCTTTTAAATCATCAATGTCTGTCACCCGCGTACATTTCTAAAACACTTGTCAAAACGTGATATCAGAAAACACGTAATGAGATTCTCTGTAAAATGGGACAACACTGGAATTTCTACACTTCATGGTTGACTTTTAATAACAGCCAAACATTGTACAGATAATTCTCGGACACCCGGTACTATACTGCTTTACCTCAAAGTACTGCCGCTGTTGAAAGAACATTTTCAAGATTAAATAACAATAAGACAAAGCTCAGAAATGCTCTTGTTGTACGAACATTAAAGGCTATTATTAAAGTCAGAGAGAGATTTCCTAACAATTTTGCAGTTAATTGAAGCTTAATTAATCTACATTCAAAAGCAAGAGATAGATACATGGAAAAATATTCAGATGCAATTCGAAATACATGTAAGAACAGACTTAAGTCATTACCTATTGTATGTATCGTACCTATTTTTGTATTTTGTTTATTTTTGTATTTTGTATTTTTGTATTTTGTATTTCTTCTCATAATAACTATTTGTGCTTTATGTGTGAAACGTTATAAAGGAATGTTCAGTTCATTGTTTAGTAATAAAGTAGGTTTAATAAAGTAGCTTTGATTATTTCCCCTCCAACTGTTTATGGAAATAGGACCAATAAATAAGTGCTAGTCATATCTATGAACATATGAAATTGAGAGGCACAAAGGGCCACCTTGGCCCATCAAGGGTACCTCCTTAAAAAAACAAGGATATTCTTTACTTCAACACACCATAACCAATAACAAAACCAATATACATTTTTAGGTAATTAAAGTGCGATAAGTCCCAAGGGCGGATCTAGAGGGGGTTTAGCGACGTCCCCCCCCCCTTAATTTCTTGTTAGTGTCCTTTTTTCAAGTGCAAGTGCCCTATTTAAATGATGTGTATGCCCTCTGAAAACAAATTTTGTTTTTGTAAATAGATCATGTTTATTTTATTTTATTCAAACTCTATTTTGAGTCTTTATCCGTATACATTGTACTTCCAAATTTGTAGTTGTAATGGTTTTCATAGGTGCCCTTAATACTGGTGCAGCCATATCACTGTTTTTATCTCCATCTTATTCTGATAGTTCTTTTAATTGGCAAGACATCTGTAATTGTTTGAAAAATTTTGTGATACCAAATAAAAATCTAATTTGGGTACAATAGTTATCATATTTGAATGAGACTGATCTAATAAAACAATATAATTGATTTTACACTCGCTAATTGGTGGTCTGTTTTAAGAAAAAAAATTTAGTACTGTGCCCTTTTTATTTTAGGGGTGCTCTTTTTCTTTGGACCCCCCCCCCTTACTGAAATGCCTAGATCCGCCCTTGAGTCCAAATATCATGTTCATTTTTGTCACAAACGAACACTGCCTAAAATGTTCATAGATAGAAACAAACAAATCTTACTCTTAACGCCATTTAAATTGGCAGTGAATTCGAGTTCCAGATGACGACTCCTGGTGGGCAAGCCGTTTCCATGACCACCTTACGAAATAGGTACGTTTCCTCAGCAACTGATTTCAGGTTCCATTTCGATCTGGAATAAGGAAGGCTAACTCCCCAAAATACATAGCCAGATTTCTCTTCTACAAATCCCACGACGAGAACACCAGGCTTCATCATTTCTTGACGACAGCAGCACGGTTATACCCATCAAAACATATAGGTTAGGTAAGTTTAGGTAAGGTTCTCACTTACTTACTTACACCTTTTTAATTCGACATTTTTCCTCATCTTCATAGTCCTGTCCACTACCTTCTTCTTCTCAGCTTCTCCCTATTTGGGGTCGCCACAATGATCCATCACTCTCATCCGCCATCTTCTTCTGTCCATCACGTCTTCCATCTCTAATCCCACACATCGCATGTCCCTCGCCACCGCGTCCTTCCACCTGGTTTTCGGTCTGACTCTCCTCCTTCTACCTGGAACCTCCATTTCCAACATTCTTTTCATCAGGTGTTCCTCCTCTCTTCCCTGTCCGTGCCCAATCTACTTCAATCGCCTCTCCATCACTTTCTTTGATACTTCAGTCACCTTCACGGATCCTCTCACATAGATACTTCTAATCTTATTCCTTCTCAGTCACTCCGCTAATCCACCGCAGCATCCTCATCTCATTCACATTTAGCTTCTATTCTTCCTTCTTAGTTGTCGCCCATGTTTCCGCGCTGTACGTCATTGCTGGTCTCACCATTGTCTTGTGCATCACTCTCCCTTTCAGTTTTATCGGCATCCGTCGGTCAAACAGAACCCCGCTGCACTTCCTCTAGTTTGCCCATGCCGACTGCAGTCGGTTTTTTATCTCTGCCTCCATACTTCCATCCTCCTGAACCATCGACCCCAGATATTTGAAACTTGCCATCCTTTCCACGCTGACCCCATTAATTTCCACCGTCGCGTATGTATTGGTATATATTGGTATCTTGTATGTCATTACTTTTATGACAATATTAGCCTTCGGTAGTGGGCAGGGCTGATTCTCTGAATGGTTCAATCAGAGAATCAGCACTGCCCACTACCGAAAGCTTATATTGTCATAAAAGTTATGAATGTAATGGATAAGGAGATATGTCATAGTGCAGGCAAAGTGTTCGTTTGCGACAAAAATGAACATGATATTTGGATTTATCGCACCTCAATTATCTAGAAACATATATTGTTTTCTTTGGGTGCTATGGTGTGTTGAAGTAAAGAATTACAAAAAAAAATACAAAAAAACACTAAAAATTAGAATATTTACCTATGAAAACTAGAAAGATAAGTATATTTGTATCTTTGGCAAATCAGTAATGGGGACGTAGCATGTTGGTGGGTTGTTGGTGTTGTTGGTTAGCCGATCAGCCCACCCTAATCGAGCAAGCCGGCGGCACGCAGTTAACCGATCGCCCTCTCCTCAGTGGATCAGAGGTTCAGCGCACTAGTGATGTTGTGTTGTGTTCTATGTTGTGCTAGAGCGGTACAGTCTGTCATAATGTGTTCAATTATTTGTGGTGTGTCCTGGCAGAGGTGGCAGGTGTCGTCTGTGGAGTTGTCTAGTCTGTGTTTATATGTCTGTCAATTGGGGTGATGTCCACATCGGAATCGTGCTAAGTTAACTCGATCTGATCAGGCTGGTCTCTGACCTGTCAATGGGTGGCGGCTTCGCACCAAGGACCGCATTCGGACCGAGTCGTGCCAGTGCTTTGTGGGTTAGGTGTGTGTATATGTTTTCTGTGCTGTGTGATGTCTGTGGGGCGTGGTATGGAATAGAGTATTTGGTTATAATGTCTCTCTGGTGTTACATTAATGGTGCAAGGTGTTGATGCATGATTTTTTTTTTAAATTTACCGCCGATTCGTACCTAGTGAAAGTGGTACATATCTCGGCGAGGCAGTGGGTAGGTGGTGTTACTGAGTTGGGGATGGTAGACTAGGGGGGTGAGTAAGGTTCAGTTGCTGAATAATGGGTAGGAGGGGTATGGTCTTAGACACGATGAAGCAGATGGGAATGAGTGAGGAAAAGGAAAATCGCTTCCGCTGAAAAATGGGAGCCTTCGGCAAGTATGGATTGTAAATGCTCGGGTATGGAATTTTAGACAAGGGATGGAAACACCTGCGACGAAGAGCGGACAGGTTTGGGCATTTGACCAGGAGATGTACAACAGTGATAGGGGTATGGCATGTAGAGCAGAGCGGGGCTGGCGATTTAGCCATAAGGTGACCATGAGTAATGCGTGTGTATCCTAGGCGGAAACGGGCTAGAATCACTTCTTTATAGCGGGACCAGTGAAATGAGGAGGCCCAGTATCCTAATTGCGGTTTGATCTTGTGGAGTTTGTTTTGTCTGGCCTGGTCCCATTCCCGTTGCCAGATGGAGCGGAATTGGGAGCGGGGAGTCGGGAAGAAGTCGGAGAAAGGGAGGGACCGGGGGAAGGCCGGCAGTAAGCAGGCCATCTTTGCCATGCGGTCCGCCGCCTCGTTACCCTGGATGCCGACATGTGCCGGGACCCAGCAGAAGGCGATTGTCTTGTGTCGGAAGGCTGTTAAAAAGTGGAAGGTTTGCTGGATGGTACAGACGAGTGGGTGAGGGGGTTAAATCTCTCTAGGGAGAGAAGTGCGCTTTGGGAATCTGAATAAATGACGAAAGAGCTGGCAGAGTGGGTGCGCACAATGTCGAGGCCTCCATAACCGCGAAAAGTTCTGCCGAGAAAACGGAGGCCTCGCGGGGCAGGCTGACACCTCGAGAAAGCGGCTGAGCCAGTATCGCCGCTGAGGCGGCCGTACCAGCCTCCGAGCGGGAACCATCTGTATAAATGGGGAATATGTCCTGGTGTTAGGTTGCGTGTTCTCGGAAGAGCGACCTGTATGCCGTAGCGATCGTGGTAGTCTTTGGTAGGGCACACAGGTCCATACAAAACTTGATAGGGGTGAGGAGCCAAGGGGGGTAGATGCTGTATAAAATGGGGAGAACTGATGGGGCGGGCATGTTGGAAAGGTCAAGGAAAGTGCGGACCGCTTCACTGACGTGCCAGCTCCGTCCCTGGGGTGGGAGTTCAGAAATCGCCGCGCATAGAAGCGAAGAAGGTAGTCTCTGTGCACGGAGGTATGTCCTCATGAGCAGCAGACCCCGTCGGAGGGCGAGAGGGAGGTAAATGCAATCCACTTGGAGGCTGGGGAAGAGCGGAAGGCACCGGTGGCGAGGCGGAGGTCCCTATTAAGGACCCGGTCCAAGATACGGAGGCAGGCATTGGAGGCTGAACCGTATACTACACTGCCATAGTCCAGCCTTGACTGAACCATGGAAGTGTAAAGGCGAAAGAGAGAACGTCGGTCTGCGCCCCATGTGGTGTGGGAGAGATGATCTAGGAGAGCGAGGGGACGTTGGAGGGATTGCTTCAGGTGTTTGAGATGGGGAACCCAGTTGAGCCGCCGGTTTAAAGTCACGCCCAGAAATCGCGTGGAGGGTACCACCTCAAGAGGATTGCAGTATAACGTGACAGAGGGAACCGGAAGGGTTGCGGTTCTTCTCCTGCTGAAGAGCATACACTTGGACTTGGGGGTGGAGAGGCGGAACCCCACCGACGTCGCCCACCTTTCCACCCGATAGATGGCGAGCTGAATTTGCCGTTGAACGACGGACGGCTCCCGCCCTACGAAGTAGATCGCAAGGTCATCCGCGTAGATGGAAGAACGGATGATGGGTGGAAGGCATTTTGAGACTGTGTTCATGACGATGGAAAAGCATAGAACACTGAGGATGCTTCCCTGTGGGACCCCATCCTCCTATACGAAGGTGTCTGAGAGGACTGAGCCCACCCGAACTTTAAAGGTTCAGGAGGAAAGGAAGCCCCTGATGAAGGTCGGCATGGCTCCGACGAGACCTAGATTTTGGAGCTAACAAAGGATTATTGTCCGACGGGTGATGTCGTAGGCCTTCTGGATGTCAAAAAAATTGATAGGACGTACTGTCTACTGTCGAAGTGATTCTGTATGTCTCGGCTGAGGAGAAGGAGGGGATCAGTGGTGGAGCGAAATTGTCTGACGCCGGACTGGATAGCTGAGAAGGAATTACTATTTTCCAGGAAGAACGATAGTCGCGTAGCGACCATTTTTTCGAAGATTTTGCAGGCACAACACGTTACGGCGATTGGTCTGTAGTTTGTGGGATCGAGAGAATCTTTGCTGGGTTTTGGGATAGGGATTATGTGGGCCTCCCTCCACCGGGAGGGGAAGGCGTCCTCTATCCATATGCGGTTGTATAGATCTAGTAGGAAAATTTGTAAGGTAGGGTGGATGTGTTGGATCATGCTGTACGGGATACTGTCCGGGCCGGGACAAGGGGATCGTTGAGAGGCCAGTGCTGCATGTAGGTCATGCATGATGAATAACCGGTTGTAGGTGGTGTCCAGGAACGGTGAAGAGGAACTATTGTTAGGGGCGGTACGAGGGAACTAATTGTGGAGGAAGAAACGGCGGCGAAGGTAGAAGCTAGGTGGTTTGCCACCGATTTGGGTTCGTATAGGAGTCCGTCGTTAGTCAGGAGGACCGGGGGCCGGGAGGGGACATGTCACCTCACCTCTCGACATCCCGTACCTACTTCCAGATGGTAGCCGGTGTGGTGGTGGTGACGCCGGATACAAAGGCAAGCCAAGAAGCTCGGCGTGCTGTCTTCATTGTACGGCGGGCGATGGCCCTGGCCCGCTATATCTCCGTGCGATGGATGGGGAGTCGCTTACGGTAGAAGTGTCGAGTGGCGTACGGCCTCCGTGCACTCTGGGGTCCACCAAGGTACCCGTCGGGTGCGGGGGTAAGCGGAGGATCGTGGGATGTTAGTGCACGCAGACGCTACAACGATTGACTCGAAGTATGCGATGCACTCGTCGGAGGATGGGAAGTGGGCAGTCGTAAGGGTTGTATATTAGGGCGGAGTGAAAAACTCATTTTTCGAATTTTCAAATTGGCTAGTGTGGAAAATGTGTGGAGTAGTGAGGAAATAAGCTGGTATAAATTTAAAATCATAACATTAATATCTTCAGGTGCCACAATGACCTTCAATATTGAAAAAAATTGAAAAAAGCAGATTTTAACCAATAATTACAGAAGAGTCCACGATGCACAATAGACAAGAATTTATTCACACTTGTATAAAAATAGCTCAGTCAACCTTTAAAAAAAGTTTCTATTCTCTAAAAACAGTTTTCTATAGTCAGCTCACTCAGCTGTCACGTGAGTACCTCGGTTCAGTGTAGCTGTCGCTCTCGTAGCAGGTGGGTGTTCTGTTGTTGGCGTTACTCAGATAGTCTAAACTATATTTCTTATATATTTTGCATTTCTGTATTGTGTTGCCCTAAGTTTGCCATGTACTGTTAACTGAAATTAACGTATAATTGATATTAGCTCTTTCTTTTTCAGATTTGTATACTTTCAAAATGTCTGAGTTTGTGCAAAATCAACCAGGGCCTCAACTGAGTGCCCCATGTTTGGTATGGGGGAAGATTTGTGGCACAGGAATCTTCCTACATACGAAGGAGTTTTTAAATATTACTTGTTTGTAAGAAACGATTTGAAACAGAATACTAATAAAGATCCTTCAATATCTCAAATATTAGAACAAGTTGTTGATAAATTGAAAACAATTTGGGAAAGTGCTTCCGTCCCAATTCTGTCAGACAGGCGAATTGAAACAATGTTCAGAAGCTACCACGAAAAGTATCGTGTCATTATGAAGCCATACCAAAGCAGAAAAAATTCTGAAGCTTACAAAGCAAAGATTGGTATGTTCAAAAAAGAAGCACACACGAAACTTTTTGACATTGCAGCGTGCAAGTGCAAAGTACTAACACAATGTTCTTGTCCCAAAGAAAAAACGGTTCCAAAGGAAGAAGTGACGTTCCTCTTAGATCAAAGGAGTGAAAGAAAACTGTTTATTGATAGAGTAGATATTACACTCTCAAAGAAAAAAGCATCTACGTTGCTAAGAAAGCAAAAAGAAGCTGTGAGGCTCACCAAAGAATCTTCACAGGAGAAATTGCAGGATACAAATGTTGAATTATCATCATCGACATCAAATAGTGAAAGTGAATCTGGCAAAATATCAGACGATACATTTCCAGAGCCAGTTAGCTCGAAGAGAAAGCTCGAACAACCTGAAGAACAATTATTCAAGAAAAGGAAAACTACAAATCTACCTTCAGTAGCTACTGCTTGTGACAGGACTGCAGTTTCAGATCGAGCTGCAGCATTCATTGTTAGTGCAGTATTGCAAGATATTGGAGAAGTTTCTATTGACAATACATCTGAAGTAGTGGATAGGAGTAAAATCAGAAGAGAAAGACAAAAGAAGAGATCAGAAATTATGAAAGATCAAAATCAGGTCCCAATCAGAGGAATCTATTTTGATGGTCGAAAAGATTCTACACTCTTCCAAGAAAAAAAAGAGTCCAAAGTATATCAGAAGAAGGTAACAGAACATATCACTTTAGTGAGAGAACCTGGTTCAGATTATTTGGGCCATTATTCTGTGAATTCTGGATCAGCTGAAGAAATATGTAAAGGAATGTTTGAGTATATTGGAAATAATGACATGAACCTGGAAAACCTTGTTGCCATTGGATGCGATGGTGCAGCAGTCAACACTGGAGAAAAGGGAGGCGTTATAAGGCTTATAGAATTGAAGCTGAAGAAGCCAGTTCAACATTTAGTGTGCCAGCTCCATGCCAATGAATTGCCATTACGCCATTTAGTTGCAAAGTTGGATGGAAAAACATCTGGCCCCCGCGGATTCACCGGTCCTATTGGCAGGGAATTAGAGAACTGTGAGAGTCTTCCTATTGTCGAGTTTGAAAGGATTGATGCTGAGGAACCAACTGTAGACTGTGAAGATCTTAGCACCGACCAAAAATATCTAATTGATATTCATCAGGCCATAACAAAGGGATATTGCTCTCCAGATCTTGCTCATCGTAGTCCAGGCAAAATGGCACATTCACGATGGCTGACTACAGCAAATCGTTTGCTTCGTCTATACGTTTCAACTGTAAGTCCATCTGAGAACCTCATGAACATTGCTTCTTTTATAATGAAGGTCTACATCCAATGTGGTTTTCTATTAAGCAAAGTACGTCTTTTGTCAATGGCTCAAAACATGTTTTCAAAACTATTGAACTAACAAGAACACTGAATGACGAAGTAAAGGATATTGTAAACCCTGTCATACAAAGAAATGCATTTTTTGCAAATCCAGAAAATATTCTAGCATCAATGATTCATGATGACCGCAGCGCCATAAGAGAATTAGCGTGGAGGCGAATAAAGAAAGCAAGGCAAACAAACAAGGAAAAAGTTGTGAGGCGTTTCACGGTACCTGTTATTCAATTTGAAGCTACTGATTATACTGATTTAATTAATTGGCAAAAATGCATTGTCACTGAACCACCTGTGACAAGACACCTGACAGAAAATGAGATTGAAGAATTCATAGAAAACAAGAGTACCCCTCCATTCGAGAAATTCCCTTGTCATACACAAGTAGTAGAAAGAATGGTAAAATTAGTGACTGAAGCATCATCAAAAGTATTTGGATTGAACGCGCGAGATGGCTTCATAAGATCAACACTTCAGTCACGTAAAAAAATGCCATCATTCGAAAGTAAAGCTGAATATAAAGTTTAAATAAAACGTTAATAGAAAAAACATGCGCAAGGATGGGTGGTTGGGAGGGCATGGGTGGAGCTCGACACGCAGCCACCTCCTCGTGGTGAGTTCTGGATTATTTAGATCATTAATCAAAAGAACATTGATCTAAATAAACTAAGAGCTGCGTAATTCAGTAACTATTTTGGTAATTGAACACTTAATATATAATAATAACAAGTAAGTTTCAGTTATTGTACTAATGCAGAATATAAGAAAATCATTATATTTCACTTTTTTCGACGGCTTTGTGGCACCTGAAGATATAATTTCGCAGGACTAATATTTATGCACAGTCATTATCTATAGCACCCACATATTTTCCGCACTAGCCATATTTGAATTTCGAAAAAACGTTTAAAAACCTCATTTTCGATCCGCCCTATTGTATATGTATCATCGTGGAAGCGGGACCAATTAGCTTTGGCAGTAATCCATTTCTCCGTTACCCGAACGGTCTGGTCGGGCCAATTGAGCGTGAGTTGAACAGGGAAATGGTCACTTTCATAGTCCTCTTGGAGGACCTGCCATGTGAAATCTAGGAGGGCATCGGTCGAAACGAAGGACAGGTCTATACAGGATGGAGTGCAGGTGGTGGCATGGTAGAATGTAGGAGAGCCATCATTGAGGCACTCGAAGGAGAGCTCGGTCATGATAGTAATCACCCACAAGGGGTGGCGACTATTGAAATCGCCCAGTAATAGAAAGGGCCTGGGGAGTTGTTGTACCACCTCCACCAGGTCATCGCGGAAGACTTGAGTGTGGGGAGGGAGGTATATTGAACAGACGGTGTACTGGCTAGCAATCACCTGTAACGGGGATCGGATAGAGAGATTGTGGAAGGGGACTGCGTGGTGTATGAAAATGGCAGCCTTCTTCAAGTGCAGGTAGGAGACGGGGTGGTGATGTAGGAATATCCAGTGGGGCAGGGCATGGGCCTGGTCCCCAGGATTAGTTCCTGGAGATAAACACACATCGGACGGGAAGTGGCAATCAAGGAATTAAGGCCTTCGTAGTTCGCGAATATTCCTCTGCAGTTCCAGTGTACAATTGTAGTTTTCGGGGGATCCATTATTTGATGATGGAGGATGGGTAAAGGTGTAGATGCTAGGAGGTTGGAGTGTGAAGGGAGATCTGGGGTTCGCGAAGGCGAAGGATGGGTCGGGAGCATGGCTGGCTATCTGCCGTTCACCAGAGAAGGAATCGGTCGGCCAGTCGACCTCCACCGAGATTGCGGGATCGAGTCGGCTGAGCGAGACCGGAGGCTTGGATCACGGCAGCTTGGAGAACATCGTGGGCTTAGAGGGTGAGAAATTTCTTGGTGGGCTTCTGTGTTCGGGCCAGGAGGGGGCGCATTATTTTCCAAAGTGTCACCTCCCCGCCTGTCTGGGGGTCTCACGGCGGACCATGGGTGGCGATAGGGGGTACCAGAAGGACCGGGCAGATCTGAGGGAGGACGTGCTCATGGTGGCTAACAGGGAGGGGGGGGAGGGGTGTTGGGTAGGCAGGTACTGTGGGGGTGAACGTAGATGAACCAGAGTGTTCTCGTGGAAGGGTGGAAAAATGACACCAGGAGGCAAGGGCGATCCATAATACTCATGGGTGCGGCAGAGCTCCCCTCAGCCACACCATGTAGCTGCGCAGAGCCGCATCCCCTGGATCCTCGTGGGAGAGGATGTTGTCCAGATTGGATCTCGTCGTTGGGGGCGAGTCCTGTAATTCGGCAACTATTGTCAGAGTCTGTGGAGATAGATTGGTGGGACTTCTGCGGTGGGGTGATATGGTCTTCATAGACGAAATGGGCGGTGTGAGGGTCTGAGTCGTCTTCTTAGATCTAGGGGAAGAGGGAAAGACATGTTGAAAGGCCGGAGGGTCTGGCGACTAGCTCCGGTGTCTCCGCCTCGTCGGCTTGCTCCGGGTGTTAGGTTCGGGTGTGTGCAGAGAGTGTTGGGAAGGCAGGGTTCGAGGTGGATGGGGCCTGGGTGTCCTGGTCCCAGACTCCTGGGGAATCTGTGGCAGGTGAGATGCGTGAAGAGAAGGAATGGTGGGGGGACAGGAGGTCGTCGGGTCCTGCGAGGACTCCCTTTGGGAGGGATGGGGAGCAGTGGTCGAGGGGGGTTGAGCGGCAGGCCAGGGCGGCGTGCCGAGAGGACAGAGCCGAGGGCAGCGGCGTAAGATACCTCCGGCCTCACCTCCCGACTCCGCACCCTGTCTCGTGCCTCTCGGAGGCTAAGAAAGTCCGCTACCTGCAGGCCTCGGACTTCCTTCTCGAACCTGAAGAACAGGCATTCGCAGGATAAAAAGGGGTGTGCGCCTTCAGAATTGGAGCATTTGGGTGTGTTGGGGTACTTGTCTGGGTGAGCGATTTGTCCGCAACGAACACACAGTTGGTGCGGCTGCCGCAAACTGAGCTAACGTGTCCAAACTTATTGCATTTAAAGCAGCGGGTCGGGTCTGGGATGTATGAGCGGACAGTAAACTCGCACGACGTACGGTCTCCAATTCCCCATACAATACGGTCGGGAAGGATTAAGGTATTGAAGGTAAAAAGTAGGTGGGGGAGGGGGTGCCTCTCTGTCGGGATGCGAAGCGATGGATTTTAGTGACACCCTGGGTGCGAGGTTCTCCAAGAGCTCGTTCACTGTGATCGATTATAATAGGCGAGTGGCGTAAATAGTGCCCAGACTCTGGTTCAGGCGAGGATGTGGGGAGACGGACACCGAGCATCCACGGACTTCAGTGAGGGAGAGTAGGGCTTTCGTTTCTGCCTCTGAGCCTGATTTTATGAGGAGGGAGCCATCCTTCTATGGTCGCACATCACATCATAGCGGCTGGAGTTGCTGCGGGCTCAGATCGCCTGAAACGTCCGTTCAGAGTTGGTCGGAAGGGACACAGAGGTAGGCCGGATCACTAGGAATTTGTGGCTACTTGGAAGGGATAGGGAGGCTGTAGAATCGAAGTGGACTGGGATATCCAATGGTCGATAGGATGGACGTGAATGCCGACTTCGCCATCCGCCGCGGGGCTCTCTCCGTCGGGAGGCGGGCCGGCAGCAGGTGAGGGGGTCATACGGGGAGAGTAAGAAGCCAGGTTTTGAAGGCAAGTCTTGGGCAGAACCTGACTTGCCCGAAAGCGGCTGAGGTGGGCATGGGCGAGAACCCTGCTCCAGAGGGTGTATGTCCAAGGGCATGTTGAAGGTACAGGCTGGGGTCGGTAACGGAAGAGGAGAGTGCAAGTGTTCCGCTGCTGGAGGAGGGGCGACCTCCTCAATACGTGGTCTTCCAGTGGTAGAGGACTCGGGGGCCTGGTTGCCCACCACCCGAGTTATAGGACAAGAAGTAATAGTTTCCATACGTTATTAATTTTGTAGAACACGGACCCAGGGGACGCGAGAAACTGCCTACCGGTGAGAAAGGGAGGCTGAGCGCAAACTGCAGGCGGCGGGGTACCTGGCCTCCAGGGGACACACCGTCGGTTTAAAAACGAGGTCCCGTGATGCGAGAGTTTGCCCCGAAACGGCGCAAAGACCCCAGTCCCCCCAATCCCACCGGCCCGGACACCCAGCCATCCAACAAAGTGGACAGCACTGGAGACCCGTACTGGGTCTCCAGTGCTGTCCACTGGGAAGGCAGGGTTCGAGGTGGATGGGGCCTGGGTGTCCTGGTCCCAGACTCCTGTCCGGCATGGGTGACCCTTCCGGGGGCTAAACCCCCGCCGACGTAGCCCACTGGGTCAACACGGGAGCCCGCCCACCACGACAAGGTGGCCACAGTTGCGGAGGTGCATGAGTGTACATGTAGTGGCAAGGGTGTTGTGGGTTAGTTGTCGCTGCTGCCATGAATTGTGTTCCCCTCACGTCTAAATGTTCCCTAACTTTCAGTATTTTTGTTTCTGTGTGCAGGTGTTCTATTGGTGTTGTTTGAGTACATCCTGTAATGATACGAAGTGTGTTGTTTTGTATTGTCTGTAAGGTGTGTGTTTGAGATAATGGGTGCCCAGCATGGGCTAGCATAGTCCATAACTGAGCGCAGGGCTGGATTAAGGGTTTCGTAGGCCAAGGCTGGACTGCGTGGTCTTCAACAAATCTTTCCAATATATCGGTATTAGAAAAAGTACTCGACAGATATACGTAGATGCTTTATTAAATGAGATTACATATTTTTCAATTGTAATTGAATATAATATAGATAATTTTAAGAGATTAAATACGATAGGCCTACATAAAAAAATATATTTTACCAAGTAATATATATATATATATATATATATATATATATATATATATATATATATATATATATATATACACCTTAACCTTACCTTACAACCTTACAAAGGTTTCGCGCGATGATTCCTCATTTCGCGAAGGTCAGGCTTGTCTCACCTCCTCTCGAGTTGGCCTGGTGAAGTTGTGAGTTGGTTTCTTGTGCTCTCCACCTCACATAGCCAGGTACGCCCGGCTCATCGGGGATTGTTATATATATATATATATATATATAATATTGCACACAGTAAAGTAAATTGTAAAGCAAACAAACGTAAAGTAAATTGCACACAGTAAACCGAGCAAAAAGCCGGACATTGAAAACATCTAACGGTTTAACTTAAGTGACCTTATCTTTCTGGCTTTCTTTGGGAGAACATCTTAATAATCTCTGAAAAATCCAAACTGCGAGCCAAATCACTTTCAATCGAGATGAGTGCTGCTAGTGCAGATAAGCGAGATTGTCCCAGGGTTGATCGATAACAATTCTTGACTCTCTGTAGAATCAAAAATGATCTCTCTCCTTCGGAATTATTACCCAAGAAGCGTTTCTCTCTCTTCAATATACTACTTTCATGGTGTCGAACATAACCGTCCGACATTATGCACTGACAATATTGCAATATATGTCTATGATATTTGATTTATGCATAAAATTGTAAAAATTTCTATAAAAGAAAAATACACATCACTCGCATTTCCTGAGCTCTCTGATATTGCATCTACTTTTGCATATTGCTAAGAATTTTACTTTTGGAAAGTTTTGAATTTTATATACTTGCGTTTATATTCACATTGTTATAGTTAAGTAATTGAATATTAGTGGTTTTTAGCGATTTAGAAGTTTTCATAGCGTGCCGGCTTAATTTAACTTAACTTGTGACGGTTATAAACTAATTTTTAACTGCGCGATGCCGTCGCAGAAAGCGTCGTGTGTTAGGTGTAGGGTAAACCGGCGGTATTCGGAATTTAAAGATTATAACGGCGGTCCTATGGCGATTACCGAGAGATCAGTTTGTTTCTTTTGCGAGTTAATGGAGGAAATAGTTGACAAAACGCAGTGTACGTGAGGTAACGGAAAGACTTGCAACGCTTGATGAGGGCAGGGGTAGGGCTACGGTTGACGAAAGCCAAACCAATACTAATGTTGAAGACGTTAGTAATTTGAAGGGTGAGGTGCGTAACCTAGTTTCTAGTTTAGGTAGCTTGTCGGGAAGGTTGGATAGAATTGAGGAAGGGGTTAAGGTTGGTCCGAGAGTAGTAGATGGGGAGGAATTTAGAGAAGTTAAGGGTGGAGCTAGGCCGCGTACGTTAGGTGATAGGAATCCCCCCCCTATCGAGGTTTCGAACCCTTTCGCCCATTTGGAAAGGGACGTGAATGAGGGGGAAACTATTTTAATTGGGGACTCTTTAGTGCGCCACATGGACAAAGTTCGTTGAACGGCATCCAACCAAGAGGAGGGTCTGTCTCCCAGGGGCCAGGGTTGACAGAGTTAGAGACGAAGTGGATAGGATTGACGTTGCCTCCCGTCACTCGATGTTGGTGACGATGGTAGGAGGCAACGACTCGTATAGGCCCGATACGAGAGTGCCTGACCTTTTGGAGAGATATAGGGGGTTAATTAGGTCCCTGAAGGCGAGGTCAGATAGGTCTTTAGTTCTAGGTATTACCCCTAGGCACGGGTTGGGTCTTAGGATTACGTCAAAAACAATATTTTTGAATAATAAATTAGAAGAGATTTGTGCTGAGGAAAATGTACCCTTCGTAAAGCTGTGGTCCGAATTCAGTGATCCTAGCCTTTTTATAAAAGATGGGGTGCATTTTAATGAAATAGGTAATGCTAGGCTAGGTAGGTTAATGACGAAAACGTGCGAAAGCTGTATAGGTCGAAGCCTTCTTTAAACGTTGTGGGTCCGGGGAACGCGGGCCCGACGTGAAAAATAGTTTAAAACGCCGGCCCGTGGTAAAAAATAACTTAAACGTCTTTTATTGTAACGCGCGTAGTATTAGAAATAAATTAAACGAATTTAAGGCGATAATTTATTCCGGCAACTACGATATAGTTGCTATCACTGAAACGTGGTTAAATACCGTGACTCGGGACTTGTTGGGGGAACTTGATATACCGGGTTTTAAACTCTTTACTAATGATAGGTTACATAGGTTTGGTGGCGGCGTTTTGCTGTACATTCGTAATTCCCTTAGGGCTATCGAGGTTAAGATAGATTTTCCGGCAGCAATTAATGCGATATGCGTTGAAGTTAGGGCGCGTAGTATTAGTTTTAATTTTGTTGTTGTTTATAGACCTCCCGTTCAACCCTCGACACCGATACTAGATTTTACTCACTTCTTGGTAACTTTATTGACAATCGGAATAGTATAATTGTCGGAGACTTTAACTGCCCTAATGTTAATTACGAGACTTTTACTGGTAATGAGGAGGGTTTGAGATTGATTGAGTTCATGGAGGATAATTTTTTACGACAGATAGTTACCGAACCAACGCGCGGTGACAATATTTTAGATTTGGTGATGACGAACGGCGAAAATATAGTCGATAGTTTAGAAGTAGGCGAGAGTTTAGGATGTAGTGATCATCAAATTCTTAGGTTTAAGTTATTGATAGAAAACACTAAGGATAGTAACGTAATAGAAGTCCCTGATTTTCGTAGGGCTAATTTTGATAGTTTTGCGGATAGGATGAGAGTAGTGGACTGGGATAACTTATTTATGGGTAATGACACAAATTTGCATTGGGAGGCGTTTAAAGAAAGTTTTATGAATATTGAAAGGGAGTTTATTCCTCGTAGGCCCAAGCGCGCTAGAAATCATGGTAGGCCCAAGTGGTGGACTAGGGAAATAGGCGAGTTCATAAACGAGCGTAACAGAGCGTATAGACTTAATAAGCGCAATGGCACGGCAGCTAACTTTAATAGATATATCGAGCTTAGACGTCAGGTTAAAAGATCAGTTAGGAATGCTAAGCGTAATTTAGAGATACTTATAGCTGCGGATAGTAAACATAATCCAAAAAAGTTTTTTGAATACGTCAATAATCGTAAGCCGATAAAAGATAACATAGGCCCTCTAGTGGATGTTAACGGCGCTTTGGCTTCTGACGCTCAGGCGATGGCGGGTATTTTCAATAACTTTTTTGCGACAGTTTTTACCGTAGAAGACGTAAATAATGTCCCCGACGTGGACGATATCGTTCCATTTAGTAGCGAGACTATTTTGGATGAAATAACTGTTTACGAGGGTGAGATTGCGCATTATATCGATAGGCTAAAAGTTAGCAAGGCTCCAGGCCCTGACGCTTTTTATCCCAGACATTTGAAAGACGTTATCGTAGGCCCCTTAACGAAGATTTTTAATCAGTCTCTCGAAACGGGGATTATTCCTGAAGACTTCAAATTAGCTAACGTCACGCCATTTTTAAAAAAGGCGACCGCACGGTACTAGCAATTATAGGCCCATTAGCTTAACGTCAATTGTAGGTAAACTTTTGGAATCCGTAGTTAGGGATCGTATCATCGATCACTTAGAAAGTCGAGATTTGATTAATAGTAGTCAGCATGGGTTTCGACGCCACAGATCTTGTTTAACTAATTTGTTAGAATTTTATAGCGAAATAGTGCGCGAATACGATAGGCATAGAGCGGCTGACGTTATTTATTTAGATTTTAAAAAGGCGTTCGATACAGTTCCGCGGTCAGGTAGCTAACTGGTTAAAGGAATGGCTTCGTGCTAGGAGACAGAGGGTCGTTGTTAATGGTAGTGAATCGGGGTGGTTGGATGTAGGTAGCGGTGTCCCACAGGGTTCAGTGTTAGGCCCATTGCTATTCGTAATTTACATTAACGACATAAATGTAGGATTGACTAGTAACGAGTCAAAATTCGCTGACGATACTAAAATAGGCGATAAGGTTGTTAACGAGTTCGATAGAAATAGGCTCCAAGACGATGTAAATAGGATTATGGAGTGGACGGATAAGTGGCAGATGCAATTTAACGTAGACAAATGTAAAGTTTTGCATGTAGGTTCTCGTAACAATAATTACACGTACACGATGGATGATAGAGAGTTAGCGAGCGTTGACGAGGAAGTAGATTTAGGCGTACGCGTATCTAAGGATTTAAAGTTAGGAACCAGTGCCTGGAGTCTTGCGCAAAAGCTAATAGGATGTTAGGCTTCATAGCGCGTAATTTCGAATTTAAATCGAAGAAAATTATATTGCCCCTTTACAAGTCCCTAGTCAGGCCTCATTTAGAATATGCCGTTCAGTTTTGGTGCCCGTATTTGCGTGAGGATATTGATAGGTTAGAAAGGGTTCAGCGTCGTGCCACGAAACTAATTCCGTCATTGCGCAACAAGCCTTATGAAATAGGATTAAAGAGTTAGACTTGCATTCACTCGAAACTAGGAGATTAAGGGGGGAGCTTATTGAAGTTTTCAAAATCGTTAATAACATCGATAACGTAAATTTTGACAAACTGTTCACTTTCGATAATAGCAATACTCGTAATAACGGATTTAAGTTGCGTGGCAGACGTTTCATTACTAATATCGCTAAAAATTCTTTACGTTTAAAGTAATTGATAAATGGAATAATCTTCCCCGCCCGTCGTGAACTCTACCAGCGTTAATATGTTTAAGAACCGTCTAGATAGGCATTTTAAAAATATTAACGTTGTTTAAAATAAAAAAAAAATTAGCAACAGGAGCTCTGGTGGTGGTGGTCGAGGATGAGTCGTTGACGATAATGCCAGCTTGTGACATGCCAGCGTGTGATATGCCAGCAAAAAATTAAAAAAAAAAATTAGACTAACACGAACGTAGATGTAGCTCGTAGCGTAAACTAACCCACTTTTTGTTTAACTTTACCTACTTTTTTTTTTTCTTCTTATCCTCTCCTTACTTGCATGTCTGTAACTCTCTTTACTTGCATGTCTGTAGTTTGCATGGTATGACAGTGAGTTAAGACTGTGTTTGCATGGTTTGTAAGCGTTCTTATTTTACTTCTTTTCATCTTTCACCCCTTTCCTATTCTCTTCGACTATTTTTCCGACTTGTCGGCAGTGGCCGGCGGATGATGATGGTGAGTCTTTTTTCTCTTTTTCTGAATGAATGTTAACCCACGAGTGATAGGTGTTGCTACTTACTTAACCCTTATTCTTTCTCTTAACCCCCTACTCTTTCCTTTCTCTCGGGCTAACCTTAGAGTGGATCTTAGGGTCTTTGTTAGCCTTAGCTTCTGTAGATCTGTAGATGATATAAAATAATAAATTTAGGCTCCCTAGGTCTACTCTACAGTCTACACAAATAAAGTGGAAAACAACTAAACAAACACCTCTACTTCAAGGTCAGATGACAACTGCCAGAAAATCTGCCAAATTTGTTGAAAAAAAAAAAAATTTTCGTAGGCCACACTTTTTCGTAGGCCAAGGCTTTCAGCCTTTTAGCCTTCGGGTTAATCCGGCACTGACTGAGCGAATATATTGTTTGTATATGAGTAATGTTGTTTCCTACTGGTGTCCAAAGTTTGTGCCTATTAGTACCTTAAGCGTGTTATGTCTTGACGTACATCTGTTTTTAATGCCCTGAATGTGGTTTGCAAAAGAGGTTGGTGGGTTTGTGGGTGTGGTGTAGCTGTGTTGGTCGGGGAAAGGAAGTGTTAGCGAGTTTTTTTTTTTTAAGGAGGCACCCTTGATGGACCCAGGTGGCCCTTTGTGCCCCTCAATTTCACATGTTCATAGCTGTGACTAGCACTTATTTGTCTTATTTCCATAAACAGCTTTAGGGGAAAAATGGTTGGGCTGTAGGTAAACCATGATCAGTGGTGGCCTGAGAATTCTTAGGGCCCTGGGCAAGAGAAGAATTTGGGGCCCCTTAGAGGTTTGAATTTGATGATCTATAAGCAAGTCGGGCATTTCTAATTTAAATTTCACTTTGCCCTATAATCTATGAAGCTACAATGAAAGTATCTAAGTACAGTATTCACAGTAATACATTCAATGTAATTAATTCTTATTACAACTGGAGTGGAGAATATTATAATGTATTATATCAACAATACATTCTAAACACAAATCATCACAATTTGCCCGATTTGCCCTCCCCTGGGGCCCCCTCTGTCATGATGCTACTGAGTGGCAGCAGTGACTGAAACCAGGGGCGTAACTAACGGGGGGGGGGACGGGGGAACATGTCCCTCCCAACTTTTGAACTGAGGGGGATAATATAGGTTTTGTCCCCCCCCCAATTTTTGATCTAAGTTAGCTTGAAATAATCTATGATGAGTAAATCTTTAATTATATTAGTCCTATTAGTATGCTGGAAAGTATTACTGATTCAGTACTAATACTGCAGTGATAGATACTTTAATGAGACATCTAGTTATTTTTTACTTTAATTATTGCATATATTGTTTTCCTTTAATGTTAAGTATATACTTGATATATGTACAGGGTGGGCGGAAAGTAGCTCCCTATTTTGGATTGGTAAAAAAATACGTATATTATCCATTTATTTCAGAAGAAATAATATGAAAAGGTAGGCATACATGGTAGGTTTTCTCTAAAATTCAATGTGGGCTCTAACTCTTTCCACCAGCTTCTGGAGCCGCCCAGGAATGGCGTCCACTGACTTTAGCAGGAACTCCGGCGGGATGGAGGACATGACTTCCCGAATTCGGTCCTCCAGTTCTTCCAATGTCCTCGGTTTGGTGCGGTAGACTTCTTCCTTTACCCACCCCCAAAGAAAGAAGTCGCACGGTGTCAAGTCGTGGCTCCTGGCTGGCCATTGATGTGGACCACGACGACACATCCAACGCCCAGGGAAGTGGGCATCCAGCCCTCACGGACAAGAAGTGCGGAGGGGCCTCTTGCATAAATATCAGATCGTCGATGTTCTCCCATGTGCTGACAACCGGCCAGACCTCGTTTCGCAACATAGCAAGGTACCGCTCAGCATTCATGGTGTTGCGCAGAAGGAACGGGCCCACAACCTGATCTGAGGTCATACCACACCACACCGTTACACTGAACCGATTCTGCCGTTTTTCAGCGGTAACCGTGCGACTTCTTTCTTTGGGGGTGGGTAAAGGAAGAAGTCTACCGCACCAAACCGAGGACATTGGAAGAACTGGAGGACCGAATTCGGGAAGTCATGTCCTCCATCCCGCCGGAGTTCCTGCTAAAGTCAGTGGACGCCATTCCTGGCGGCTCCAGAAGCTGGTGGAAAGAGTTGGAGCCCACATTGAATTTTAGAGAAAACCTACCATGTATGCCTACCTTTTCATATTATTTCTTCTGAAATAAATGGATAATATACGTATTTTTTTACCAATCCAAAATAGGGAGCTACTTTCCGCCCACCCTGTACATAAGGTAGTTGTGAAAATGCTTCTTTGATATTCCTATTACTATCATAAATATAGATCATTCTCTAAATCATAGTATTTTAAGAGCATCATTTTGGTCGCAAACACATTACCTACAGGACAGCAGCACAGAAATTCATCGCAGGATTTTTCGTCATTATAGCTGTCCCCCCCACCAACTTTTGAAAGCTAGTTATGCTCTTGACTGAAAACAACGGTTCACAAGCCAGAGGCAAAATTACACAGTTACGATCACTACACAATCTAAACTATTGTTATACAAAAGTTAAAGCAATTTTGTAAAGTTATTCTGCGAAATAGGCAAGAAAATAATTACAAGTTTTACAATATTTACAATTCACCTCAACAAAAGTCAACAGCTAACAGTGCCGTAGCCAGGACTTCCCAAGGGGGGGGGTCGAAATTGTAGAAAGGCGGACCGTTGTGCAAATTTATTTGGCGCAACGACCTACAGTAGTCACTGCGGAGGGGGTTTAGAGTAGTTAAGTTTAGAGCAGGGCATTTTTTTACATAGAAGCTACTGGGGTTTTGTCCCAGTGGTCCTTCATATTGCCCCAACAGTCAACCTCATTTGTCTCAGCAGTGATGTACCCCTTGCCCCCCTTTTTCAAAAGTACAGTTATTAAACTGTATATATGTTATTTAACAAACAAACAAAACAAAACATCTTTATTGCGGGTCATTCACAATCCATCGCCACTTAACCTAACATACAAGTACAATCTTACGTGTTATACACTGAACTTAATACAAAATTAAGGCCAACATAGCCACTTAACCTAACTTACAAGTACAAAAATAAGGCCAGCATAGACATTTAACCCAACATACAAATACAATCTATTTAAATTTAAGTACTCATGACAATATAATTTTATAATTTTAGGGCATATAATTTTATTTTATAATTATCTTGAACTATTTTGTTTTTACTATTTTTTGCTTTTGTATATCTCGTTGTATAAGGCCAAACTTTTATTTAAGTTATTTTAGTTGTGTCTATTATTCCTTGATATATTTATTATATTAAATTTGGATTTTCATAAAGTTTAGAGAATTTATACGTATTTTTTTGTTAGTCACATAGGTCCAACATGGCCTAGTAGATATTTTTTTTTATATTTTAGGCCATGTTGGTCACATGTGTCCAAAAATTTTAAACTTTGTTAAAAAAAAAATTTCACTTTTGCTAACCTTTATTTTTCTTTTCTTTTTTTAGTTTATATGTAGAAACTAATAATTTAGCACTTCAAATTGATAGAAATCTTTGTATTTACTATATTAGTCGTTAAATTTTAGTAAAATGCCTTTGTCACTTCATCCACAAACATTTTATGGAAAAGAAAAATTTTCAATTGAAAAACAATCGAAAGGTCCTTCAATTTCAATGACCAACCCAATTGCTTCTACAAGTGCTCAGACGGCTGAAAGAAATATACAGAATGTTTCAACCAGTTCTGATTCCGATTTAGAAACCAATGATGATTATTCCACTGATGAAAATTACCAACCTAAAACAAATGAAACTTCTACAAGTGATTCAAGTGATGAACCCTCCAGCTATACTAATGAAGATGCAGGTAGATATTAAATGGAAAGCGGTAGACACATCGAGTCAACAAAACTTTTCCTTTACATGTAATAGTGGATTATTTCAGAGCATTCTTACTTTAAATAATCTAACACCGTTTATTATTATTATTATTATTATTATTATTATTATTTTTGCATGCAAAATGAAAATAAAAAATACGAGTACCTTATTTACCTATTTATATTTCTTTAGAATATATTATATTATAATGGGCCATATTGGACCAAAATGACCAACAAGTATAAACCATATAATCAGGGGTGGCCAAGTTTCCTGGAACCAAGAGCCACATATGACGTTTTTCAGATGTACGAGAGCCGCAAAATATTTTAAAAAGAATTTAATTATTAAAAACATATACATATAGTTATACTCACATTATTAAATTGTTTAATTACTGCTTGTAGAAGGCTTAGTTTGGGTCTTCATTTTGGCTGTTAATGCTTTAAAGTCTGGTTGATGTGATGTTAAGGCAGTATGAAGAAGCTCAGTCAGGTGTTCGTTAGTGAGGGCAGCACGATGTTTTGACTTTACAAACTTCATTACCGAGAAAAGTGCTTCACAGCAATAAGTTGTCCCAAAATTGAGAAGTCGGAAACTGTTTTCCTGAGGTGAAGATACTTTGTCTCTGGTACTTGCTTCCAAAACTCAACTGCAGATAAGCTTTTATGTATCAACTTTAAACCCACGTCCTCCTGAAGCTCCAAAAGTTCTGTTTGTATTGAAGCAGCTTCCGTAACAAAAGGTGTGGTAACAGGACAGCCATCGTTGACGACATCAATCAGGAAAGGATTTACAAGAAATTCGAAGCATGGTTTTAGCTTTAGTTCATCAAACCTAAACTGAAAATCATCAATTAGTCCTTCTAATTTATCTTTGTATTCCTCCAATTTACTATCTTTTATTTCAATATCAGGAAAAGTGTTTGCTCGGTTTTTCAGGTGGGGAAAGTGATCACATTTTTTTGTTACTAGATCTTTTTGGAAGAGCTTTATTTTAATCTGGAAACTGAAAACTGTCTGTGTAAGGTCAGAAATGACCTTATCTTTTCCCTGAAGTGCCAAATTTAGATTTTGAAGGTGTATTACATCAGTAAAAAACACCAGATCCTGCACCCATTCGTGATCTTCTAGTTGTGGGTATGACTTTCCCTTTTCTTTCAAGAAATCAATGATAGGCTCCAACAGTGCAACCAGTGGCGGCTCGTGACTTTCAGTTATGGGGGTGCTGCCTCAGAAATTGCGACAATTGTGTCCATTATATATATATATATATATATAGAGAGAGAGAAAGTCGAATAGATAAATAGATAACTACTCACTACTCAGTCATAAAAATAAGTAAAATAGTGTCATAAAATCAATTATAGGGTACTTACGCTTAACGGGTAATTTCGAATTTGCCAAAAATTTATTTATAAACAAATTCCATTCTTCTGTTTTATTCTGAGCGAAAAGGTCTATTACTTTTTCATTGAAATTCTGTGTACTGTTGATCAAATTTTTCTCTATTGAAATCATTGCAAGAGCATTTAGTCTTTCCTGATTCATAGTGCTCCTTAAGAACGTCTTTATTCTTTTTAATGTTGAATGGCAGCGTTCGGCCTCGGATGTAGTCATGGGGATGGTCAAAAGAATTTTTATGAGCTCATGCTTTTCAGTTTTTTTCTTTCATTTTGTTTATATTTGTAAAACCACTTTTTGTCCACGTCAAGTCACCACCGAGTAGTAGACACGGGAAACAAAATAATGCATTTTTAACTTTACAACCACAAAGCCAACTTTTTCTTTGGTACCATTCTGAATTAAAACTACGAATATATTTCTTATTGTTACTTATTCCGGGCTGAGATATTTGAATTTCTGGTGTAGGGCGTCCTTCAGTTTTAATAGCTATTTTTTCTCGAAGAGATAACTGTGAAAATTACGAGACTGAATTTTGCTCACTGTCACCCAACTCACTTCTGGGGCTAGCGCAGCCATGATAATAGAATAGGCGCTAGTTAAAATTTCAAAAAACAAAAACTCACTTGCGAAAAAAATATTCTAAGAAATGAAAGCTATATATTGTAAATAATCCAATTATTATATAATTAACTTCAATCTCACGACAAAAAATAAATGATAACGAATCATTGATAAATGCAATTCGGAAATTAAATTTCGAATTAGCAAACGATACAGCAACACAACTACCATGTCAAACAAACAAATCGGCACTGCTCTGTCCACAGTGCTTTGGATCCTCTTAAACCAGCGATTCTGACTCGCTCTTCGTACGTCTGCCACCGAGGTTTCAAGCATTTCGAACAAAATCTGGAACTGTTAAGTACGCAGTTCCACGGGAAGGCTGAAGCTACTTTCGTGATTCATTCGTTCGGCATTGAAATAGTTTAAGGAAAAAAGGATATAATCTGATTTAAAAACTCAAAGTTCATTGAAAAAAAACAATCAGAGAGGCTATTTTATATTTAAATATAAAGATCATAAGATCATGGGGGTGCTGCAGTTCCACAGTGCCTACCTGCGAGCCGCTCCTGAGTGCAACAAACCTATTCAGGAGATTACTAGTTGATAACCACCTTACAATACAGTAGAATGAAAGGTCATCTGGCTTATCTTGAAGATCCAGCTCCTCGATAAAATTTCTAAATGCTCGGTGCGTTTTTGCATTTGAACGAATGAAATTCACAATTTCTAGAACACATTTCATAGCACTGTCATACCTAAAGTACTTGCTTACCAAATGACCACGGTGAATGATACAGTGAATAAAGAGACACACAGGATACTTGGGATCGCGTGTCAAGAGCCCAAGTAGCCTACATTTTGTCCTACCATAGCTGGTGCTCCATCTGTTGCAACACTGACAAGTTTATTCAATGGTACTTGAACATTTGATAATGCCTCGTCAAGTGCGTTCTTTATGTCAACTCCTCTGGTGGCTTCTCTTAGGGTCATTAAGTCCAAGAGTTCTTCTTTCACATTTCCATCGCCAGTAAGATAACGAACAAATATCGCCAGTTGAGGGTTACCTTTAATATCTGTGGATTATCGAGGGCCAAACTGAATGCAACAGAATTCTTCAAATCACTCTGCAACGAGCATGTAATTTCAGCACTGATCTGGGAAATACGTCTTTCTGTAGTGTGGCGGGAAATAGAAATACTTGCTATTTGTTCTCGAAGCTTTGTGTTATCTGGAGCGAGAATTGCAGTAACATCGGCAATATTCTTCTTCACAAATTCTCCACTACTGTAGGGAAGTTGAGCACGAGCAATATTCCATGCCATAACAAAAGTAGCTTCAGTAGTTAAGTCAGCTGTCTTACACAATG
Organism: Bathynomus jamesi; assembly: GCA_023014485.1. Taxonomy (NCBI): domain Eukaryota; kingdom Metazoa; phylum Arthropoda; class Malacostraca; order Isopoda; family Cirolanidae; genus Bathynomus; species Bathynomus jamesi. The sequence goes on from JAJOZX010000942.1 coordinate 305,366, forward strand.
ATGAAAGTACAGTTTGTTGGGCAACTAGGCTAGATTTCAACATTGTTAACTTAGTCTTCCGCAATTCTGATTTGGGAGGAAATTCCTTAATAAAATTTTTATGGTTAGTTTCATGATGACGCTTCAAGTTACTGGCTTTAAAGTGATTGAGTGCCACGTGGCAGATAAGACACACAGGTTTCCCAACAGGTTTCCCACCCTTAACAGTAAAGGCAAAGCTCTCCTCCCACTCCTGTTTAAAAACTCTATTTTCTTCTTCATATTTCCGTTTCTTACACTTTGTCTGCTCAGTCATTTTAATCAACTAAGGGGTTGTGTAACTTTCACTTGTATAGCTGAGAAAAATAGCCACTATTTGATCTAAGAAGCCAATTTTAAAACACACTCACTCGTTACTAAACGTGGCCCGCAGGGTAGCTCGAGGGGTACTGGACACTGGTGAGTGGGGATTGGTGTTAATTACGTAATTATCCCGCTTAGTGCCTGTCACGCAAAAGAAATTGTCGTACGCATGACGCATTTTATTGTCAATTCAATTTTTCCTTATTTTTTTTCATATTTTTTTTTATGTGAAAAAAAATTATATTTGTATTATGAATTTTGTCTTTTATGATAAATACAATAAAAACCAAAATTGTCTCGCGAGCCGCAGTTAACAACCTCGAGAGCCGCATGTGGCTCGCGAGCCGGGTTTGGCCACCGTTGCGGGCATATATGAACAAATAATGAGGAATTTATCAGTCAGCCACATGCAAAATCGCATTATTCTATCTGTATGCCACAAGCAGCAAAGCTTCTTTATTTAAAAACGTATCCTGTTGGATACATAGGACCAACGTGGCCTGCTAGTACATAACAGTGTTGGACACATGAGACCAACGCGGCAGCCAAAGTGTTAATAATATTATGACGTGTCCCCAGGGGCGTACCCAGGATTTGGCCAAGGTGGGATCTGAGTAACTAAAACAAAGCTGTATAACTGTATATACCGTACGAGTATGTATATACATAAACATTTAGTCGAGTCAATATTCATGTATTAACAAAGCCTTATTTACAGCAAGTGTAAACTAAATTAGATAAATGAATAGATTTGCCACACATTTTTCATGCGAAAAATACTGAGTCAAAAAATGATAGTTACATTACTATGTGTGTACAAACAGGATTTAACATAGCGAATACTGAAACATTTTTGAGCTTTCATTGTGCACAAGACAGTACAACTGAGAGAAAACATAGTTGGGAAATCAGATATGGTCTGTCCAGGGGGGTACACAGCATTTCTTAAAGGGGGGAGAGCACACACACACACAACACACACACACTATATATATATATATATATATATATATATATATATATATATATGTGTGTGTGTGTGTCAGCTCAAAATTGATGATGATTGATTTGGAATCAAAATGAATTGCATCTCGGAAGGCTTCAGTTGTATTTTATTTCCAATTTATGGGCAAAGAATTAAATTTGCACAAATTAATCGTACGTATAAAGACATATATAAACGTTTCCAAGCCAGCCAAAATTGATTTTGAGTTTTGAGTTAATAACATGTTCTGGCAACTATGAAATAATTGAAATTCCATATGACATCAAGATTTTTTTTGTGGTGAATGTTGCAAAGTTATCGATTTTTTACAATTTCTTTTTCAAATATCTTTAATAAGAGTAGTAATCATTTTTACAATGGGGGGCCTGTTCCCCCTATGCCCCCCTTATGTACACCACTGGGTCTGTAATAATTTTTACAATGGGGGCCTATGCCCCCTACAGCGAGGTAGGAACCGGGGGGCCGCATGGGCCATGGCCCCGGCAATAAAAATATTGGGGGAGCCAAAATATGTTTTGGCCCCCCCTAATAATATGAATGACATCCAATAATATTAATTTGCAAAAGTATTATAAATAATGGAAAAATAATTAATTTCAATCCTTTATGCTTCATTTAATAAAATTTTAAATTTAATATATATGATTAGTTAATTTCACTAGTTATTCGGGCAACTTTAAACATAAAATCTGAAGCGTTTATCGAGTCATCAACATTGGTGTCTTTGCGGATATGTGTGTGTCTGAATGGTTCATCTGGTAATTATGTAAGTTTGTGTTGTTTTAGATTATAAATTATCAATTTGAGCTATTTATATAGGTCTTTAAAAAATTCTGCTTGTCGTAAATCGTAAGAAATAGCAACACTGTGCTATTTTAGTGCTGTTGGTACATTAAAAATCATTCATCCATTTTAGATATTTCAAGCTGGACTCAAGATGTATCATGAAAAGCGAACGAAAATAGAAAAACAACAAACTACATTGTTCAGCTGTGGTATAAACTATAAAGAGGAGGCAGGGTCAGTAAGTTCAATATTAGTATACAATATAGGCAGTGGTGGGCACCGTTAACCAAAAAGTTAACTTCGATAACGATAATCCATTAACCCCAATTTTTAACTCCGATAACGATAATCCGATAATTTTACTACAAAGTTAACGATAATCCGTTAACGATAACTATTTCTTTACTAACATTTAAAAAAATCAAGGAAAAAAACTTTAAAACCCATAGAAAATGTTTATTTATGCAAAATCCAACAATAAATAGGTATTTAACTGTTTTTTATCAAGTTTTGCAATTTTTTTGCTTAATAACTTTTTTTTTATTTTTAATAAAAAATGTACTGATTACATGTTTTGAAACCCTTGTAACCACTAACCATTAACTAAATTTTAATTTACCAGAGAATTATTATGGCGGGAACTGAAAGGTAAAATTAAATTTTAGGCACATTTATTAAAGACTATGACACAATGTGCTGGTTGCCCTTCAGAAAGACCAACTTCTCAAAGTTAGGCCCAACTGCCAGTCTTGACCTCTTGGGCCTCCCCAACCTCCCCTTGCGAGATCTGGAAGCAGACTGAAGTTATGGCGGTTTGAATTCATTCGCGGAGCGGTGATCTTCCGTGAATGACTCCTCGCAGTTAACGTGTTAACGGACTTTAACAGACTAAATATCGAGTTATCGGAAGTTAACTGGTCCGATAACGATAAATGGAAATTAACTTCCGTTAATAGTCCGTTAAAAAAAGTTAACTTCGTTAATTAACTGTTATCGGATTAACGCTTTAGTGCCCAACACTGAATATAGGCAATCATTAGCATATCTCCAAAGTGTAATATTCTAAAAAAATTAATTTATAACAGATAATGTTGATGTAGCAATGGATTCGTCAACTTTTGAATTGTCTTCAGCGAATAGATATTTGCAAACTCACAATTCAGAAACTCCTCAAGATGATTCTGATTCACAGCTCATCTCAAATGTAAATATTAGATTTTTTTATTTAACGTAAATACTGACCACAACACTAAAAACAGAAAACGAAAAAAACGAATTTGTAAAAAGAAGAGAATCTATAAATAGAGTAATAGAAAAACCAAAAACTGACCTTAGTAAAAGTATAACTAAAACAAAATTTGAAACAAGACATCAACAAAAAGCAAAGAAGAAGAAAATAAGTAAAAAAGTGTAACTGTGAAAAATGCTCTATATGAATTGGTCCCCAATTAACCCACCCCTAATATCTCCAGTCTAACTATAGAGTAGATTAAGTCTAGCCTTGTAGGGGTCAGCCTAGAGATTCCGGAAATGGTCCAGAACGGGCAGATAAATTGAGGTCCACAGTAGGATTCCTCACCAAATTAGGTTAGGGCAATCTACCTTCACCTTTGTTAAGCTATGGGTTGATGCTAGGTCTTACACCACAATGTAGGCCTAATTTGTCTGACCCAGCTTAATTTACGGTGTTTACTTCTAACTGGGTTAAAAACACAATTAGTCACTTACTGAGTGTTATTAGAGAATCCCTCTTCCTTTTTGTTTAATTGTTGAGAGCGTACTTGCTGGTGGGATCTTTTTCCGTTGTTTTTTCTTCTCCCTTCTCCCGTTCCGTCTTGTCGCCCCGTTCCTAGTTTTCGTTCCTTGTCCTTTTTCGCGGGGCTTTTTCCACCAGCGACTCTTGTTTTTTTTCGGTTGGTTGATCGGTAATGTATATCTATTACCGAGCACGCTCTTGTCACACAGTATATAAATACTAGTGTGGAGAATGACTCTGGTGAGCAACCAATTGGTTTCATTCACCCAGTTATTGACATAAAAGGAATTTAATAATTGTTAGATTAACTACCTACCTACTCAGTGAACCATTTTCGTTACCTCCCAACTACCCACACATCAGTTTTCAATAGTAACTATGACACTGCAAATCTATGACTATGACATCGCTGAAATCACATTTTGTTTTTCTGTATTTACTTTTCAGGTGACAGAAGACACTTGCAATGCAGATTGCTCCATGCAAATGTGCAAGCCATCACAACCCACTTCAGAATCTATCATCAATGCTCTCTGAACAACACTGTATTGGAATTTGCCAGTCGGAACGAAAGAAGAAGGAATTATTTCGGGTCGTTTACTGTTTAATGAACGCTATTTTAGCGTGTAGTATGTTGTACATAGCGTGTAGTACGTGAACATGATAAAAGGTGCATGATAAATGCATCTTTCCTAGATTGTTCGTGCAATTTCAGATTATAAGTATTCCACAATTTATGTATAGCAGATATTTTGTGTATATAGGTATGAATATAGATTTTTTCAATCAATTTCCTTGATTTTTAATATGGTCCAATATAGTCCAAATAAGTTTAAATAATGGTGTATTCAATGTACAACAATTATCCATACCGTCACTTCTTGGCCCCCACCCCAATGTAAAATATGTTCCTACGCCCCTGCCCCTATACTCCCCTTATGTACGCCACTGGGTCTGTCTACAACTCTACATGATGACTATTCCAGCAACAGATTAAGTCGTCTAGCTTTTTCTTGTGAACCTATCAAGTATTGCAGGTGCATCAGCAAGTCTTACTTTGTGTCTGCTCATCGCCATTAAAGCCAAACCAGACAACCTGTCTTCCTTCATAGTACTAATAGTATTAATATAGCATTAATATTTTATATTAATGCATATAGAATAAATTCGAAATAATTTAAAATGTATTCACAATAATTTAAAATGTATTCTTACTATAAAATATACAAACTAAAAAAAAACCTGCTTATCTCTGTAACTGTATGTACAAACTTTAGTACATATTTAGTTATAGAGATAGGCACATCAATCGGCACCAGTACAAGGCCCAAGGTGGGGGGACGACCGCTTCTGTCGCCCTCCCCTTCGGTACGCCCCTACGTGTCCCTCACATCTACCACTATCTTCTGCTCTCTCTCTCTCTCTCTCTCTCTCTCTCTCTCTCTCTCTCTCTCTCTCTCTCTCTCTCTCTCTCTCTCTCATTAGACTTCATCGGAGGCGGACGTGCTGTGTGGTCTCTCCAGTATTTTTTTCAATAGTGACTAAGTGACAAAGTTTGATTTTATAAAATTTGTTAGATAAGTATAATATTTATTTACTTTATTATTGAGATTAGGCCAAGCACTACTGCTTAATAAATAGACTTAATTTATTATTAATTAGACTTAATTTATTCCTTTTCCGGTTTTAACGAACATAATTATCAGCGATATCACATCCCTTAGTATATGTTTGTTTTGTAAACTTAGAAAAAAACGACGGAAAGGAAGTTAAAGAGCTAAAGGAATTAGTAAAAAAGCTTGAAGCTCGGGTCGTAGCACTGGAAATCCAGCCCAGTGGACAAAATCAAACTGAAAACACATCATCAGATATAAACTGGAAGTTTAAACATCTAGACACAGCGTGGCTCGCTTGGAAAACACGGTGAATATTCCGGAAAATAGAACGGAGGAACAAGAATTCAAATTGGTCAAAAATAAAAGACCCTCCAAACAAAACCAAAACGTAAGGATTCGGAACCCATTACCGTCAAAAATAAGTTTCACTTACTTGCTGACGATGAGGATCTACAGATCTACAGAAGCTAAGGCTAACAAAGACCCTAAGATCCACTCTAAGGTAAGGAATCAAGGGAACTTTTTCGGAGCAAGACGCGTGACCAAGAGAAAACTCCGATGTTTTCCGGGTGCCACAAGCCAGATAATTAATAGGGAATTAGTCAAAATTAATATCAAGAATAAGAGTTGCCCCATCATTGTACATGTTGGTGGCAACGACGTTTTGCTGGGAGGGACAGAAGGGCAGACAGAGTCCATTATAAAAGAATTCAAGATCCTAACCGACAAGGTTAGGGTTAGGACAGATATGGGTATGGTCGTAGGACTTCTCCCCCGAATGCGTGCTAGTGACTATACTCTAAGTAAAGCCATTAGCATAAATAAAAAGTTAAACGCATGTGTGATGAAAAAGGCCTAAAGTTTGTTGATTTTTGGTTTACATTCTACGGAAATGGGGAATACTTTGGTTCGGACGGGATACATTTTAACCAGAAGGGGAAAAAGAAGTTTGGTGATTTACTGAACATTAATTTGTATAATCTTTTTAAACTAGGACCCCCCAAACCAGCAATTGATCCTGCTCCCCCAACAGTTAAACCTACTCCCCCAGTAGTTAGTCCCCCTCCAACAGCAGTTAGTCTATAGCTGGTTCCTTCTTGCTACTACTTGTATTTGCCGGGGAAGAATGAAGGATATGAGAGGCAGGCTATCTCTTTGTTGAGTATCTCTTCTAGGGGCCTCTCGCGTCCTCTTCTCCCCCTGTCGTTTGGGATGTTGGCGTCTTGAAGAAAAAGCCGGTCGTTTTCAGAGTTTATTGAGTTCTTGGTTGGCTGGGGTTATTTTACAGAAGATTTTGTTATTTTATATACAGCTGAATTAATTAAATATATATATATAAATTTATGTACAATACTTATTTATAAAGATTATATATGATTCTTAAAATTACACAATGATAAAATATATACAATTTGGTACGCGCAAAATTGGTTTGTCGGTAACTAATATAAAAATAATATAAATGCGGAAAATTAACTGCGCGGCCCCACACTACTGCCCACCCCGAGAAGCGGAGCACGTATATCAAAAGTAGAAATATTCGGGTCTTGATTTGAATCGGATCCTTCGTCCAGCTCGCGTTGATCCTCGGTCGGCCTCGTTTCCGGTTGTTGCGTTGTCCTGCGCGCCCGTCCTGAGGTCTGTATTTGCTACCTCCGAGGTGCGTCCTCCATCGTCCTTTTTCCTTGCGTGCTTTTTCTCCGATCCGATGTCGTCCGATTGTGCGCCCGGTACCTGTGTGGGACCTGAAACTATATACGCCGGTTTTAAACGATTAATTGAAATGGCTTCTGATGATCCGTTAGTTTTTTCTATTACGAAGTACTTATCGTGGCGTTCGAGAACACGGAAAGGTCCTTGATATGGTGCCTCGAATGGTTTTCGAACGCGGTCGATGCGTACCCATACGTGGCTTGATTTGTGGAGTTCCGATGGAATGAATGATTTGGGGGCTGAGTGAATGTTTCCTTGAGAGAGTTGGGCGAAATCGATTTGCGTCATTTTCTTGGCTAATTCGGAGATGAATTTTGAATTGGATTTTGACGACGAATTGGCGATCATTGGCCTCGGGCATAATAGGGTGGTTCCGGTGACGGTGGTGAACGGTGAATAACCCGATTCGTTGGGGAGACTGCGTAAACCAAGGAGAACTATGGGTAAAGCGGGGAGCCAATCTTGTTTTCGAGCGATGATTGCTGTCTTGATGGTGCGATGAGATCTTTCAATTATTCCGTTGGTCTGAGGGCGATACGACAAAGTTCTTAGTCGGTGAAATCCGATGAGAGCTGAGAGTTCCCTAAAGAGTTCGGATTCGAATTGGGATCCGCGGTCCGTTATGACTTGCAGTGGTACACCAAATCTTGAAATCCATACATCGAGAAATGCGTGTGCTATTGATGTGGCTGTAGTATCAATCAGAGGATATGCTTCTATCCATCTTGTGGCACGATCGATGCAGGTTAGGAGATATCTATATGGGGAAGGATATGTTTGACCGGGCAAAGTGGTTGGCGGTAAGGGACCGACGATGTCGATATGTACCGTTTCAAATCTTGAACTTGGTAAATCGAAGGGGGTTATTTCTGATTTTGTATGGCGAGAAATTTTTGAGGATTGACATGATTCACAATTTCGGGACCAAGTTCGAATATCCTTATTCATTGAGGGCCAAAAGTATCTTGATTTAATGATACGAAGTGATTGCTTGATGCCTGGATGAGAAATATTATGAAATTGATTGAAGATGGAAGATCGATGCTGCTTGGGAACAAAAGGACGGGGATATGGCGTGGATGTATCGCAATATAAAGTTGTATTTTCTGGAAACGGGAACGGCTTGAGACGTGGGAGAAATTCTTGCGTTTCTTGATCTTTTTGTTGAGATTCCGCGATTGCTGATAAATCGAAAGCGTCGATATGTACTGCGTTTACGTTGCGTGAAAGGCAGTCCGCTACGACGTTTTCGGATCCACAGATATGTATTACATCGCATACGTATTCCGTGATGGCAGACCAATGACGTTGTTGTCGGTCTGTCTTGGCTCGTAAGGGACTCTTGTAGGCAGAAACCATCGGTTTGTGATCCGTGAAGAGTATTACTTGACGACCTTCTAAAAATTGACGGAAATGCAGGACGGCTAGGTATGCTGCGAGTAATTCTCTATCGTATGCGGCGTACGCTTGCTGAGTTGTAGTTAATTTCTTGGAAAAGAAGGCGATGGGAACTGGTGTGCTGTCGATTATTTGATGAAGAACTGCTCCAGCTGCTATTTGTGAGCAGTCCGTAACTAAATGAAGGATTGAGCTTGATGGAAGAGGATGACAAAGCGTAACGGCGTTCCGTAGTGCATCCTTGACATCTTGAAAGGCTTGAATTGCTTCGTCGTTCCACTGTAGACTTTTGCTTTTGACTTGAGTTCTGACGATTTCACTTAAAGGTGAGACTAAATCGGCGTAACGGGGTATCATATGGCGATAGAATCCCGTCATTCCTAGGAATCTTCTGAGGCTTTGGTAATCTTGCGGTTGGGGAATATCTTGAATTTCGGAGACTTTGTTTACAGGAGGACGAATGCCTGCTGGGGAAACTTCATGACCCAGAAATTCAATTTTGGATTGCTGAAATATGCATTTTTCTAAGGAAATTCTTAAATTGTGTTCTTGAAGGATCTTGAATACGCGTTCTAAGTCTTTCAAATGGTCAACTGCGTTATTTGAATGGACTAAAATATCGTCGAGATACACAAATACGCAGTCAACTCCTCTGAAAATTGTATCCATGAAGCGTTGAAATGTTGCAGGGGCGTTTCTTAAACCAAATGGCATGTATAAATACTGAAATAAACCAAATGGAGTTGTTATAGCCGTTTTCTCGATATCTTCTGGGTGGACTGGAATTTGGTGATATGCTCTGACTAGATCGATTTTGCTAAAGCATGATTTTCCGTGCAGAGATGTTGACAGACTTCTTATATGAGGAAGTGGATATCTGTCCGGTTTCGTGACAGCGTTTAGGCTTCTATAATCACCACACGCCCGCCATTCGCCTGGTATCTTCTTCGGAACGAGGTGTAACGGTGAGGCCCATGGTGATTTTGAGGGTTCTATAATTCCATCTTGAAGTAAGTTGTTGAAAGTAGCCTTAGCTGAGGATAATTTATCGGGTGGAAGACGTCGAGGGCTTGCAAACACTGGTGGTGCGCTGCCAGTGTCGATGGTATGCTTGACAGTGTTGGTGGAAACTTTCTGCGGTTGAGCTGGTTTCAGTAGTGAGGAGTACTTGTCAAGCAGGTTCCTGATTTCTTGAGGTAATTTGTCGGTAGGGTTAATATTGATGAGGTGAAGGTCTTTGGATTGCACAGGTTTAGTAGTGGCTTGAAGAGTTGTTGCTCTATCCTTCAAAATGCCATGCTTGCAGTCCACAAGGATGTCATAATGGGATAGAAAATCGGCGCCGAGAAGTGGACTGGAGACTTGGGCGACGACGAATGGCCACCTGAATATTCTTCGTAATTTAGGAATTGATATGTCCAGTGTTACTTCTCCGAATATTTCGAGCGGCTGACCGTTTGCGGTGGAAATCTTTACTGCGGTTGGGTGGAGTTGACAATCATTGACACAAGTTGGTGGTAAAATTGAGATGCTCGCTCCTGTGTCAATGATAAAATTGACCTTCAGACTGGCGATGCGAGCTGCGACTGAGATCAGCGGCAGGCCGGACGTCGCGTTAATCACAGCCTGCTTATCTAGTTTTCCGACGTTTCTCTTGATGGTGAGGAAGATCTTGAATTTGGGCGTGACGAGGGGAGCAGCTTGGCGTCATCTTTATTTGGCCACTTGCACCATGGCCTGCAGGTCCTTGCTTGGGGGCCATAATAAAGGTGCGCGCGGCACACCACCGGCCGCTGATTCTCGCTGAAGGGTTTTAGGCCGATGGGGATATTCGTTCTTGGGCTTGTATTGGCTCGAGTTGACGTTGGCGCCGCGTAGCAGCTTTGTTGAGCGAACGGTATTAACTCATCGGCTAGTTTGCCGAGTTGAGTTAGCGTCAGCTCCTTTTGTGCTGCTACGACGGGCGCTATTGAGGATGGGAGCGCCTGGATGAATTTATGCTTCACCAAATCATCGCTGACGCCCACCTTCAGTGCCGTTTGGTGGATATCTTGAAGGAATTGGGAGGGCTTTCCAGTGAGAGGAGTGTTGGAGATGAGTCGTTCGAAGAGTTCTGGCTTCGTCTTTTCGTAATGACTCACGATTTCTTCTTTTAAATCGGTGTACGACTTGTTGGAGAGAGTTGCTGCTGAAATTCGTGAGACGACTTCGGGGGGTAACGAGGCTAGAACATGGAAAAATTTGGTCTCTTCGGATGTTATTCTGGAAATGTGGAATTGTGCCTCCATGATGGAGAACCATCCTGCGGCCGACGCTTCAGAGAACGTGGGTGGCTTGATGGTGACATGGTGCACTCCTGATTCAACAGATTCCATCTTGCGGGAATGTAATTCGGGTCTGCTGCTGCTTTGGTTCCGACCGGCTACTACGGGTGGGCGGCGAAGAGGCGTGGCTTCGGTTTGTTCCGCCCGGCGACTGAAGGATGCTGCTTCCGCTGGCTGCTTCGGGTCACTCCGGGGTCACCAATTGTAGCTGGTTCCTTCTTGTACTACTTGTAGTTGCCGGGAAGAATGAAGGATACGAGAGGCAAGCTATCTCTTTGTTGGGTATCTCTTTAGGGGCCTCTCGTGTCCTCTTCTCCCCTGTCGTTTGGGGTTGGCGTCTTGAAGGAAAAGCCGGTCGTTTTCAGAGTTTATTGAGTTCTTGGTTGGCTGGGTTATTTTACAGAAGATTTTGTTTTTATATACAGCTGAATTAATTAATAATATATATATATATAAATTTATGTACAATACTTATTTATAAAGATTATATATGATTCTTAAAATTACACAATGATAAAATATATACAATTTGGTACGCGCAAAATTGGTTTGTCGGTAACTAATATAAAAATAATATAAATGCGGAAAATTAACTGCGCGGCCCACAAGTCCCCCTCCAACAGCAGTTAGTCCCACTCACCCAGTAGTTAGTCCCACTCCCCCAGTAGTTAGTCCCACTCCCCCAGTAGTTGGTTCAACTGCGTCGGGAAACGACTCAGGCCAGTTAGGAAAAATCACAACTTAAAATCACTCAAAACTGTGTTCTTCAATGCTAGGTCAATTAGAAACAAACTAATAGAATTTATAGCCCTTGTCAAAACTGAGAACTTTGATATCATAGGAATAACGGAATCCTGGATTCATACTGAATCAAGGGATTTTGTAGGAGAATTTGAAATGGTAGGTTACAAAAAGTTTCACAAAGATAGGAACGGAAGGGAAGGCGGCGGTGTACTTTTGTATGCTCGGGACTTCCTGCACCCGGTAAACAGTAATATCGTATCTGCTCATGAAATGTTGGGAATTGATCTAAACCTAAATAATAAAGTAGTGCATCTACTTCTAGTATACAGGCCACCTCACTACCCCGTTGCCGTCGAAGCACTGTGCAGAAGTCGAAAAGAGGGCCTTAAAAATATTAGGTTATATTAAAAGACAGTTCCAGTTTCGGAACAAGGAGACTGTAATGTCTCTTTATAATTCTCTAGTCAGACCTCAACTGGAATACTGTGCGCAGTTTTGGTCTCCATCCCTCAGGAAGGACATAGAAAGGTTAGAAAGAGTACAAGCAAGGGCTACAAAATTGATCCCTTCAATGAGAATGCAACGCTACCAACGGAGATTGGAGCGCTTAAATCTGTTTACCTTAGAGACGAGGAGATTGCGGGGTCAGCTTATTCAAGTCTTCAAGATGCTCAATGGAATAGACAGGGTAGATTACAGAAACTTATTCTCACTTAATGCCAATCCGACAAGAAATAATGGGTTTAAACTGGAACTAAAGACATTTAGGACCTCTGTCTGCGGGAATTTCTTTTCCTGTAAAATAGTTAATATCTGGAACCAACTTCCCTCAGAGGTTGTTTCCAGTCAAAGTGTAAATGTGTTTAAAAATAGGCTAGACAAAGTACTGAATACTCTCATAGTTTAAGACTAAAACATAACATAACAACTCTGCAGGAGTTCGCTTGCATGGTGTCTCTGTGAGCATGCTAAATATAGAGCTATTTATATATTCTCCACTTTCCTGTAAAATTTCCTTGGCTACTTTTCCAGGGTCAACGTATTTTCTTCAACCTTTTTTCGTACCTGCCTCTGGCAGGGAGGGAGCGGAGGGTGGGGAGAGAGCCTTCTACTTTTCTATCCAGTTTTCTACTACTGCTAGGATAGTTGAAAGAAAAATAAACTTGTTTAATAACAGGAACCTCCCAGAGTGGACCGGAAGGTCTTTGAGGCTTCCTCTTGTCCTTGTAACTCCTTGTAACTCTCTCTCTCTTTCTCTCTCTCTCATAGATAGGCCTAATTAATCTCTTAATTTCTTGTTTGGGTCTCCTTCCTTTACTGTCAGATAAGGTACGAATGAGATTATTCCAAACTTTTCTTCTGTTGTGTTCTTTTATTACATGATTAGGTGCCTTTTGACTTTTGCCCCAGCACTAAAAATTCCTTAAAATATGGACTGAGGCTATCACCTGGATGGAATGAATTAATGGGGATCTAGGCTAGTCAGGCCAAAAAATTGGGCTTGTACTGAATGAACCCCTTGATCTCTTTAAATACTAAGTTAAATTAAGCTTAAAACTTAGGAATAGAGTTATTTATACTTTAATTAATAATTAATAATACCAATAAAGTAAAATTTACAGAATTAATACTATAATCTTTCAATAATTTGTAAAAAGAAAAACTTGGAGCACAGCAGAGAAAATATTTTCATTTCCACTTCCAAAAAATCATAATATATCATATATACATAGTGTCCACAGAGCCCTGTTTCGATTTTAAAATTCTATTACAACAAAACTAAAAAAGATAGAATAACGAATTTTCTTGCTAAACCAATAAAGTTTTTTCTTGATTTACAGGTTGTAACCTGAATGTCAACTTGCTACTGATAGAAGCTTGAATGAAAATGGCGACTACACAAGAGAAAGCTCAATGTGTAACCTGGTTTGTAAAGCTTGGACTATTTGCACTTTATACGCGTAAAGATGCAATCTCTTGTGTACAACTTTGTGCACCGTTGATCTTGATAGCTGCAATTCACTTGAAGCACAACGAATAGACTTTTTATGGCTGCGTTGGAACGTCTCTTGGACGAGTCTTGGCGAGTCAATCACACTTCCTATCTCTCGGAACTTGCAAAACCACCTCCTGATGCTGGGCTTGGAGGGGGATCCTTGCCATATTGACGGCGATAATCCAGTTGAACAATTGTCACTGGTTTCGACTCCGCAAACCAGATTACACGTTGAGCTGTCTCCCGTGTCGTTGCCATTTTCGTTCAAGCTTCTATCAATAGCAACTTGGCACTCAGATTACAACCTGTAAATCAAGAAAAAAACTTCATTAGTTAAACAACAAAATGCAAAAATCTGCGTATTCTCTCTCATTTGGTTTTGTTGTAATAAAATTTTAAAACCGGAATAGGACTTTGTGGACACCCTATATATCAAAGCACATACATCAATGAAACTTTATGTGTTGACTGTTTCCACTGTTTACTGTGAGTTAGTTATAAAACCCCCAGCAGATTAGTCGATAATAAACTTTTATTGTCGCTCGGTCTACGTTGTGTTTGTATTAGCAACATTAAAGTAGTTGGACCTATTGTGATTTCCAAATCAGAAAAATACAAAATCTTCACAAAATAGACCATCTATTTAAAGTTATTACTAATCACACACTACCTAATTCAAGTAAAAATTGAAAACTTAGCATTAAGTCTGTATTTATAAAACTTGAGTGCTATAGTTTGTTCACAAATTTACTTTTCCATGTAACTACCAAACAGCCATCTACTACATACTAAATTAATATATTTTGATAAAAAAGCACGGTGTAATGCGTATTTCGTTACGTCTTTGTTTACGTCATCCGCCATACTGCATTTGGCAGCTAGCTAAAGGTCAACTTCCGGCTCACGTTGTGTGCGTGCCACGCAATTTTAGTTTAATTTATTGAATTTAGGTTCTAAGTTGTTAAATTTCATAAGAAATATGTCTGAAAATAATAGTGCACCAGATTCTTGGGAAGCTCAAGCAGACCCCGATGTCTCATTGCCTCCCAGTATGTCCAAATTGAACGTTAACGCCCCGGTGTTCATTCCAAATGTTAATGCTCCCGAATTTGTCCCAAGTTATATGAAAGAGGCTCAGGCGCAACCTGTAGCACCAGGTAGACTGTGTACATATCGTAGATCGTTAAACTAGGCTATACAGACAAACTTTAATCGAGGTAGAGGCAGCTAGGTTAGGCCCTAGGCTAAGCCAGACTCGGTCCAGGCCTAACGAACGCGTGGAGTGAAAGGTGGGCCTAGTTATTAGGCCCCAAATTAGGTCTGACATAAGTACAACCCCTACTTCCATAGCCAGGCCAGGCTATGTAATATTCTAGATCTGTACTTGGGTTAGGAAAGGGTTAGGCATATTTAAGCCTAGCTGCTTAGACTAAGGTAGGCCTACCCTACTGAAATCCATATTAAACTTAAAATTATTTGAAAGTATAGCCTAGTATAATTATATCATTCTCATTAAAAGTGCTTGTTTGAAACTTTGAGAAAATTAAAAATGCATCAAGAGTTGTACCCAGTAACCAAATTGAGAAGTTTGGCAGAAGTTTTCTTGATGTACCTCACTTTTCAAGCTAAAATAGTCTCAGGTCTGAATGAATCACTTTTTAAATTAATGGTCAGTATGTATCAAATGATATGGGCTGGACCTGTAAATCATAACTTTTTATGAGGTAGTTTGTTGCTTTATTCAAATTTCATTTTTTTTGTGCAAATGCATATTAATGGGGATAATCTCTAGGAGCGCCCCATTTTTCAATATTAAACATGCATTTCATAAAACATACCATTTGAAAGCTCACATTTTTCTTAGTCAACAAATGTAGTAATCCAAAAGTATCAATAGCAAATGCAAGATTATAGAAAAAATTTACATTTTTATAGTGAATATTTCCTGTTTTGGCTATGATATACTTTTTTTCATAAAATATTTTTCTTGATTGGGCTATTTTTTCGCTACTCTGCAACTTAATTAGTTGGTTGGATTCTACTCTATTTTTTTTTTCTAATTGGATTCAGTTTGGTCGTGTTTGTGATAGAATTATGACGTGCTATTTATGTGGTTTCTGACTTTGAGAACTTGATTCATCATGTGCCCTAGATGAAGAGAAAGTATTGGATGTTTTTATGGTAAATATTTACATTAGGGTCTCCACCCAATTTTGATGCCAAAATACATTTTCCTAGTAGTGTATGATGGCCCGTAGGGTGTCCCAGCCTCACGTGAAAATAAAAATTTGCGAGAGTCAAATTGCACACCCCTTTAATTAATTATACTTGAAGAAAGGAAAAAATGGGCGAAATTTCATTGGCCTATTAGGAGGGGAAGGGTCCCCTCATTGACCTTGTTTATTCGATCCTATATGAACAAACGTAAATGCTCAGCATTAATCATTCTAGAATGGAAGAATGAAATGTAAATTCTTTCTAATGACTAAATTAAAAGAAATGGAAATTCTTCCTAATGGCACATTTCATTTCGGGGGACAGAGGATCTTTTTGTCTGCTGAGGGGAACTGCTGGTGATGATATTTGACGACTTGGTACATGAGCTGCCGTTCCTCCTCATTTTTTGTCAGGCCCTCGTTGAAATCTTCCGCCAGTTTCACCGCCCATTCTGCTGCGTCGTTCACAGACTTCAACGATGGTGCACATCTTTCGAGATCTTTAGAGGTTTTTGGAACCGGCAGCTTCAGGCAATGAAAAAGGTTTTGAGTCCTTTTCGTGACCAAGGTGCTCAAATCCGACCATCTCACGGTCAAGACACTCTTTCCCTCCAGCCGACGCAGATCTTTTGGGTTTTCAGTCTTCTTGTGCAGGTTTTGGAGCATGGCCGTCTTCTCTGCATCGGTGGTTTTGGAGGAGAACATAGCGAGTCCGGCTAAATCTTCGCTTAGGTACCAGAGGTGGCCCGGAATTTCATCAATGCGGCAGTACTGACATCATGATCCACTGCCTTGTACCGCTCTAGGTCCTCCAACAGCTCCAGGTCATTGACGGGCGCGTCCGCCGTCAATGGAGCCTCGAACCACCTCTGGAGGTAGATGGTGACGGCAAAGACATTTATCCTGCGTAGTGACCGGACCTGTGAGTGGTCAGGTGGAATTGGCTTCGGAAGATGAACATCTTAAGACAGTAAATGCCTTTGGCCATCCACCTAGCCTGGTGGTATGCTCCAGGATGATTGTACCGGAGATCTCGTTTGCCATGACCATCGAGGAAGACCAGAGCGAGGATCAGGAACTCCTGGTAATCATCTCTTGGGTGGCCAACTTCAAGCTGGTCTTCAATGAAGTGGACAATCTGCTCTTTTTTCAACGCCACCCATTCCGAAAGGATGTCGCTTGGGCCATCGCCGTTGAATGGAGAAGCCTGCTTCTGGTCGATGAACTCCCATTGGGATTTGAAGCGAGAACAGCGCAATTTTGGGGCCAGAAGACCTGAAGAACAGGTCAAAGACTGAGGTGATTACCAATTCCATCATGTGGTGTCTGCAAGCCAGGAAATGAATGCGGCGGTCCATTTGGTCCTGGATAATTGTACAAGCGCCGCTGTGAATACCAGTTTCGCCGCTGTTGTGTCGAAGCAGAGACTGGCAATCCATGGTTGAACTTGCGGCCAATCATCCAGCACCTTCAGAACAGCTCCAGCTATCCACTGTCCCGTGCTGTCAGGGATTTTTGGGATCGCCAACAACTTCTGAAGATTCTTCCTGCTGACCAGCACTGGTATGCGATCTGCTTTCCCTCCATCCGAATCAGGGAGGAGTTTGCCATCAAAGTGGACGACAAGCAACGTATCAGGATTGAACTCGGTCTTGATTCCGGCTGCCAAGTTCTTCCTGGACTTCTGCTGTGAATGGTGAAGACTTGATTTGGACAAGGTGGCTGAGGATAACTCAACTCCCACGGCAGTGAGTGCTGGAGCCACAATGTGCATCGCTTGGCGTACTGAGGTTCCAGTTCGATCCAGGGCTGCAGCAAAATTGGGATATTGGATGATCCTCCTTGCCGACACTTGGCTGTCCTTGGGAGCAGATCGAGGAGCTGAAGGACCAGGAGAGGAATATTGGACATCATCATTGGATGCTTCGGCCATGGACTCGGAAGAAGACCCACTTTTCACCGTTCCTTTTGCTTGCAGTGAGTCCATCTCTTCGCGGCTTTTCTTCTTCCTCTTCTCTTCAGCTGCTCGGCGTTTCTCCCGCTCCGCTGCCCTGCGAGCAAACTCCAGGTCCTCTCCTCCGATGTACATCTTCCGCACGGTTTGCTGGTCATTCAGAAAATCTCAATCTTCGGGGACTTTGATGAGTTTCATGGCGTTGGCATGAGCTGTTTCGAACAGTGTATTCAGGTTGGCTTGGAATTCCTTTTCCCGCTCCAGTTGCTTCTCTCCCCCGGTTTCGGTTTCTGGCAACCTTCTCGTAGTCCGTGGAGAGGGCCTTGATCCTCTCGATGCACTTGGGCTTGTGGGAGGTCGAAATAGATGCCTGAGCCCACACTGCCATAACCTCATCAGCTACCACATTGGCAGCTTCCGCCATGGACATTTTTTTCTTCTGAGTGAAGAACAACAGACGTCGAAGAACATCTCTCACTGTCGGGAGTTGACACAGCATTTCCAGGGGTTCATTTCGCAACACCCCCACCAACCACACAGTCTCCTGCTTTCTTGTATCCATAACCTGAAAAGAAATACGCTACAATTAGTATAAGGTAGAGAGTAGCTGTTCAGCAATAGTAACACATGATTTGAGGGGACCCTTAAAATTAAAGAACACAAATGAAATTCATCTTGCTGGTATGTTTTCACGAGTGGAAGAAATTAGGGGGGTGTGCATGACAAACTTCAGAAACAAAAGAAATTGGGACACTCTAAATTGATGGGCTTTGTTCAAATCTGGCCTTCATTTTATGCGGAAATGAACCAATCAAAAGTTATGAGACTTCAAAGTTTTAACATATTTTGGTTCATTTCCCCATAAAATGAAGGCCAGATTTTAACATTGCACATCAAATACTACTAGAAAAATGCATTCCAGTATCCAAATTGCTAGAGAACCTACCTAACCTAACCCTAATATCAATGGATTCATTGTAGGAACACTCGGATCTATACTTTCTACATTTAAAAGACTACTGTAAAACACCATGTTTGACAAATTTCTACAGCAGAATTATCAATATTGTTAATATCTATAAGCACATCTTCGAAATACGTTTCACACCCTTCGCATGCCATATTGGAAAACCAACTAATGAAGAAAACGGAAAATACTCTAGCTGCATACCTCATTTTTTGTAGACAAATGTGATTTTTCCACCCAAGTAGATACACTTATGATGACGACATTAAAAAATTATGACTAAAATAGAGTTAAGAAAATAATTTCTTTAAAAGCCTATAATATTATAAATACGCAATTGCGCAAATAATAACATATACCATTAGACTCCGAAAATTATGCCGAAACGTTTGATAACAGCCAGTATTGTCAACTTGGTGGAGACCTTAATATAAATAATTATCATTTTTATCTTTTCAATATTAAACATACACTCATAAAACATATACCATTTGAAAGCTCACATTTTTTAGTCTAAAAATGTAGTAATCCAAAAGTATCACTAGCAAATAAAAAGTAATTAGGTTTAATTGTTTGACGCGTGACGTAATTAATTAAATTATAAAGGTTGGCTAAGTTATAAATCTTCAGTCTGTGTTGTAAGATGGTATTTTTGGTAATTGTTACGCTAACTGAACCTAACATGAATGTTATTACAAATTGATTGGTATAGGGTTTTATATTTAAACCTAGTTACTTTTTATTTGCTATTGATACTTTTGGATTACTACATTTTTAGACTCGGAAAAATGTGAACTTTCAAATGGTATATGTTTTACGAATGTATGTTTAATATTAAAAAATGGAGTGGTGCTAGAGATTTACCATTAATGGTGAACATTATGATACTAATAATATATATAGTATATAAATATACTCATATTTTTCTCTGACGAGTATAATCTTAGGCTATTTTTTTCGCTACTCTGCAACTTAATTAGTTTGTTTTTCTGTTCTGGCTATTTTTTTTCTAATTGGATTCAGTTTCGTGGTGTTTGATAGAATTATGATGTGCTGTTCTTGTGGTTTCAACTTTCAGAACTTGATTCATCATGTGCCCTAGATGAAGACAAAGCATTGGATGTGTTTATGAATTACAGCGTTATTCTCTCATCCTTAACTTGCCCAAAATGTGACAGTGAATGCCTAATACGAAAAGATCAGAAGATATTTAGGTGAAATAACCAATATTAACCAGTTAGGTTAATTGAATGCCCTTGATGATTGGTTAGGTTAAGTTGTGATATTTTCATTAGTTTAAACAAAAATGAGGAGAGCAAACTTTTCTAGTTAATTTTGAGGTGTTTTGAACATTTCCTGTGGTAATGCGTCGTTTACGAGATCTCGTAACATAAACATGTTAAGTTATGCTTTATTGTATAAAATGTAGTCAAAAATATATTTTTCAAGTGCATTTTGGTGTGTTTTGTTCGAATATGACTCATTTCTTGTGCAAATGAACAGAAATACAGTTGTCATTGCATGGCCCAAACATGTATTTCTGTTCATTTGCATAAGAAATGAAGGTTATATTTGAACAGCACACGAAAATATACTAGAAAAATATATTTTTGAATTCAACTTCAGGCCGTCATTTTCTGCATAATGAACAAATTAATACTATTAACTTGGTTAGTTGCATAATTGTTTCCTGTTTTATATAGAATTTGGATATTTTAGATCTTCACTCCTCATTTTTAGTGTTACTTCTGCTAAACTTGTCATATTAGCCCAGTAATAGCTCATAGGCTTCTTGCCTTTTTAGATTGGAAAATATAATTTTATCACTTAAAATGGATATCAGAAATATTTTAAGAATATTTTTAAAGGCTTTTATTAGATAAACTACTTAGTCTGAGTAGTCTTGAAAATTGGTAGGTAGGATTGTTTGGGTGTAGGATACAAGGTGAGTGAACTTTAGTTTTATTTTATTTTAAATAAAGTTTATTTGCCCCCATAGCCCTGCAGTTTTACCCACCCTATATCTGTCATTTTAGTATCCATTTCAGATGCAGTTTGAACGAAGGTTAATTTCATTCAAACATCATCAAAAAGAATTGGAAAAACATAAGTTTTAATATATAACATAACCTAACCTAAAATTCCAAAATTCCTCAGAAGCCTGTAATGTACTCTTGTAAAAAAAAATACCCTTTTTCAATCTGATCTTGGCCTAACTGAAATAGTAAAAAAATGTATTTACAGTTTTTAAGGCTTTGTAGTACAAGAAGTTTGACAAGTGTTGCAGAGATTATGAAAAGAGTAGTGCAGTGGCTCAAAATCCTCTAGAAAACCTGAAAAAGTGATGGACATTCCCCTTTTAATATAATCTTAATAAAAAAGGTGACTCCTTCAGATCAGAAAGTAATAATTTAGCTGAAAAAGTGATCCATCAAATCTGATGAATTTTTATGAAACTTCTCAATTTGAATTTTTATTTTAATTAAAATAAAAAATTTAAACTAATAAAATAAATTGAAATTTGATTTTGCAATAAAAAGCCAGTGGTTACTATATAGTAGTGTTAAAATATGGTAATCACTAAATTTTATATTGTGGTATCAAAGTACTAATTTTTAAGCCCTTCATTGGCTATTGGATTTATATTACATTACACCTGCAAAACATGAAGCCACTCTAGCCTTTTGAGATTAAGTCAGATGAGTGATCTAAAGCTGTATTTTATCAAATTAATTATATTTACACTATTTATAAAGCTACCTGTTAAAATATACATTTACCTTATTTACAAATTCTTTATTTCATTCGTGAGAGCATTTAATTTTTTTAAGTTAACCAATGAGCTATTATTTACCACATGTGGCAAGTCATTCCAAATATCTACTATGACAAAAGGTATTTTCATAGATCCAGTCTATGACTGTTTTGTAATTTTCTTAGTATCCTTGAGTTTTTCCATCAGACTCCAATTAAGTAAAAGTTACACATATATTGTACAAACTTGAAAATGTTGTGTGTCATATCTCCCTTCAGACAATCTCAAAACTAAACATAGCCACTTCCTTTAGTCTTTTACTGTATTCTAATCTTAAGATGGGAATAATGTTGGTTGCCCTACATTGCATGCCTTCAAGCATAATTATATCCTGCCTGTGGTAAGGTGATGAAGTTTGAATGTAGGAGGCCTACTTAAAGTGAAGTCTAACACAAGATTTATGAAATCTATAGATGACTGACTTGACTTTTGTAATGAACATTCCTCGTAATAATACCCATTATTTTATTTGCCTCATTTCTTAGCCTCTAAGCACTGCTTAGAAAATTTTAGATGACTCCTAACTATAATGCCAAGATCCTTTTCCAGAGTAACATTTCTAACTAGTTTCCCTGGATTTAATAATTAAAGTTCACATTAGTTCTGCCAAAATGGATGACTGGATTTTTGAACATTGATGTCCATCAGCCATTTATTAATACAGGCAACTGTCAAAATCCTTTTGTACTACATAAGAATTTTCTGTATAACTAGGGCAACTACTTTCATATCTGGAAATTTGGACATTTAACTACTGAGTACCTACTCCCTTCTTTAAATCATTTAGATACATAGAGAGTAATGGACCTAATACTGATCCTTGTGGTACTGGTACCCAATTTTCATTTTTTGCCACCTTGATTCATGGCCATTTAAAATTACTGTGTATTCTGTCTTGTATCCATTCTTCTATCCAATTTGTGACTGAACCCAATATCCCATGAGCTTTTAATTTATATAGAAGTCTCCAATGTGGAACCTTGTCAAATTTCCTACTAAAATCCAAATAAATAACATCTACAGGATGTCTATCATCTCCCTGATCAGGTGCAAACTAAAAAAAAAAGTAAGAGATTAAACAAATAAAACCTTCTGATCTAAATCCGTTAGGAACTTTAAATAAGATTAAAACTTCGTAATTACTCTGGAGTACTGTTCTTTATAATTGTTTTTAGTAAGCTTTCTTACCAGTGATGTTAAACTAACAGGCCTATAATTTCTACCTTTTTTGTTAACCGAGCAAGGCTTATTCAAACGATGCATAAATATTCCTGGAAATTCCTGGAATTGCATACCTTTCCAGTTTTTTGTTTTGCAATGATCGGATTGTTCTTGCTAGATATATATTATTATGCATCATTTTAATGAGAAAGAAATGTACTTCAATATTATGTTTATTAAATTCTCGTAAAATAATTATATAAGACCAAAGTAATGCGTTGAAGTTGGGAAAAAAAAAAAAGTGAACAGAGTTTTAAGTTTTGAAGGCCTCTTAACCAGTGTAGTTCCCCATTAAAAATTGTTTTCTTTACGTCCTTTAGCTCCAAATTTCATGGGTAACTTGCGTATCTGAAAAGAAAAAGAGTCACTGCCCAAATATTCAATAAATGGATGGTTTCACAGATGACTCACCATTAGGCCATTCGCAATATTGATACGGTACCTTGTATATATATTTATAAAGTAGATAAATAAGGTAAGATAAGTAAGATAAATAACATAAATAACATAAATAACAGTAGGTACTCTTGTACATTTATAAAATTTATAAAATACATTTATAAAATAGATATTATTTATGTAAATAAATAGCATACCTTATTTTTATTTTTTCTAGTCTCGGCCAGTGGGATAGGATGAATTACTCCTTGTTCTATAAAGTAGATAAATAAGATAAATAAGATGAATAAAATAAATAACATAAATAATAGTAGGTACTCTTGTACATTTATAAAATTTATAAAATACATTTATAAAATAGATATTTATATAAATAAATAGCATACCTTATTTTTATTTTTTCTAGTCTCGCTAAGCGGGATTGGATGAATTACTCCTCTTTCTTTTGAGACTTAGATCTCTCCAGTAGTGCTCGAGTTTTGCCCAGCATTCTTCATGAACACCAACATTACATCCTCGGCAGTGGTGACGGGATCTTCGACTACAAATAACACATTTTCGTAGTTGTGTGCCAGGAAGTTTGGTGTATGTGTGCTCTGAAGCTGATGCCGATGAAGTTGAGGGAAGATGAAGCATCGATGCTGGGGCATGGTGTGTTCTTGGGTAGGCAAGTGCTTCTACGATAGAGTATATGAAGTCTGATCTTGCCAGCGGCTTGTCAGTATTCTGGCAGTAGATGATATAAGCATTGATGAGTGCCATATCAAACAAGTTCATAAGAATTTTCTTCCAGTACCGTCTAGTTGTTCTTTGACTTGCATACTGAAAAATTTTCTTATCACTAAGATCAACTCCACCCATGCCGACGTTGTAATCAGAAATAATTTTTGGCTTTACGTGTTCTTGACCACGCCTGTTTCGAACATTTATATTTTCTGCATGTCCAAATGTTGATAGAAGGTAGACAATCTTCCTGGTTGGCTTTTCTTTGAAGCCTACAAGGAGCACTTGGCCTTTTCTAAAGTAGAGTGTTTCCCCAGCTTGGAGTCTTGCCTGTTTCAGTCTGTTTGGAAGATGCTTTGAAGTAATTCTAATTGTGCCAGTTAGGGAGGTTTCATTACTGAGTAGCTCTTCAGCCAGTGGCACTTTGGTGTAAAAATTGTCTGTTACAAGGTGGTATCCTTTGTGGAGCAGCTTACTTTCTTTCATGGCATGCATTACAACTTCATGCGCTAAACCTTTCGCAGAACCGGAGGCAAAAGTGTCTTTTCCACAGTAAAGGTCAACATGATACACATATCCAGTATTGGCTTCACACAGTTAAAACTTTTTTATACCATAACGCGCGTGCCGTTTATTTGGCATATACTGTATGTACGACGTTCTGTTCTTCATGCCTATCATACTTTCATCTAAAGATAATGTCTGATTTGGTACGTAATATGCTTTGAAGACTGTTGCAATGGTCGAGTAGTGTTCGAACCTTGAACCAAGGATCAAATCCTTCTTCCCCGCGCCGTCGTTGATTCGCTGTATTGGAGAGATGTAGAAATCCATTTATCAGCATAAACTGCCGTTTACTCATTACTTCTCCAAATGAACTTTTAGAAGTCGTCTCGTATCCCAGTAATCACGAATGTTTTTTCTTTGGTGGAGTCCCATACAGAAACACAGTCCGAAATACTTTTTCAACATCTCTAAGTCAATGTTTTTCCAATGAGCGAAAGTAGAATGGGGAATTGTACTAAAGTCTTTTTGGAAATTCTAAGGGTTGCATACCTGTTTGTTTCTCTAACAATATGAGTCAATAGCGAGTCACTTAGAAACAGATTTGCATATTGAATAGGCTCTGCTTTTCGAGGCGGGGCATTATGAGGGCCTACATTTCTTGGATGAAATGTGAATTTGGTCCCGTCTGCCTCACTTTCAGGAGGGTAAACATGAATCCATAAACTGGGAATACTAATACTTTCGGGTTCACCATCACTCTCACTAAACTTGCCACTCGAATCACTTGAAACATCACTCACGATGTCGCTATCACTTTCACTTCCAGCAAGAGACATTATTGTATATAAATAAATAAAATCAATACCCACAAACAAATACACAGCATAACGTGAAAAACGAGCAAGCTGAACTGAAACAGACTGCGAGAGCAGCGAGACGCGAGACCAATTAGCGGTCACTTTGCTTAGGATCTTGGGACTGTACAACCCTGAACCAATTAGAGGTCTGTTTTCTTACAATTTTCTAATCTCAGCTGACTAATTTTTACTTACAATTGGTCAGAAATGGTTGAAGAACCGCCCACATATTGAAAATTAACCAATGATAACATAATATGTGAATTACGTATTAATGACGTTAAGCGTCTCTTACAGCGATGCGAAGATCTATGGAACGAACGAAGCGTCGTTTTCCGCGATGCGAAGATTTGATTGGTTAATGGGTATAACATATGCTTTTTCTAACCTTCATGTATATCTACATAATTAATAGGTCTAACAAACAAAATAGTTAGCCTTAACTAAGCTATCCTCCCCTTCTCTGAGAATCATAGCATAAATAATATAATATATTTGGTTTAAGTGTGTTAATTACTTGACAAACAAATCATCTTTTATTTGAATCATATCAAGAATGACTTTAATTCTTTAAATTCTCTAAACCCTTGTGAAGCTATTCAACTTTCCTCAAGTAAAATTATAGTTAGAATAATTAAAAATACCCTCAATATCTTCATCATTTTCAGGTATCTGTTGGGTCAATCCTATCCTGTCTATTATTATTATTATTATAAAACTAAAGAATTTCCTTGGATTCTTATTGCTAATTCTAGTTATAATATTTATAAAACAAAAATTTTCTTGGAACCTTGTTGCTATTTCGTTAGATTTATTTCAGTATGCCTTTTGCTTTTCCTAATCAAACTATTTAATTTATATTTTAACTGACTTTAATTATCTAAACCCACTAAGCTCTTGTTACTATTAAACTTCCTGAATGTGCTTTTCTTGAATAATTTTAGCTATTTCTTTATTCCACCATTGAAGTTTCCTAATCTTGTTATTCTTGATACTTCTGAAAAGAATACATCTGCATTGTATATCCTCTAAAATTTCTTTGAATCTACACCACATCTCAAAAATTTAGTGGCAAATTCATTATCTTTCTTGTCAGTTTGGTAAAATTCAAGAAGCAAAACTTGGTTCAGGTCCTAATCCTAACTTAACATATTACAAAACTGTCATGGACTATATCTGAACTGCATCTGGATTATTGAAATTCACTGTTATATATTGCTCACAAAGGAATTTTTTTTTTTTTTTTTACCTAATCTCTCCTTGCTTAATACAAAATGGTTAGGTCTAATGCTGAAATTATTTAAGATTTGAGTATTTACCCATAATTGAGGCCTGTTTTTACTGTATAATACAAAGGTTCACTGAAATTTATTAGTGAAATGTCTCTAGTTCAAGGAGTCTTACCATAAATTTACTTGCTGGATGCAGTAAAGTGAGACTATATATATATATATATATATATATATATATATATATATATATATATATATATATATGGTCCTTCTCAGAAGAAGTAGGTAACTAAGTAACAAAATTAAAAAATACTAGAAAATGCAGCTAAACATTGTACCAATTTGAAAGTGCCATAAGTTTTGAGGATATTTTGACGAAATTTCTTCAAAAGTTATGGCACTTTGAAATTGATACAATGGTTTAACTGCATTTTCTAGTGTTTTTTACTTTGTTGCTAATTACTTCTTCATAGGATGTCCTTGTATAAAACAAGATCAGAGACACTTTGTATTGAACATTATTTAGCAATTATTCTACCAAATATGAAATTTGTTTTTTAAATTATCACATATTTAGAAAAGTGTTATCTGCCTAATGGTGTACAGAATTTCAGATGACTGATGCACTTAAAAGATTGTTCGTAACAGTTTCGTTGCATGTTAGGTTATACATATTTTTAAATATTGCTCCTTTAATACGTACCAGTGTTTTTAAAAAATTTAGGGAAAAAAAATTCTCTTCAATTTCCTATTGTAATAACTTTTTTCAGATAGATATATATATATATCAAAGCTGGGCACTTGCGGTTTTTTGCGGTACTACTGCACTACCAAACCGGTACCGCATAACGCAGTACCGCAAAAAATGCGGTAGCGGTACTACTGTACTTTCAGCGATCCTTTGCGTTATGTGGTACCGGTTTGGTAGTGCAGTAGTACCGCAGTACCGCAAAAAAAACCCGCAAGTGCCCAGCTTTGATATATATATATATATATATATAATATATATGATGAATAAAACCACGAAGGAAACGAAACACAAAATGGTGCTCAAGCGCTTTCGTCTAATGACATCCTCAGGAACACTGAAGTACATAAAAAGGTTAAGCCTATATTAGGTTACAGAAAGAAAAAAAAGAAAAAATAAATAACATACACACACACACACATATATATAATACATACATATCTATATATACAAATACATACATACATACATACATACATATACAATAAACAGAGAAGTAAAAATAATAAAAAATTAAAAATTAAACCTTAAAGGATTACCAGTGAGGCGTACAGATTTGTAAGGAAAAATATCGATTTTTAGCACAAGATCAAATGGATTATAAAAATACAAAATTATACTGGAACTCTGCTGGGTTTTAACACAATGCTGCCTATGGTCAGGTTTCGATAAAAAAAAATAAATAAAAAAAAATAATAAATAAATAAAATGCAAATTAAAAGTTAATCAATTTTTAGCACAAGATCAAATGGATTATAAAAATACAAATTTATACTGGAACTCTGTCCGGGTTTTAACACACTGCTGTCTATGGTCAGGTTTTGATATATATAAAAAAATAATAAAATGCAAATTAAAAGTTAATAAAGTAGAAGACAAGTTTACCAAAGATTTAATGTTTTACCCTTTTACATAGGTCAGACGGGAAAGGATTTGCACACACGTATAAAACAGCATCAATATTCCGTTAGAACAGGACAGTTGTCCAGTGCCCTTTTTGTCCATTTGTCAGAGTTAGCCCACTGTATTGATTGGAATAATGCTTCAGTTTTATTCCATTCATGCAACATTGTTAATAGAAATATTCTTGAGTCTGCCATTATCCAACTTTCAAATAACTTCAACATAAGCAAAGGTCTTTTTCAACTCGATCCTGTTATGTTGAAATCCTTTAAAACAGATTTAAATAAGAAGGGTAAAACATTAAATCTTTGGTAAACTTGTCTTCTACTTTATTAACTTTTAATTTGCATTTTATTATTTTTTTATATATATCAAAACCTGACCATAGGCAGCAGTGTGTTAAAACCCGGACAGAGTTCCAGTATAAACTTGTATTTTTATAATCCATTTGATCTTGTGCTAAAAATCGATTAACTTTTAATTTGCATTTTATTTATTTATTTATTTTTTATTTTTTATTTATTTTTTTATATATCAAAACCTGACCATAGGCAGCATTGTGTTAAAACCCGGCAGAGTTCCAGTATAATTTTGTATTTTTATAATCCATTTGATCTTGTGCTAAAAATAGATATTTTTCCTTACAAATCTGTACGCCTCACTGGTAATCCTTTAAGGTTTTAATTTTTAATTTTTTATTATTTTTACTTCTCTGTTTATTGTATATATATGTATGTATGTATGTATTTGTATATATAGATATGTATATATATATATATATATATATGATGAATAAAACCACGAAGGAAAAAGAAACACAAAGGGGTGCTCAAGCGCTTTCGTCTAATGACATCCTCAGGAACACTGGAGTGAAAGGACAGATCAAGGCAATATATAGGTTACAAAAATAAACATACATACATACATATTCACATATA
Organism: Bathynomus jamesi; assembly: GCA_023014485.1. Classification (NCBI taxonomy): domain Eukaryota; kingdom Metazoa; phylum Arthropoda; class Malacostraca; order Isopoda; family Cirolanidae; genus Bathynomus; species Bathynomus jamesi. The sequence continues at coordinate 334,527 of JAJOZX010000942.1, forward strand.
TATACATATATATTATATATATCATATATATATATACATTCAACTGCAAAGAACACGCAGTATAAATAACGTAAAGAACGACGCTTGTATAGGAGATATTCCGCGCAAGACGAGAAAGAGAAAACAACAAATGAAAAAATGAAGTACCACCTGGGAATCGAACCCGGGATCTTCCGATTGCCGGTCAGACGCGATATATATATATAAATATATACATATATATAGTAAGCATAGAAAAAAAAAAAAAAAATTGTGGGCCATGAATCGTGACCTGGATGACTTCCTCCTTCAGTTAAATGACCAAGTCCTCTCCATTAAATTTACTTTAGAAGTGGAACAAGACAACTCAATCCCGTTTTTGGATGTGCGTGTTCATAGGGATAGCCCGGGTTTTAAGTTTAGTATATATCGGAAAAAAACAAACAATTTGTCCTACGTACACTTTTACTCTGGACATGACACCCCTATTAAAAAGGCCATATTTTCCTCAATGTTTCTCCGCGCTCTTAGGATCGCCAGTCCTGAATACATCGATGCCGAATTGGAAAATATCAACGGTATTGGAAGTGAGTTGTGTTACCCATCTGCGTTCATGGAATCTTGTCTTAATAAGGCTAAACGAACCTTCTATCGTGTGAATAATAACACTCGCACCTTGTCAAAGAATATTTTAGTACTTCCATTTTTCCCGGGCTTCTTAGGCATTGCTAATGTACTTAAACTGTTGGATATCAGTGTAGTTTTTTTCATATAACAATATTGTGAAAAACATCATAGTAAAAAATAGCCCTACCAATAATTTAGGCATTATCTATAAAATTGGGTGTAAGCAATGTGATTCCTTTTACATAGGTCAGACGGGAAAGGATTTGCAAACGCGTGTAAACAGCATCAATATTCCGTTAGAACGGGACAGTTGTCTAGTGCCCTTTTTGTCCATTTGTCAGAGTTATCCCATTGTATTGATTGGAATAATGTTTCAGTTTTGTTTCACTCTAGCAACATTGTTAATAGAAATATTCTTGAGTCGGCTATAATTCAACTTACAAATAACCTTAACATGAGTAAAGGTCTGTTTCAACTTGATCCCGTTGCTCTGAATTCCTTCAGAATAGATTTAAACAAAAAGGGCAGGTTGTTAAATCTTTGGTAAAAAATTTGTTTTTGTCTGTTGTTTCCCTTACAATTTTATTTTTCAATTTTTTGCTGTATGAGTGTATGTGTATGTATGTATGTGCGTATGTGTGTGGTCATTGCAGTTAAATGTGTTTGTATGTATATGTGTTTGTATGTATGTATGTATGTGTGTATATGTATGTATGTATGTATGTATGCAGTTAAATATATATATATATATATATATGTATATGTGTATGTACCTTACCTTACCTTACAACCTCACAAAGGTTCTGCGGGATGATTTCTCATTTCGTGAAGGTCAAGCTTGTATATATATATATATTATATGTGTGTGTTTGTATATATGTGTGTATATGTATATATATATTTGGGTATGCGGGTATATATGTGTACGTGTATTATTTGTAATTTTTTCAAGTTATATTTATTTTATTTCTTTATTCTTTTGCGACCTACCGTTTTTCTCAGACAATAATTATAAAAACAAATTTGGTAATTTTTTTTTCCCTTATGCATATATATATATAATATATATTCTGTATATATTGCGTTTATATTTTCGTATATATACCGTAAATATGTTGTATATATATTTTATTGTTCTTTATATATCATCTAGGGATCATTTTGTTTTCCAATTTATATTTACTTGTACTTTTGTATTCGTTTGTGACGATAATATGCTTATGTGGTAATTTTTCCCTTAAATTGGTGTGCCTCTCTTAAAATTTATCTTTCAATTTTTTATTTTTTAATAATGTGACATATATCAATTTGGCAGCATCTATTAAATCGATTGTAAAACCTCCCTCTTGAGCTTGAATTGGTAGACTCCACTTACAATATTTATATTTATTTTTATTTCTTTATTCTTTTGTGACCTGTTCCATAAAAAAGCCATTTGAATTTATATGGAAGGTCGGCCAAAGTGCTAAAAGTGTCTTTACATATATATATATATATGTATATATATGTGTATATATATGTATATATATATATATATATGTATGTATATGTATTTATGGGTTTTTTATTTGCCTGTTTATTTCTTTATGATTATTTAGGCTGTGACATATATATCACTAAGGCACTATTTTGTAATTAATTTTTTCTCAATTTATATTTATATTTATTTTTATTTCTTTAGTCTTCTGTGACCATATAAATGTTGGCTCCTCCCACAATTTTTTTTTTTTTTTTCTATGCTTACTATATATATGTATATATATATATATATGTATATATATGTGAATATGTATGTATGTATGTTTATTTTTGTAACCTATACAGTGCCGCGAAAAGTATCCGATCACTCAAGAAAATATAATATTTTCCCTTGATATTCAGAGACACATAATTCACTTTCTATTTGTTCTAGCGACATCTGGTAACTTTGAGGTTGCTCGCTGATATGAGAGCTATCCAACGCATTCTCAAATTAGTGTTCTGGTAGCCTTCGTTGCGGGTGGCTGTGTCTCAAAGTTGTCAGATTTCACTGTTTGTGTAAATTTATTGATATTTTGTTATTTTTTACAGAAAGTGGTGTAAATAAAATTTATATATAATGTGTGCTAAAAAACAACTTAGAGTGATTGTCGAGGTGCTATTGTTGCTTTGCATACATGGGGAAATCACAGAGACAGATAGCTAAGGAATTAAACATATCCCAAAGTACCGTTAATTTATGGGTTTCACGGGCTAAGAACAATGCCGGCCTAACCACGCCAGTCCCTAAAAAACGATCTGGCAGACCGAGAAAAACAAATTCACGAACAGACAAACTTATGAAACGTTTAGTATTGAAAAACCCAACAATAACTGCGAAAGAAATAAAATTTAATATGAATAATTTGTTATCTGGTGTTTCTGAACGAACTATCCAGGAGCGGCTCCAAAAAGAACTCGGATTACCATCTCGCCATGCTGCTAAGAAACCGTTCATTAATGAAAAAATGCGTAAAAACGTGTCGCATTTTGTAAAAAATATATTCATTGGACTGTTGATGACTGGAAGAAGGTTTTATTAGTGATGAGTCGACATTTTTGACATTCAGAAGTTGTCCAAAAAAGGTTCGCCGGCCCATTGGCTCAAATAGGATGGACCCTAAATACACCCTAAAGACAATGAAACACCCTCCAAGTGTGATGGTTTGGGGTTGTTTCGGTTACTATGGGCGTGGAAACCTATATTTTCTTCCGAAGAACACAACTATGAATGGTGCACGGTATTTAGCAATGCTACAGGATAAACTTCCAATGGCAATGGCAATCCAAAGGACAAAAACATACATGCAAGATGGTGCACCATGTCACAGGGCCAAAATAGTGACAAAATGGATTACTGACAATAAATTTGATATTTTGGATTGGCCTGGTAATAGTCCAGATCTCAATCCGATAGAAAATATGTGGCTAATAATAAAAAATAAGGTTGAATGCCACGACACTGGCTCAGTCGAAAAATTACAAGAAGCCATCAAAAAGGTATGGTGCAAGGAAATATCAGTGGAAGTTTGTCAAAAACTTGATTAAATCCATGCCAAAACGTCTAGAACAAGTCATCCAAACCAAAGGACAGATGACAAAATACTAATATAAGGTTAGTATACATTTAAACATTGTTTTTTATGTAAAAAAAACAATTTCAAGGGTGATCGGATACTTTTCGCGGGCACTGTATATTGCCTTGATCTGTCCTTTCACTCCAGTGTTTCCTGAGGATGTCATTAGACGAAAGCGCTTGAGCACCCCTTTGTGGTTCTTTTTCCTTCGTGGTTTTATTCATCATAAATACTTTTCACGTGTCACTTTCGTGAAATAATTTTTCATATATATATATATATAATATATATATATATATATATATATATATATATATATATGTGTGTGTTATTTCTTTTTTCTTTTCTTTCTGTAACCTATATATAGGCTTAACCTTTTTATGTACTTCAGTGTTCCTGAGGATGTCATTAGACGAAAGCGCTTGAGCACCATTTTGTGTTTCCTTTCCTTCGTGGTTTTATTCATCATAAATATTTTTCACGTGTTACCTTCGTGAAATAATTTTCATATATATATATACACAGGGTGGGCGGAAAGTAGCTCCCTATTTTGGATTGGTAAAAAAATACGTATATTATCCATTTATTTCAGAAGAAATATGAAAAGGTAGGCATACATGGTAGGTTTTCTCTAAAATTCAATGTGGGCTCCAACTCTTTCCACCAGCTTCTGGAGCCACCCAGGAATGGCGCCCACTGACTTTAGCAGGAACTCCGGCGGGATGGAGGACATGACTTCCCGAATTCGGTCCTCCAGTTCTTCCAATATCCTTGGTGCGTAGACTTCTTCCTTTACCCACCCCCAAAGAAAGAAGTCGCACGGTGTCAAGTCGGGGCTCCTGGCTGGCCATTGATGTGGACCACGATGACCCATCCAACGCCCAGGGAAGTGGGCATCCAGCCACTCACGGACAACAAGAGCGAAGTGCGGAGGGGCGCCATCTTGCATAAATATCAGATCGTCGATGTTCTCCCATGTGCTGACAACCGGCCAGACCTCGTTTCGCAACATAGCAAGGTACCGCTCAGCATTCATGGTGTTGCGCAGAAGGAACGGGCCCACAACCTGATCTGAGGTCATACCACACCACACCGTTACACTGAACCGATTCTGCCGTTTTTCAGCGGTAACCATTAGGGTGCATCAAACGCCCCATGAAAATTTTAAATTGATATCACACTACTGGCCGGCACATATGTCTTGCTCCTCATTGTGGTGAATACAAAATAAATAATGTTTTCCTTTTTATTAAATTTTTCACATTCCTATTTTTTAATAGAAAATTTAAAAAAGACAAAAATTAACAAAATTACCAAAAATTTACAAAAAAGAGCAAAAGCAGAACTATGAAACAAGCAAAATGGGCAGAATCCTGTTTAAAGCATTTATCACTAAACAACACCTTAAGTTAAGCTGTCAGGAGCCATTTTAATCAGGGCTGTGGAGTCGGCACATAAAAAACCGACTCCGACTCCTCAATTTTTGTCTATCCGACTCCGAAGGTATATTAATTCTAAATCTGCTATGATGATAATTAACAAGAGGCATTTCATCACCACGTGAAGCATCATCATCTGTGGTCATTGTTACGGTAACTTTGTCTGTAGTAAAGAATCTTGTAAGTGGTGCTTGTCGTTCAGTAGATTTCTGATCTTTTGTTAACTTTGAAGTAGTTGGAAGGTTTTTATTACTATCTTTCTCAATGACAACTTCTAAAATTTTGGGATGGAAACACTGCAAATGTCTTTTCAAATTTGATGCTCTGGTTGGTGCATTTTTATCAGAGCCAGTAAAACCACTGATTTTTGCTTCACATAATTTTTCATCATCATCATCTATCATACACTGACACACGAAATGTTTCCCATCTGTGGTTATTGTAAAATATTCAAAAACTGCAGACTTTGTTGGAAGTGTCTTTGCCATTGTGAAAGGGGTTTTAGACTTGAAAATTAAAAACTTATGAAATTTAGAAAGAACTCGAAATTAAATAAGCATTAAAAATAAAAAATATTATCTGAAAAGAAAAAATGAATTAATGGCATTAGTGTCTGAAATGGAAAACATTGTGTTTATTATTTAAGTGGTTTAACCACCATAGCTGCCAGTGATATCACACACAAAAATATATTTTATTAAAATTTATATTGAGGTCGGAGTCGGTACATTTTTACCGACTCCGACTCCAGCACCACCAAAATTGCTTCCGACCCCGACTCCGACTCCACGACTCCGACTCCACAGCCCTGATTTTAATTTTTTCAAATTTTTGTTTTTTCTCATATTGCTAATTTTTTCACGATTTTCCTCAACTACTTGCAATGTATCTTGGTAGAGGGTTTCTTTCTTAGAAGACTTTAAATAATCACTGGCCAATTTGACACCGCGTTCGGCAGAATCATTAACAACCTTTAGATTGCAGACTTTTTCCTGACATTGCTTGTAGGATGGATTGATCGCCCAATTTTCAGGGTTCTCCTGCAAGAAAGTAGGGTTGCATTGGAGTGTCTTGAAAAATACCCATGACCCATCATTGACAAAGGAAGATAGATCTTGAGAGTTTGCATGCAGGGCATCAAGCGATGGAAATATTGGCTTACCAAATCCAGCCCCATGCCTTTGGAATTAATTTTCATATCTTTTGACATTATCATTTTATTGGAAATTTTCCTTTTCATTTCTGCTGGTACCTTTTGGCTAAATAGTGACACAGGTACCATTTCTGCTGTTAAGCTCCACAGATGACGCTCAATGGCTTTGGTAGCAACAGCTGCCACCTCTTGGTCAATTTTAGAATATGTTTTAAGATTCCTAATAAGTTCCAAGTCATTTATTGGAGCATCAAGGGCATTAGATGCCATAAACCAATACTTAGCATATATCAGTGTACCAAACCTACTGAAACGATTTAGCTGCTCGGATTGAAATTTCGTCATTTTGCTGGGCAAAGCCTTTACTTGATCTTCCAATATGGATATTTTAATTGCATAAATTAATTTTGCCATCCATCGAGCTCTATGAATGGCACCAGGACGCACAAATTTATAATTGCCTTGACATCCATTCATATAAAGGTTAGTGAGGTTCAAGAGTTCCAGGTAATCATCTCGTGGATGGTTTGAGTTCTTTTGCTTCGCTAATTCGGCAGTCGCACTTATGGAGAGTTCCTTCATTACATCATCTTTTTTGTCTAGAAACTTATACGAGCCCCCCAAATCTAAGAAATCCCAGCACTCGAAACTTGGTAAAAATGGTAATATCCGGCGATTTTGACGGTTCTATTTTTAAGGCATTGAACACGTCAGAGAATAATTTCCATCACGTGATGCCGACATGCAGCCCATAGTAGTGGCTTCCTCAAATGCTGTTGCAGCTGAATGCAGGCTCCTGTGACGTGCCCTGAAAAAAAATATAGATAGGTATCAGTGGCTTGTCATGCCTAGGCCTATATGCAATATTAGACAACATACAATATAGGACAACACAACAATATAGATCTAAAACACAAATTGATCCACAATATAGATCTAAAGATCTATATTGTGTTTTTGAGCTATGTATCATTTTTACCTGTATTAACGGAAGTTGTATCAAAACACATTGCGGCAACATTGTCTGTGCACTTCCATTGCTTCAGTAGTTGATATGTTGCATCTCCGATACTTCGTGCCTCACCCGATTGCAGCTTTGGAACACCAAGCAGTTTTACTGTTCCATTTCCTGAAAGTTCAGAAAAAATAGCAATGTGTATTTTAGATGATTCTCTTTACTATTATTTTGTTTAGTACTAAATATACACTTTCAGTAATTTTACTTTAATAGCAAGCCACATTGGTTACTGAACATTGCTGTGCAATTTGCATGTTAAAATTTTTATGGACAAGAATTTGAAGGTTATAAATTACCTGAAAAAAGTACTGGGAGACGTTCTTCTTCATGGTGTTTGTTGTTCAGCATTCTCATCAGCTTTCCATCCCAGTGAACGGTTCCAATGGTTCCAATGTCTGATGGTTGCCATAAACCTCGGATTTTTTCTGCCATTTCCTTTACATTGGCTGCAGCTGCTCGAGATGCTGATGCATATGACAAACTAAGTTTGTCAGTGTCTCCTCCACAGGCTTGCACAAATGCAGATATTATACCTACAGCAGCAGTTGGAGTAACTCCATGGGCCCTTGCCGCCACAGAAGTAACTCTCTTGTCTTTCAGGATATCATAGGGAATGAAAATGTCTTCACCAGTTTTTTTCACTCTTTTGTGCATTCGTTTTGGCTCCAAATCAAACTCCTCTCCATCAGAACCACTGTCTTGATCTTCATTGTCGTGTTTTGTTCCAGTGATAGTGTCAGCATCTGATTCATAATCATCTGTTGCCCAACTTGTGCTAGGCTGATCTACTTTTTGCTTTTGATAGTATTCATTTCTTTTGGCCATTCTCTCATTCCGCTTTATTGCAGATATAGCATTTTTCTTGTCCAAAGAGCCAAATGATGCTGTTCTATCAGACATCATGATTTTGAGAAAAACTTTATCTTCCTCATTTGTAATAGTTTCCATGGCATTCTTTGGCCATAGAGGCATAGTCTTATCAAGTTTTTCCCGAAATTCGTTTATCTTTCTCATGTTGTTATCGCTGTCTCTTTTGTCAATTTGAATTTTTTGTAGGTTATTCACTTCGTCATGCAATCTCATTATATGCTCAGCAATCTTTTTTTCACTTACATGTTGTATGCCGCCCTTTATATAAAATGGAACAACTTGTGCTGCAACTTCCTTTGCAGCTTGATAGAGAACTTTCTTGAAGTAACCAGTGGATCTATCGAATTTGCTCTTTTTATAAGAGAAGGAGCGATATACTTGCCCATAGGTGGGCAGGTGGGAACCTTTTATAATTTCGTCCATTTCTGTTGGCAGAGTACCAAGCAGAAACTGGCATAAGTCTTGTCTACCACGCATATTCATGGAAAAACAATCTGTAACGAAGCAAGTATTTTTAAATAGTGTGTTTCTAAAATAGTATATTTCTAAATAGTGTGTTAAATAAATAGCCTGATAGTGCATACTACAAGAATAGATGATTGATACTGTTTAAATCCATAGTATTGAAAACTTTCACTGTGTAAACTTTGTTGTTGCTCACTTTATCGTGAAAAAGGAGAATTTCTCAAAAAAAATTTAACGTTCAATTAAAAAGTGGGAATGTGAAAATTTCAAAAATTGACCAAAAATTGGCACCATAGGTCTTAACTACACAAGAAGCGACAGCTCAGAACTGGCCAGCAAAATCCACATCAGTTGGGGCGTTTGATGCACCCTAGTAACCATGGGATCCTCTCCTGCCCAGTAGTGGCAACTGTGGCGGTTGACAAAGCCTCCGACGTGGAACACCGCCTCGTCGCTCCAGAGGATGTTGCGGAAGAGATGGGGCCAGTCTTCATGCCAAGCCAGCATGATTTCCCCGAACTCCATGCGAATGTCGCAGTCCTCGTCCGAGAGAGATTGGCAGTAATGCGGCTTCCACGCACGCCAGTTCAGCTCCTTCTTCAGCACAGTTCGCACTGAGTAGCGGGAGAGTCCACTTTCCCGAGCTGCCTGGCGAGTTGACTTTCGTGGACTCCGTGCAAACATTTCCTGAACTGCCTGCACCGTCTCCTGGGCCCTGGATGTCGAAGGGCAACCACATCTTCGAACATCTGCCACAGACCCCATGGTCATGAGCTTCGAGTGGCAGTTCTTGATTGTTTTCGGGTCCACTTGGGCACGTGGTCCGTGAATGGCCCGCCACCATCTTTGAACTCGAACGACAGATTGCCAAACTTCGTACCGTGCCGCCAACTGGGCACGCTCCTGCAGTTTTAAACGCTCAGCCATGTTACCCTTCAATCTGAAATGAAAAAAAAAAATGAACGTTACAATTGTACCACTTTAGAGAACACTTTAGAGAAAAAAAGATTACCGTTACAATTGTACCAGTTTAGAGAACACACCATAACAATATAACAATACAATCACAATTTATACATAATCTATATGTAATTTAAATTAGGGAGCTACTTTCCGCCCACCCTGTATATAAAATATGCTGTTATGTCATTTCCATACTTCTTGGCTCTCTCATCAGAGTTCCTGGCTCTATGTATTTTAGATTTTGGCACATACCTATTAAATTTTCAGCCTGTCCTAATTTAGATATTGGTTCATATTTTATATTGTTTTTATATGTTCTTATTGGTTTTTATTTGTAAATTCCCATAAGTAAGTTTGTATTAGTGATGGGACGATTAATCGGAATCAGAAGAATCAAGCATTTTTCAGGAATCGGAATCAAGAGAATTGTACCATGATTTCTGATTCTTAAAACGATTCTTTAACTTTTAATTGAACCAGTTTTGCAATGTAAACTTTAAAATTTAAATGAAAGAGGATAACAAATTTTATTTTTATTGTATTGTAGCTATACATTAAAACATGTATATCCATGATGTGTAATCAAGAAGATTAAAATGAATTGTTACAACTTAGTTGATTTTTATTTTTAAACCAATCTATTATAATTTATAACATATTACCAATCATAATGTAAATAGTTAATCTTACCAGAGTAAAATATGACAATTTCCAGAAAAACAAGTATAGAATTATATTTAAAAATATTGAGAATCAGAATCAGAATTGAGAATCGTATCGGAATCAAGACTTTTAGTGGAATCGGAATCATTAAAATTTTTGGTATCGTCCCATCACTAATTTGTATAAACTAAAAAATGATTACATGAGTCATTCCAGCTCAACTGGTACAGATTTCAGAAAGTTGGTTGGGTGACCATCTCTGATTTTCTTCAAATTTTCAGGGTTGATTCATACACCATTCAATAGCTTAAATCTAAAATTTTAGCTTCCTCAGTCAAAAACGTTTTAATTTTATGGTCGCTTAAATGGCCCCCACCTTCGACAAAAAATGCCCATGTTGGGTTTGAACGCCAATTCTTCATTTTGAGAGGCCTTGAAAAGTGTCTTCTAATAGGAGTAGAAGCTTCAAATTTGTCATGCCAATACAACTTCTGTTGGGCTTTTCAATTTTGCAAGCTAAAAGGCTGTGGAACAAATAGTTTCTGAGTTACAAGGGCTTAAACATGGCTCCATTTTGAAGCTTGCATCAATTCCTCCCACTTTTATGACTACCATTTTCAAATGTTTTAGTTCTACATCAATCACAGCTGTTTTAATACTCCTAATAGTCTCTGGGTTGTAAATTTATGAGTGAAATAATAAAAAAAACAAAAAAGGATTTATTTTTATTTTTAAAAATTTCCAAAAGTTGATATTTTCACAAAATTTGCAAAATTAACATCAACTTTGGGGCTTAATATAAAGGTGTCCGAAATTAGTCAGGGAGTTGATACTTCTAGTAAAGAAAGATACATATGTGTACAAAAACATATATTAAGGAATAGATCTCAACTCAACTCCTTCATATAGTTTTGGCTATTCAAAGAAAAGTACTTTTGTGAAAAATTCTGAATTTTTTCAAAATTTGAAATGTTTAAATTTTTTTTACAATATTGAATTGTAATTTTACTTCCATTTTATTACTTGGTAAGTTAATTCACAAATGTTAAATTATCTAAATAAGTTTTACTCATAAAAAAGACATAATATATACCTAGATTATTACTACATTCGCAGTTAACACAATAGATGGACCAGCTTGTAGGCTCAATACTTGGATCTACCTAAGTAAATCATGTAGAACCGTGTTCTACTGCTCTTTAAGCACTTCCTAGTAATTTAAATTATGCAGTTAGTACAGATAAACTAGTAGTAACCACCATTTTCAGTACAAAACCTTAAATTTAAGTAGCTTTGTTGTATTACTTCCCTTAATACAAATGTACAGTACTTAGCTATATACAATAATGAATTCCTGAGTTTTTAAGCATGTGAATTATTGGCTATAAGTTCATATTCTTTTTTTAATATGTGCTGTTTTATGTAAATTTGTATGTAAACTTATATATAGCTAATAACTCTTATGTTTAGACACTGACTCGGGAATTTATTATTGTACTCAGGCTTTAAGTCTGATTGTCTTCAACACTCCATGGCCTCACAGCCATAAATTGGCAATTTATTATTCAGCTTGATACAGGTCTGTAGTTACTTAGGCTTTTTTTAAAATACTCCTCAATTTTAGATAAACAATCATTTGATAACTTGTACTGTCTCCCCATTTTCTCAGCATCTGTAGGTGGTTCAGTTGAACACAAAACATGTTGGAATGGAATCCAGCAAATGTCCTCTTGTTCAGGCCATTTAAAAGGATTCTTTTTCATGAAATTTACTAATAGATCCTTCTCAGTATCACACACTTCAACTATGTTTCCAACAAACCAGTCACCTTCATAGAAACAGGCCACATATGTACCAGGTTTATATTGGTAAGCCACATTTTCTTGTGTAGCATTGAGGAAGGAAAGTTGTACGTTAAAGAAATTTTCATCACTAGAAATTTTGTACAGTTTAATGCCTGTTGATGAAGGTCTAAAGCAGTGATATGAATCCTGGGATTGTCTTAATTAAGAATATTTTTTAACTCAAATAAATTGCACCAATCGAACATCTCTTTTGGATTGGTGATGTGACCTTTACTTGTTGCTGTAGACTTGCCCGGGCAACTAACCTTTTGACGGTGCCACCAACACCATCACAGGGGCTCTTTCCGTGAGAGGTGGCAAAAAAGTTCCATTCACATGTTAGTTGGAAATCTTTTTCATGTAACACTGAATTAATGATGTTTTTATATTGACTTGCTGCGCCATCGCTAAAGTAACAAATATGTTTTAGTTTAGGATTCTGACTTTTAAGTATTTCAAGGCTTCACATAAAAAAGAATGAACTGCAGTTGTGTTGTGTGTAAGTGAATCTGATATTACACAAAAATTTGTAACTTTTAGTTCACCATCAACTTTTTGATAGCAGACTACCGGATGCAAGGTAGCCTGGGTATTGTCCCAGTGATGCCCTTGTACGGCATCCTGAATTATAAAACTATAGTTTTCAGAGAAGTCAACAAGCACTAATGCTGTAGAATCATTGAGGTTTTCTTTACAGTCGGACAAATATTTTGATTGGGCTTTTGCTATGAAATGGTGTACTTTCAACTTTTTTGCACTTTCACATATGTCTTCTACTACATTCGAAACACTTTTTGTCATTGTGACCAGTTGGGTATGGTCTGTATGAAGCCACTGCTTAAAGGAAACCTCATCATCTGTCATAATCATTGTTTTCAAAAATGGTAAGAAGCCAATCCCGTAGTTCATTTAAACCAGGACATGTTTTGCAGTTATTAATCATGCAGTTTCTGGTTTCAGTGTTGCAGACTATTTTCCCTAGTAACTCTCTTAATTCTACTTTGACGGGGAGTGATTCACATAAAAGTTTAAAGTTCTGGTGTATTTCACAAATGCATACATTGTGTGATCCTTTACTCCCCACACCCATACACCATTTTGGTCTCAGTTCAAAAAACTTTGATTTGGAGATTTTGTCGTTTGGATATTTATTTTTGTAAAGCGTATATAATTCTCTGATATTTGTCAACAACAGTATTTTCTGCTTGTGAACCTTCCCTTGTGGTGTTTTTATTGATTTGTAGTCTTTTTTACCAGGGCATTCTCTAGTATATTCATTGTTTTGGAAAAATTCTATATCACCTTTATTTCATTGCTTATACCCTTGCTACTCTTTTTATTTCTCATTATAGGAAGGATACCTTCTTTTCTCTTTAAGGCCCTCACAGCATTAACCATTCTGGCTGACACTTCAAATTCTTTCATAATTCTTTCTCTGGACCAGGTTTTACCAATTGGAAGGAGTGTTAGAATTTGTATCTTTTCTTGTCTGGTACTAGTTTTACACTTTTCTTTCAGTTCCTCTATCATATGCTGATAACACTTTTCTTCCTCACTCTCTATAGGTTTCTCCGCTTCCTCATCCAAAATGCTAGGCTTCATATGAAGTACTTTTGACAGCTTTGATTTTGTTGATGTTTCAATTTGCTTTAGTTTCCTTTTCGTAAAACTTTCGATCTCTTGCTCTTACATACTTAATGGGTGAGCATTCTAGTGAACCTAACGTTTCGTCAAATGTCTCCTTAACTATTTCTTCTGGAACATATTCATCACTACCTGAGTCTTTTTCATCTTCAATTGTCTTGGCTCTAGAGAAGCATGTTGAGCAAAGTTTCTGTCCTGGTATCAGATTCAGTCTAGTTGCTATGTCTTTGTCAATAATTTGTAGTGATTCTGCAAATAAAGTAGGGTAATGTAAACTCTAAACACATTGGAAAATAATTTTAAAACCTCAACATTTGGTTATAGGCTATTCGTATAAAATATTCAAAACATATGCATTCAGTAGCACAGTATATAGCCTACCCTATTAAAATTAAATAGCTAATTTAGGTTACAATTTACAATATAAACTTCTTTATGAAATATAAATATATTAGTACCTATATTTACTTACTTGTTATCTTCTTTCGATGATTTCTCCATGGATCTTGGCAGCTAGTTGCATTTGTTGGTAATGCATTCCAAACATTTTTTCATGGTGGTAGCATACAGTAGCACTATTTGGGTTGATTACAGTTGCTTTTGTTCTCCACAATAGCAGTTTCCTTGTTTCATCTGTCAGCTCATGTAAGGTATACATACCCACCTTCCTGGTGAGTCTGTGTTCATGACATGGATCATCCAAGTACATACCAAAGCTGCACTTTGATTCTTGATTAGAATAAGCCATTATTACAGGCAGTAAAATTAAGTTAATTGCTCTAGTTAAATTTTCTGAAAATAAAAGATTAGTGATGGGACGATACCAAAATTTTTAATGATTCCGATTCCGATTCTCAATATTTTTAAATATAATTCTATACTTGTTTTTCTGGAAATTGTCATATTTTACTCTGGTAAGATTAACTATTTACATTATGAGTATGGTAATATAAATTATAATAGATTGGTTTAAAAATAAAAATCAACTGTAAGTTGTAACAATTCATTGTCTTCTTGATTACACATCATGGATATACATGTTTTAATGTATAGCTACAATACAATAAAAATGAAATTTGTTATCCTCTTTCATTTAAATTTTAAAGTTTACATTGCAAAACTGGTTTAATTAAAAGTTAAAGAATCGTTTTAAGAATCGGAAATCATGGTACAATTCTCTCGATTCTGATTCCTGAAAAATGCTCGATTCTTTCCGATCTCAATTCTGATTCCGATTAATCGTCCCATCACTATAAAATATCATGATCTATAAAATAGGCCTGGACATTAATGATTAACCATCATGTTTTACATTTATAAGAATATACAAAGCGAAATGAGCTACCCAGAGCCCTTCGAGTCGCTGGTTGTTTTGACAGACATTAAATTTCTTGTATGTTTTAGACTTATTTACATATTACAATTGTAAATCAACTTAATAAGTAATAAAATGGAAGTAAAATTACAATTCAGTGTCATAAATAGAAATCTCAAATTTTTGCAAAATTTGTAAATTTTTAAATTTTTCACAAAAAGCACTTTTCTTTGAATCACCAAAACTATATGAAGGAGTTGAGTTGAGATCTATTCCTTAATATATGTTTTTTTTACACATATGTATCTTTCTTTACTAGAAGTATCAACTACCTGACTAATTTCGGACACCTTTATATGAAGCCCCAAAGTTGATGTTAATTTTGCAAATTTTGGAAATTTTTAAAAATAGAAATAAATCCTTTTTTGGTTATTTTTTTATTTCACTCATAAATTTACAACCCATAGAGACTATTAGGAGTATTAAAACAGCTGTGATTGATGTAGAACTAAAACGTTTGAAAATGGTAGAGTCGTAAAAGTGGGAGGAATTGATGCAAGCTTCAAAATTGGAGCCATATTTAAGCCCTTGTAACTTAGAAACTATTTGTTCCACAGCCTTTTTGCTTGCAAAATTGAGAAGCCCACCAGAAGTTGTATTGGCATGACAAATTTGAAGCTTCTACTCCTATTAGAAGACACTTTTCAAGGCCTCTCAAAATGAAGGCATTGGCCGATCAAGCCCAACATGGGCATTTTTTGTTGAAGGTGGGGGCCATTTAAGCGACCATGAAATTAAAAGTTTAGATTTAAGCTATTGAATGGTGTATGAATCAACCCTGAAAATTTGAAGAAAATCGGAGATGGTCACCCGACCACCCCTGTACCAATTGAGCTGGAATGACCCACATGTATTATAATGGTTAAAAGTAATGTTTTCCAGAAAACTATGAAATCTTATGGATCTGATGGTGGTTTGGCAGTCACTACTCTCAATTGTTATTTTATATATGCAAGTTTTATATTGAACTAATTAAACATGTTACCTCAACTTGAATGCTTTGGTACCGTTAAAGTTTCAGCAAAGTACAGTAGACTATGCAACTTTGTATTCAGAATAAATGAGGAATAACTTCAAAGTCAGATCACTTACATGATGTGATATCTATATTTTTTAATAATAATAAGACTTCTCATAACTTAAATTTTTATTTTAATATTTACAAAATCTTATATGTGAAAAGTAAGCATTGAATTGAATACAGTGATCCCCTAACCTGCACAAGGTCTGACATGCATGAATTTAGAGATTGGATGAAGACATTTCACTGTTTTTTCAATCTGCACAAGCTAAGATTCAAAGATAGATCAGCACAATTTTTTTAAAATTGTGGTAAATACTAAAAAATAACACTCACAAGCAACTGTAACTCCAGAACAAAGGCTCTTAGTGCATTTGCACTTACAATACTATACATACTTATATGTGACATATGTTACACTGCTGTCACACACATAAGTCCCTAAGTATATTGTGTGTTAAGTATAACTTCTAATAGATAGACCTTTCTCATGGCATAAACAGATTTTTTGGACCATGGCAGCTTGTCACTGTCACAGTGCCTCATATTGAGTCATCTTTCTTGTGCTCCTCTGGATTATTTCATTATTTTTATTGATGTTTTCAAAATTTATTTTTTTACAAGTTTTTACTATTCATATATGTTACTTTGGTTTGCTTCCACCTGAATTGTTCATTCTGACGAAGGTCAAGCTTTTTACTCCACCTTTGACCTATAGTTTAACATGGAATCTGAACCACACCCCACCAGCAGCCGTGTCTAGGCCACCCAGGGTACCCATTTATCTATCAACTACTTTCTTTGTGTGGAAAGATGAACAGCTAGGTTTTTGTGCTGGCCACGATGGGGATGAGGCCTGGTCTGAGGCCTTAAGATTGTTAGGCTGAAGGTATTTGCAGCCAGAGGTGTGATATTTGGATGCAAATAACAAATGCAGTATTTGCACCTCTGGGTGCAGATACTCACTTCAAAATCTTTTATGAATAAATATGCTCCTCCATGCTTTGGGAAGGCTCAACAATCTAGCCTAGCCTATTCCTAAAGCTCTTCCAAAGGTACCTACCATAGCCTCACACTAGCCTGTATATATCCTTTTTTTTTTTTTTAAATCTATAAGAAAAACCAAGATTCTTCAAAATTAATAAACAAAGACAGCTCACTTCACTTACCTAATAAAAGGGCATTATTAAGCACATTCATCTATCACACGTGGCCACATCACAATACTGACACAGTGTTTACACTTGCTGGGTCACACAGTCAGACACAGTTGCCAGAATAAGATTTCCTGGGCACCATACATTAGGCCAATAACATTTTATTTCTCATTTTAATATACCCGCAATATTTCGAGTCTTTATGATACCTAATATAGAAAGTTATGATATGAAGATCTAGCAAAATATTTCTAGATTGTACTAACTCACGGAGTGTTGATCGTATCATGAGCTACATTTGGAGATGCCTTATTTTTTTTTTAAGTTTTGCATTTTTATCTATCTTGACAATAAGAAATTGTGGTCTTAGTCAACCAAAGATCATTAATATAATTGTAGCTTGTACTGTATATGAAAGATGTTTCTGATGTACGGTAGGCCTATAGGTATGAAGTTTATATCATGCCATTACTTATATAATTATATATACAATAATAATATGATGATAACAAGAATATACAGGTGACCCTCTGTACACACGGTTTCAGCTATACACTGTTTTGGTATTGCTCCCCACTTCCCATATACATGGGAGGGGATCTTGTCCATACACGGTTTCCTGAGTTGACACAGCTGTGTGTGGTGGCCTGTCGCTCTACCCCTCCACCACTCAGTCAGTCAGTAGCGCACCAGTTACCAGTGTTGCCAATCTACAATACAATTGCCCTAACCAATCCCCCAATATTGAATCTAATTGTGGTGAGGATTCTATTATCAATTTTGCAAATTTACAAATTATACATCACACAAAGGATGTTATCCAATATTTTAATTAATCGTTATGTTAAATAGATGCATCTCTAATGATTTTAACTTTTTTACAATGTATTTTTATACTTTATTAGTACTACAATTAAAAAAAAAAAAATCTTGATAAATAATTATAATAAATAATAACACACTCACCAGTAAACAAAACTAAACATTGTCCACAGCAACTCTACCCAATCTGCCTACCTTTATTTGTAAGTTAAACCATTTTTTCTAGTTACTGCAGTAATAATATGTGCAGTTAATATATATACGTGTATGTATAGTATGTATTTTGGTGTTTCTGTACGTGTTTTAGTGATGTATGAGGAAATATAGTTGGTCATAGGGAGGGGGTCAGTTGGTCTAGGGATTGATTGTATTTTTTCCCATAAGGTAATTAGTCCCTGTATGCACAGTTTCCATTTACATGGGTCACCTGTATTTGCACCTGATATTTCAATATGTTATATATATAATTTAATTCAAGAGTGTATTTGCACCTGATGATAGCCATTATCAGACATTTTTAAAGTTGTATGTATAATACTTTATATTAAAGTAAATGAAAAAGACTGAAAAAATTATTTGCAAACAATACAGTTAACAATTTAGTTATAATGCTGATATTAGCAAAATTATTGTTTGCATCTGATATTATATATTCATTTCAAATCATATTATTTAGAAGTTTATATGTTACAATTTATGACAGGTGAAAAACAAAATTATTGATGTTAGTAACTAGTTATCAGTATACCAGTGGTGGTATTCTCTAGTTTGGCCTATTTTTTGTTATAGAAATAGATAGCTATTGTACAATAGTTTATACACATAAATAACACAAACACATTATATGAGCTCAGTTCAACTGATAGATTGCTTTCCCACACTAGTTTTGCTAAATTAAGTCAATTGGTCTCAGGGCCGGACTTTCACCTGCTGAGGCCCTAAGCTATATGAAATTTGAGGCCCTTCTCTAAAAAAATTCGGGTAAAAAAATGTAAAATAATTATTACTATAATTATTATTTTTATTAATGTTAATGATAAAGAAAAAATTATATATATATATATATATTTTTTTTGATGAATTAGTGTTAAAGAATAAAAACTAATGATAAAATAAAAATATATTTAAAAAAATGAGGCCCCCGAGGGTGTGTTGCCCTAAGCTATAGCTTATTTAGCTTATAGGTAAGTCCAGCACTGATTGGTCTACTGCTGACTGACTGAATAATATTTATATACTGTGACATATATAATATTTATGTACCTAATGTCACGGTGCCCTGTCACTAATCTGTATTTATCAAAGACTGCAACCTGACTAGTCCCCTGTCTGAATAATATTTATCAAAGTATGCTGGCACATACAGTCACCTGTCAGTAGGGTGTGTCAATTTGGGAGGTGAAAATTAATTTTTGCCAATTCCTTCACTGAGGGGTTTTAAAAATGTTTTTGGATGTGAAGAATTCAAATCTGCTATTATTTTTGTGATTGCTCAACACTTAGCTTGGTAAATCTACGTTTGATTAAAAAGCACATAAATTGCTCTTGGAAAACATTTATTAATTTTAGCTTCTCAAAATGTCAGGTAATGCTATAAAAATTTTAGTTTCTCTGCATAAAACATATCCTAGTAATCATAAAACATATCCTTGTAATCATAAAACAACATTAGAAAGTAACAGTAAAAAAAAATATTTAAAAAAAAAGTTTCATCAAGTCTTGCTTTGATTCGTTCTTGGACATCAGCTGCCGACTTGCTTCTTTGCCTCTGATATAGCCCTCACGTTTCTCATGTGTATACACCCTGCCTGCTGCCTCTGTGACTTGTTTCACACACCTCTCTATTGACTGAGCATGACAGGGCCACTATGGAACTTGCATAGGCTTGTCAAAGAACTTCTTTACTTCCGCTGTAGTCAGTTTACATGTCAAAGGAGGTTCAAATACCCCGTCAGACCAGTCTGTCAGCTCCAACATGGAAGAAGCACTGGGGTTGATGGAAGGTGTCTTCCTGGGATGTACAGAAAGATCTCCAAGTGTGTCATCATCTCCACCCCTCATGTCAACAATATTTTGGACACCAGCTCTCCTCTCCTCACTTTCATCTGAGCACAAGTGTGTCTGGATTATCATTTCACTGAATGCATACCATGCTGAGCGCTTGATGGTTGGCAAAACAGCATCCACTACAGCCTAACTAGCCGCAGCTGAAACAAGATGTGGCGTGGGCCTTTCACCCAAGAGAGTTTTACTTTGATGTTGAACCAACAGGGGTAGTACACACCAACAATGTATTCCACTATCAGTCTTAAGTTGTTGAGGGTTTTGCCTTTAAGGCCATGTTTTGAAACCCATATGCGACAAAGCCTGTTTGCTGTTGTCAACCACCTTGAATGGCTCACTGGACCAATTTCAAGAAGGGCCAGATCTGTGGGAAGTTCTCCTGTCCTTATGGCCTGTGTGATCCTATACCCGTACGCTTGATCAGTAGAGAGATCCTTTATGACATTGTCACTCAGTGAAGTAAGAGGCTCTCCAATTGAGAGTTTGGTGAATGAAGGATCAATTTCAAGTTCGGTTGCAGTGTCAGGCATCTTGCCAATGTTACCTGTCCACTTGTTGTTAGACAATGTCTTCCCATCCAGTGCTGTGATCAAGTGTCGCAGGGGTAACTCGTTAGTGTGGAGAACCAGATCAGCTTACGGCAAAGCTTGACCTCTACCCAATGCATGGAACCACCCTCCCAGCCAGTTAACATTTGTAGAATCACCTCCAATGGCCTGCAGGCTTTTATCAATGCCCTTCTTCTTCATGAAATCTACAAGATTATCAGCAATAACTTCAGCAGGTTTTTTTCTCATTGAGCCTTTCTCAGGAGTGAAGTGGTAGAGATATCTTCCACATGGCTCACTGCACACAGAATAATGCTCTTCTTTGATGATGCTGGGGAACTGACAATCTGAATTGTCTGCTTTCAGCATAACTTTAGTTGTATCTTGACGGCCGTCAAAGAAGATGCAGTCTGTCACCCTTCTTAGAAGATCATCAAATTCCTGATCCAGGGATCTCAACTTTTTCTTGGGCCCTTTTGACTTTATTGTGATCAACTACAAGTCTCTTGTCTTCTTCAGTGATCAAGCCAGCATCCATGAATGCAGCAGTGGTGATGGCAGCTGTGGCACGCAGGCCAACACCATATCTGATGCTATGCATAGCAACATTAGGTATTTCTAATGTGTTGTACTCTGGCTTTTTATTGGAAGTTGAAGATGTGCTTGGTATTTCTAATGTCACTTCATAACTTCCATCCTTTCCATCTTGAGCATCAGCTATTTGTTCTTCATTTTCATCATCAGAGAAAATTATTTCATTTGATGGCATTGAAACATCCTGCTTACTTGTCTGCTTATATTCAGCAAGCCTTCTTCTTTCATCTTCTTGCCGCTTCTGCTTTTTGACTTGTCTGTTGTGCTCAGGTTGATCTGGCAAGCCAATCTGATGTGGTCCAATAGAACCAGACTTGTCTCTCTGACCTTTAATGAAAGCAAGTTCCTTCACAGGGATCTTCATCTCCCTAGGGCATGTACAGTTAATGTGAGTTTCGTTTTTGCAACCAGCATCTGCAAGGCAGCCAAATTCAGAGCAGAGAACAATTTTACACTTGCAACTGAGTATGTCAAAAAGCTTGTCAAGTTTTGCAATGAAAGCCTCTTTGATATGTAGCTTTCATCTCCCAAGAGATATGTTTTTGGCATGCTCCCAGCTCTCTTGGATCTTGTTTAAGATTGTGACTCGTGAATTTACAACGGGGGCTACAAAAGAACTGTTTGCTCGTTCCCACGTTTCAAGCACTTTAGGGTAAATGTCCTTTGCAAGACTGGCTGCTGGGTAGTTTCTCACATCCTCACCACTTTGTTCTCTTAGTAGTAGCCCATATTTTAGAATGTCTCGCAGAGTTGGGAGTTCAGAGGGCAACAACTCTGTACCAGTTCCAATTAGGTTGCTCATATGTGTGAATGTCCCCAGTCTTGTCCTCCTTTTAGAAGCCATTGTAGGTCAATTCCCACTGGTTAGGATGGTAGCACTGACGGACAAGTAATCTTCAGCACACTGATGAATATGCTTCAACCTGTGAAATAAGCAAAAACAGTAGTGCATTATATATACAGCATATATAATTAATAATATAATAATTATATAATTCCACAAAAAAGTCACTTTTTATGTAGCTTCTTACCAAGCAAAACTAAATTATATTAAATTAACAAAAATATCTTTAGAATTCCTAAGTCATGCTGCAACTTTTTAGCACCCCTCATATTTGGCATTTGAAAGTTGAAAAATTTGACACACCCTAACCTGTCAGGTCATCGTCCTCAACTGAAGAATATCCCCCAATGCTACTGGGGATTGAAAATTACAGAACAAACCAAATCAGGATTCCCTAAGGCCTCATGAAAGTCATGACTCATGAGGCCTTTCCACTTTTCAGCTGGCCTTGAGACTGAGGCCAAGGCCACTTTTGAGGTCTGAGGCTGAGGCCAGGCCTCAGCCCCAAGTCTGGTGCTAGCTGCCATCACTGAGTCTCAATCTCGGGTCAGTAGATTTGTAGTCAGTGACACTAACCATTGCACCACCATTTTACATGCATTAATTATATACAGGCAGTCCTCGACTTGCGTAATCAATGTGTTCCTGAAAACCTGTACATTAGTCGAATGATAGAAACCCATGTTATAAGGGGTAATGCATTCCAAGTTCTCAGAAAATATACCATAAATTCCCTAATTAAGTCCCTAATCTTAGTTTTTCAGCCCTAAGTGCTTATTCAGTGTATACACAGCAAGAAAACCAACACAAAACCACATTAAAATGTAACAATACCTGTAAAATATACAATATTTTATTAGACTGTGGACTTGACAACATACTGGAGATGGCAATGGTGGAGGGAGGGGGGGGATCCGGAGGTGGATCTTGTAGGTGTTGCAGGTGAGACTAGCAGAGGATGTTGATGGCTCCTCAGGGAGAGTTGGACAGAGGACTTCCTCCTCTTCGCTATGTAGAGCAGCTTGTAGCAAGCTGCAGTCCTCTCCATACCTCTTCTAACAATGGAGCTCCTCAGCATTCAGGTCATGGTCTTCAATCATCTTGAGGAACTTGAGGTAGGAGAATGCTTCACTCATGACCTTCAGTCAAAGTCTTTGGAGGAGGACTTTGCATGACCTCAAGGTCTTCTCCATTTGGTGCTGGTTCCCTATGCTCCTCTGCAAAGCAATCAGATCCTCATCAGTGTTCACCTCCAGATCCAGTCGATTCATGAGCTGTACAACTTCACTTGTAGCACCTTCAGGAGTCTCCTCAAAGTTGCTAATCAGGTCGGGGCACAGCTTCTTCCAGCAGCCATTCATCGTTGACTCCTTGATCTCAGCCCAAGAATTGCTGATGTTGTTCACTGTGTTGGAAATGTTGTACCCCTTCCAAAACTCCTTCAGCATTGTTCCCCCTTCTCTGTTGCATCGATTGCCTGTCAGATCATCATCCTCGTGTAGTATCGCTTAAAGGTTACAACAACTGTCTGGTCCATAGGTTGAATCTGGCTGGTGGTGGTTGGGGGCAGAAACACCACTTTTATGGTAGTATGAAGTTTTTGCAGTGTGAGGATGGCCAGGAGCATTGTCTAAGACCAACAATGCCTCGAAGGCCAAATTATTCCTTGAACAATATTCCATCACAGCTGGCACAAATTGGAGGCTAAACCAGTCACTGACCCAAGCATTTGCATTGGCCTTCCAAATGACTGGCAGCATCCCTTTCCCCTTCAGAGCCCTTGGATTCTCTGAATGATAGATGAGCAGGGGCTTCAGCTTAGTCCCCTGCTGCATTGCCCCCCAACAGCAGTGTCAGTCTGTCCTTGGCAACCTTGTGTCCAGGTGCAGCCTTCTCTTCGCCAAATATGTGTGGGCAGGCATCTTCTTCTAGAAAAGTCATTTCATCCACATTGAAAATCTGCTGAGCAGAATATTCCCCTCTTCAATAATTTTGGCAAATTGTCACAATGTCAGCTTGAATGTCAGCACTCACACCTTCAGTTAATTTTATATTATGTAACTGCACCCTGTTTTTGAATTTATGAAACCAGCCCCTGCTGGCCTGAAACTCTGTAGCATCTGCACTTTCACCCAGTCTTTCCTTCCAGTACGTGTGCAAACTAAATGCCTTACCCTGAATAATAGCAAGACTTACGGGAATGTTCTTCTGATGCTGGTCTTTCAATCCATAATTTCAATGAGTGCTCCATTTTATCCATTACTGCACCATGTCTTACTCGTAATTTTTTATTGTACACAACTAGCATGACACACATGCTCCTTAATTTTATCCTTATTCAGTATAATTGTATTCACAGTAGAATGACTTAAGTGACCTTCCAATTGAAGCTTGGGTTTCTCCACTTTTGACACAGTGAATTATTTCCATTTTCGTTTCAGTCCTTTATGCTTTTTATGCCCAGCTTTTTCACTTGTTCTTACTTTTCTCACGCATTGTTACGAAAATTTATTCCACAAAATTAACCCAAAAAACACAACATATGCACTGGAGAACTGAACTGCAGGCCACGTGGGTTAAAGTGGCTGCTCCTGGTAAAACAATAGAGGGCACGTGGTTGGGTGGTGCCACCTGTCTGTTGTCATTCAAAAATTTCAAATGTATGTAGGTGTGAATTTTGGTGTACGCAGGTTGAATCTACGTAAAATGAGGACTGCCTGTACATTTATTGTACAATGATTTAAAGGTTTTTATTCGGGTAAAAATTACATTATATATGATTCTTTTAACTTTTAGCCCCCCTAACCCCATTTATATATGGGGAAATAGTTCTAACCCCCACAATTTCATGCTGCATGAGCTTTTTCATGAATGGAACCCTCCTGCAGGTCAGGGGATCACTGTAACCTTTATTAATAATACATAATAAAACATATGGTAATCTTACAGTTTACAATGACAAATAATTACGAAGCTGGACTACTTTTTTTTATTTAATTTGGTCCTTAAGCTTTAGGCTTTGAGCTCTTATTAAAAATAAAACATTATTATTATTATTAATAATAAGCACACTGGACAAAAAATTAGTCACCCCTCTCAGAATGTACCTAATAACGTGTGATGGCGCCTCTGGCCTTGATAACCGCACGAATCCGGCGAGTTTAGTATGCGGAGGTACGCCTGCTGGTTCAAATTCATCGTCATTGGAACAAGAGGGCCCATTTCGTGGTACGAAAAACATCCCCAGAACATCACGGAACCACCTCCATCCTGAACAACACCTTCGACGCATTCAGGATTAAAGGCTTCATTGGACCTGTGATGTACTCATCACCTCCCATCATTGGAGAACAAACAAAAACGGGACTCATCGGACCAAATTACACGTTTCCAATCTGCCGCAGTCCCGTTTTTGTGCCTCTGAGCCCATTTATAACGTGCCAAGTTGTGACTTGCTGTTAACAGCGGCCTCTTCCGTGGTACCCTGCTCCAGATGTCCATCGCATGCAGTTCTCGTCACAATGTCCATTCGGAAATTGGTCACTGGAGAACCTCATTGGTTTCTTGGAGCAATTGTTCTCTGGTTTGAAAACGATTTGCAGTTACTAGATGAGAAACATGGCGGCAGCCCCTATTGTCGAGAATTGTTTTCCGGCCACAGTTACGCTGTCGATTTTCAGTTGATTGTGAACTACACCACTCTTTGTAAACTCGCTGGACAGTACGCGTTGACACACCAACAAATTGGGCTACTTCAGACATTTTGTGTCCGTGGGCTCTGCCAAACACGATGGCTCCTTTTTGCCACTGAGTAACGTCTGCCTCACGACCCATTTTGCAGACTATATCCAACACACACTTTGTTCTTCACCACCTCACGAAACAGATCTGATCCTGTGTGCTACGTCACCGCTACTTGTCACTTACCAACGCTACATCAGCGCCCTCTGTGTGACCTTGAACTTCCTACTATCGGTGCTAGTAGGGGTGACTAATTTTTTGTCCGGTGAGCTTATATAAATAATGCGCCTCGGTGGTGTAGTGGTTAGTGTCGCTGACTATGAATCCATCGGCCCCAGGTTCAAGACCCGATGATGGCAGCTGGTGCGTAGCAAAACCCAGCTGTTCATCCTTTCACACAATAAAGTAAGTGGTTGGTAGATAAATGGGTACCCTGGGTGGCATAGTGGTTAAGACAATGGGCTGCTGGTGGAGCGTGGTTTGGATTCCACATTAAACTGTAGGTCTAAGGTGGAGTGAAAAGCTTGACCTTGGTCAGAATGAACAATTTGGGCAGAAGCTAACCAAAGGTTAATAAGTAATATTAATTAAGGTATGTATTAATCTTAAATTATCATTATTGATATAACAAATCCTAGATTACGCATGAAAAATGAATAAACAACAGTATTGTACATTAATCCTAGATTTTTATTAGTATGCCATTATTAATTGAGGTTTCAACTTGGTTTTAAACAAATTTACATTCGCAATATTTCTTATATCAACATTTAAAATCATTCCATAGTTTCAATCCAATGAAAATGGGTAATTCTTGAAATGAAGATAATCCACAAACTTTAAAGTATAAAAATAAAATTCTCACAAAAAGTAAACTGCACATGTCCTTTGGTTTCATATAAATAGCATCTTTAGTTTATTTCACTTTGATCACATTCCATTCCATACAAATGACGTACCATATAAGAATAAAAATTTAATAATTGGAATAAATTGCGCAATTTTTAACTATCATTACAAAAAGAAAAAAATAAAGTTTGGCCTTAATTTCAATAGGAATGTAACATTCCAAACAAAAAAATCTTTCGTTCCTTTCATAAGTGCATATCATAATGAAAATTAAAAACCCAAATTACACATACTGAAATTATTATACTTAAATCTTCAGTGACTATCCATGTTTTTGATCACTGTCAGAGTTGGAACCTGTACAAGATCTGAGGAATCTTATTTTTTACTTTTATATGCACCAGATGGAAACATTGGTTCACCGTTATGAACTGGCTTTGAACAGCTGGTAGCTGGAATTTTGTCGCATAATTAAATAAATGGATAAGCTAAGTATTCTGATGAACCATAACAATATGCTAAGTTGGCCTATAATGGGTTAAATTTTTTAGTATGATGGTTACGAGGCAAAAAGCAGTTTATAAATGCCTGGTCAACCCTCCTCTTTTTCTTGACATTAGGCATGAAATTTGTTTGGTTAGCGGATTATAGGGTTTATTAAATTTAAAAATTGTGAAGACATTAATTATATATAGTATATACAAGTATACACTAATACATCTTAGTGAGTCAAGTTGGTTTAATATTTAGGCCTATGGGACTGAGTTGGTTACGAAAGTGGACCAAAATGATGCGTACCTGCTCAGCTTATTAACTGAGGACTATTTTTTAATAAATATGGAACTATTTAATAAAATGTTATGCAAATTTTTGTTGAGTATGGTAATTTAATTCTTACCAAATGCTAGATGATGATACAGAAGTGGGTAATCACTGGTCCTAATAAATAGATCTAGTCTTTGAGCATCTTGTTAACAAAGTCACTATTTGAGAACATTATAAACACTTTATTTTCTTGCTAGTAATTATTTATAGCATTTTTTTTTTTTTTGCGAATTTGGTAGTTAAATGATAAAATCTGTATACTTGGCATTAAAGCATGAAAAAGGGAATAAAATCTTTTAAAATAAGGTGAGTTAGCTGTGAGTTTCATTTCTGCAAGGGACTGAATTTATTCATTTTTAAGCACAAATATATTTTACTGAAGAGTTACCCTGTAACCTTGTAGATGTTCTGTGCATCACACTTCACACAGGTCAAGCTGGTGGCCCCACCTAGGACCTGGCTTGATGTAGGAGAGAGTTGCTGTCTTGATCTTACTATCTTGCATAGCCAGGCACACCCAGCTCATCTGGGACTGTCTTGCAACAGGCATTAGACCTATATTTCTTGCTACAAAATTACTCAAATTCTGCATGCTGATTTGTGTCTACCATAGTTGTAGATGGTGACAAGTTTTGTGTGAAATGGTTTTATGTTTCAATGCTCAAAATAAACTTTTTTTTCCTCAGCCATACAGTAGACCCTCACACTAACGTACACTTTGGGGGGAGTGTGTGGTTGCTAAAGTGAACTACAGAAAACCCCCACTTTAATGTACCGGGGAACGTTAAAGTGAAGTATAGATAACCCCCACTAGGGTGCATCAAACGCCCTTAGGTTCTTGGATTTTAATGTCTATTCTCTCAAATGTTACCCTTGTTGCTAGAAGTGTGTATGCCAAAAATTAATTAAATCGGAGGTGGTCCTGGGTGGCCACCGGTCACTTTTATATTTTCGCGGCAATTTTCGGGGGCCGCGCTATGTAAAAATATCTATTTTTTTTATTTACCAACCAGTTGACTACTTACATTGTTTCTTTTAATATAGAGTTGCTAAGGGGTGATTTACATAACATTTGAGAGAATAGACATTAAAATCCAAGAACCTAAGGGCGTTTGATGCACCCTAAAGGGGTGATTTACATAAAACATGTACCATAAACGAAACTTCACTTATAGTCTAATAATATCCTTTATTGTCTTTCAGAAACAATGGAAGCTAAGAAGACCAGATTAGCAAGTGCCATTTTTGGTCTTGGCAATGCTCTTACAGAAGGAGATGGTACATTGACAGGAGTCTGCCTCCCAACTTGCCGGCAGGTTCTTCGATGCGTGATGTGGCACATCCAGAAAGAAATATGTGAAGGCAAACAAACACAGCCACTCAAATGGAAATCTGCCAGCATAGTCCTTATCCAGCTGAAAACATTCTACACTAAAGCAAATATTCCTATGCTTTCAGACCATCAATGCTGCAAACTAATACTTGACCTTCTTAATGACAATAACAAATTGCGTCAAATACCTTTTCTCGCAGAGAATCTCCAAACACTTTGGCTAAGTTGCAATCCATGAATGAACGTCTTGATAAGACCTTTGGTGTATGGACAAAAGATGCAATGACAAACATTAAGAATGAGGAAGATAGAGCATTTTTAGAGTCAATGAAATCTGACAGAGTAGCCTCATTTGGTAGTGTTGACAAGAAGAAAGCTGATAAAGATCGTAGAAAAGAAAAACGCATCTTAGCGGAAGCTTCAAGACGAGAACGTCATGAATCATCCAGTGTACAAGAGATGAAAAGTTCTGTATGCTCTGATGATAGTGCCTCTGCAGATAGCTTGGAAGAAACTGAAGAAGAGGCGATTCCAGAGCTTCAAAGGAAGCGTAGTCACCACAGATCAACATATGCAGGTACGTCTGCCTTTATTCCTCATGATATTCTGAAAAGGCCTTCAGTCGTGTCTGTTGCTACTCGACTAAACATAACTCCTGTTCAACAGGCTGTGCTCACCGAAGCTGTAATTCAAGAGGCAGGAGGTGATCCACGTCGTGTGGCCAAGTCGTATTCAACTGCTGATAAGGCTCGACGATCAATAACAAGTGCTATCGCCAAAGATATTCGAGAAAATTGGATTGCCCCAACAGCTGCAACACTTCACTGGGATGGCAAGCAGATGCATACGCTCACAAACAAGAATGGCAAGGAAGAAAGATTGCCAGTGTTGGTTGGGAATGCCACTGATGTAAAGCTACTGGGAGTGGCTAGATATCCTCGTGGAAGTGATATGTCATCAGGTGACATCATTGCCGAGCACACTTACACGTTTCTACATTCATGGAAGTGCAAACAGTCAGTTGTCAACTTATGTTTTGACACAATAGCATCAAACACTGGACACGTTACAGCTGCCTGTGTTACCATTCAATCAAAACTGGACCGTGCTCTTCTGTGGTGTGCATGTCGCCATCATGTTGGAGAGGTAATCCTGGATCATGTGTTTGACGCTCTCAAAATTGAGACATCAAAGTCTCCAGAAGCATCTTTGTTCCAAAGATTCCAGAAGAATTGGGAATGCATATCGCATGCAAAGGATGAAAGTTTAACCAAAATTGACATTTCAATGTACAATGACGATGCACAACAACTGCTTTTATCCTGCAAAAACAAGGTTTTAAGCACAATCCGCACAAGCGCTTCATACTGTAGGGAAGACTACAAGGAAATGGCACAACTCTGCCAGGTAGTCCTCGATGATGATGTCACAAAACAAGGAATACTCCATAGACCTGGGGCCA
Organism: Bathynomus jamesi; assembly: GCA_023014485.1. Classification (NCBI taxonomy): domain Eukaryota; kingdom Metazoa; phylum Arthropoda; class Malacostraca; order Isopoda; family Cirolanidae; genus Bathynomus; species Bathynomus jamesi. The sequence continues at coordinate 364,922 of JAJOZX010000942.1, forward strand.
TGCATAAAGCAAGGTGGATGTCAAAGATTCTTTATTCCATCAAAATATGCCTACTTGAAGAGCAAATTTCTGTACTACCTCGAGGAACTGTAACAACACATCATCAACAGGAAAAACTGAAGGAGTTTGTTGTTTTTGTTGTTTATATTTATTGTGATTGGTGGCTCATATGTCAGTCTGCTTCAAATGCCCCATGGTTTGATTTGTGCTTATACAAGACTCTGCTCAACTATAAAGCTGTCAACTCAATCATTTCAGTCAGCGCTGTGAAAGCCTTTGATAGACATTTGTGGTATTTAACCCCAGAACTGGTTGTTTTGGCACTGTTCAGCAATGCAGTACCTCAAAAGGAGCGTCGTGCCCTTGCAGATGTTACTGGCCATACAACCAGATGAAATGCCAAGCACTCCAAAACACCGCTACGGTTCTGGATATGGCAAACCGTCATTTCCAAAAATTACAGAAGCGACAACCCTGGCTGATCTTGTGAACGAGGACTCGTGGTTTACAGTGAACCTTCTTCACCTGGATATGACCTTCCTAACAGAGGATGTTGACAATTGGCAGAACAATGACCACTTCAAGGCAGCCAAGTCCATTGTGGATGGGTTAAATGTTGTGAATGACCCTGCGGAGAGAGCAGTAAAGCTCACAACTGATTTTGTCTCAGCTGCAAGAGGAGAAGACCACTTCCAAAATCTTCTTCAAGTGGTTGAATGTGACCGCAAAGCGAGGCCAAATTTGCGGAAACGAGCAGAGTTGGAGTAGTGACATTGGCGTTGTGTTTTATACATTTTCAACTTTCAATCAATGTAAGTATAGTAATACCGAATATTTGTATATTAGTATTATAAGTAATACCGAATATTTGCCGAATATTCGGTGCATCACTACTAAATATATAAAAGTGTCCGGTGGCCACCCAGGACCACCACCGATTTGATTTATTTTTTGCATACATACTTCTACCAACAAGTGTAACATTTGAGGGAATAGACATTAAAATCCAACAACGTTTTGAAAATCATGGGGCGTTTAATGCACCCTAACCCCCACTTTACTGGACTATGGGATGTTAAAGTGGGGTTTTCCATAACCAAAATACTTCAGTACAGTTACACATGTATGTGTAGCCCTCGAATCTCCACATTCAACACACAATGTGAAAATGCATACATAGACTTACCTACTTATGAACACATGCACATGGTTCCAATAATATTGCAGTGGCATCACCTTCACTTTAACGACTCAGAGTCTGCTAAAGTGAAGTTTGGTGATGCTAACAGACTTTTTTAGTGGAAATCTTCACTTTAACAACCTGTATTATGTTAAACTGTTAATGACCACACAGCAATTTAGTCCATCCAAGTGAAGTTTCTGCTAATGTGAAGGTCATTAATGCGGGGAATTTCTGTATTACATTTGCAGTCTGCCATTACACACACCACCCACAACTCTATCACAAGGAAAAATGAGTAGCTATGCCTTGTAGGGAATTTTTTACATTCTAAGATAAAAATTAAAAATAACCAACCTAACCTACCTGCCTGCTTTGACTTTGATTTGTTTAATAATAGTCAGTCTGAATTTGTTGAACCCTGTATAGATGTTGAAAGTGCTTTTACCTTATTATTCAATTTAATTCATATTTTGATTTATGAAATATATTAATATTCCATTTGATTTTGGTCTTGCTAAAATTCATCATACTTACCATTTAATTTTGAGTGTTGCTACTTTCTGAAAGCCACAGTTAACAGTAAAGAAATTATATTTCAAAATTTAGTCCGTTGATTATCAATATTTAAACTAAACTTTTCTTAAATAAACTTACTTTTCACTCATTAATAATATCAATTAATTCTATTAATTATATTTATTATATTTAGTTAGTATAGATCAGGGGTGGCCAAGTTTCCTGGAACCAAGAGCCACATATGACGTTTTTCAGATGTACGAGAGCCACAAAATATTTAAAAAAGAACTTAATTATTAAAAACATAGCTATATTCACATTATTAAATTGTTTAATTACTGCTTGTAAAAGGCTTAGTTTGGGGTCTTCATTTTGGCTGTTAATGTTTTAAAGTCTGGCTGATGTGATGTTAAGGCGGTATGAAGAAGCTCAGTCAGGTGTTCATTAGTGAGAACAGCATGATGTTTTGACTTTACAAACTTCATTACCGAGAAGAGTGCTTCACAGCAATAAGTTGTCCCAAAAACTGAGATAAGTCAGAAACTGGTTTTCCTGAGATGAGGATACTTTGTCTCTGGTACTTGCTTCCAAAACTCAACTGCAGATAAGCTTTTATGTATCAACTTTAAACCCACATCCTCCTGTAGCTCCAAAAGTTTTGTTTGTATTGAAACAGCTTCCGTAACAAAAGGTGTGGTAACAGGACAGCCATCGTGGATGACATCAATCAGGAAAGGATTTACAAGAAATTCGAAGCATGGTTTTAGCGTCTTTAGTTCATCGAACCTGAACTGAAAATCATCAATTAGTCCTTCTAATTTACCTTTGTATTCCTCCAATTTACTATCTTTTATTTCAATATCAGGGAAAGTGTTTGCTCGATTTTTCAGGGGGGGAAAGTGGTCAAATTTTTTTGTTACGATCTTTTTGGAAGAGCTTTATTTTATTCTGAAAACTGTGTGTGTGTGTGTAAGGTCAGAAATGACCTTATCCTTTCCCTGAAATGCCAAATTTAGATTTTGAAGGTGTTGTATTACATCAGTAAAAAACATCAGATCCTGCACCCATTCGTGATCTTCTAGTTGTGGGTATGACTTTCCCTTTTCTTTCAAGAAATCAATGATAGGCTCCAACAGTGCAACAAACCTATTCAGAAGATTACTAATTGATAACCACCTTACAATACAGTAGAATGAAAGGTCATCTGGCATATCTTGAAGATCCAGTTCCTCGATAAAATTTCTAAATGCTCGGTGTGTTTTTGCATTTGAACGAATGAAATTCACAATTTCTAGAACACATTTAATAACACTGTCATACCTAAAGTACTTGCTTACCAAATGAGTATGGTGAATGATACAGCGAATAAAGAGACACACAGGATACTTGGGATCGCATGTCAAGAGCCCAACTAGGCCTACATTTTGTCCTACCATAGCTGGTGCTCCATCTGTTGCAACACTGGCAAGTTTATTCAATGGTACTTGAACATTTGATAATTCCTTGTCAAGTGCGTTCTTTATGTCAACCCCTCTGGTGGTTTCTCTTAAGGTCATTAAGTCCAAGAGTTCTTCTTTCACATTTCCATCGCCAGTAAGATAACGAACAAATATTGCCAGTTGAGAGTTATCTTTAATATCTGTGGATTCATTCAGGGCCAAACTGAATGCAACAGAATTCTTCAAATTGCTCTGCAATGAGCATGTAATTTCAGCACTGATCTGGGAAATACGTCTCTGTAGTGTGGCAGGAAATAGAAATACTTGCTATTTGTTCTCGAAGCTTTGTGTTATCTGGAGTGAGAATTGCAGTAACATCAGCAATATTCTTCACAAATTCTCCACTACTGCAGAGAAGTTGAGCACTAGCATGTAGTGTCATGAGCGATCTGGAGGCACATTTCAGGTTTTGTACGATCAACCTTGCTGATTTCAGAAAAGAAATCAAAAATTTTCTGCAACAAGCAGAACACCTTCTTTTTTGCATGTAAAAAATACAAAATTCTTGTTAATTACAGTTGGCAACACTGACTGACATACTTCTGGCAGCTTTCTAATTATTCTCAGTGAGTCATCCCCTGGAATTTCTTAGTTCTATGCTAGCTCGCTTGAGAGAAACAAGTGTTTTTCTGTGGATAGGGTGTTCAAAAACCCCAAGGTACTAACGAAAGGTGCGTTTTGTGATATATTCATTGTACACATTTCTGTTTTGTTTTGTTTTACATTGTTTATAAGTTTGTTATATGTCTTAAGGTATATATATACCTATGGATATTTATATACATAATACATGTGTGTGTGTGTGTGCAGTATATTTTTATATATAGGTAAACTTCTTGTTTACCAATAAACCAAGCCATATATATATATATATATATATATATATATATATATATATATATATATATATATATAGGGTGTCCCCAAAAAATGTATACACACTTTAAATAATTATAAAGGCAGTGTTTATTAAAATACATTTCATTTTCAAAATGTAATAGAATCTACAGACATTATTTAATGGTATGACAGTGAGTTAAGACTGTGTTTGCATGGTTTGTAAGCGTTCTTATTTTACTTCTTTTCATCTTTCACCCCTCTCCTATTCTCTCCGACTATTTTTCTGACTTGTCGGCAGTGGCCGGCGGATGATGATGGTGAGACACTTTTCCTCTTTTTCTGAATGAATGTTAACCCATGAGTGATAGGTGTTGCTCTTACTTAACCCCTTATTCTCTTCTCTTCTCTTAACCCGCTACTCTTTCCTTTCTCTCGGGCTAACCTTAGAGTGGATCTTAGGGTCTTTGTTAGCCTTAGCTTCTGTAGATCTGTAGATCACGAAACATTTTGTTTGGTATTTGTGTGCATTCTCGTTCAATGGCTGCTCTCAATTCAGCGACTGTTGCAGGTTTTATAGCGTAGACTTTGTCTTTTAAGTATCCCCATAAAAAAAAGTCTAGTGGTGTGAGTTCTGGTGAATGCGGAGGGTATTCTACGAAACCCCTTCATCCAATCCACATCCACATCCACATCGTGCCAAGTACCACTCGCAATACTCCACTCTTTGGTCCGGATCATCTTCATTAATAGCATGGACTAATCTTGGAATGTAACTTTTCCATTGACAGCGCTTCAAAATGCGTTGGACAGACGATTCTGAAATTCCTACCTCACGACTCGCTTGCCGCACAGATTTTCTTGGACTTTGGTGATATGTTTCCAGTACTCTTTCTTGCTTTGTGGGCCTTGTCAATGTCCGTGGTCTTCCGGAACGCTTCTTGTGGACATTCTGAACAGTTCCATCGGCTTCAAACTTATCTCTAATTCGAGTGATGGTAAGTCGCGTTGGTGGATCTGTTTGAAACTCCCTCTAAACTGTCTTTGCACTTCAACTGCATTTTCACACTTCCAGTAGCATTTTAGAATGAATTTCCTTTGTTCAAAGCTTAGTCTGACTGCCATTATTAATTCTAATGGGTTTAACTTGGAAAGAAAGAAACATCAATTGAGCTATCAGATGTTAAAGTGTGTGTACATTTTTTTGGGATGCCCTGTATATACCGGGTGTCCGAGAATTATCTGTACAATTTTTGGCTGTTATTAAAAGTCAACCATGAAGTGTAGAAATTCCAGTGTTGTCCCATTTTACAGAGAATCTCATTAAGTTTTTTCTGATACCACGTTTTGACAAGTTTTTTAGAAATGTACGCGGGTGACAGACATTGATGATTTAAAAGCAAGAATCACAGCTGCTATTGAGGGAATTGATGTGGATATGCTGTAGCGTACATGGCAACATTTGGAGTATCGATTGGATGTTTTGCAAATCACTAATGGTGCATATATCGAATGTTTGTAACAACGTTACTTTAATAAAAAACTTTTGAAAATACAGATTTTAAATAATCTTATTTAAGAATTTTACGTGTGTTATCAAGAATTTTATTAAAAGATGAAATTGTACAGATAATGTTCGGACACACTGGAATTTCTAAAAAACTTGTCAAAACTTGGTATCAGAAAAAACTTAATGAGATTCTCTGTAAAATGGGACAACACTGGAATTTCTACACTTCATGGTTGACTTTTAATAACAGCCAAAAATTGTACAGATAATTCTCGGACACCCTGTATATATATATATATGTATATATATATATGTATATATATATGTATATATATATATATATATATATATATATATATATATATATATATATAAACTGGGAAGAGGTGACATCCAGCATGGAAGTAATAGGTTGGAAAACCATTTTCGAGGCCAAGACAACGGAAGAGATGCTAATGACGTTAGAGGAGAAGACGTTAGAAATTGTGGAAAAACACGTCCCAAAGATACAACAAAGAGGAAAGAGAAGCAGGTTCTAAAGACAAAAGAGGGCATTGTTCCGAAAGAGAAAAAGAGTGACTGCAAAATTAAGTAATTGTAAAGATAACATCAGAAAAATATTAAATGATAAACTGCAAAGTATCGATGTCGTCATAGAGGAACTAATCGAGAAGCATACAGAAAAAGAAGATGATGACGCTATAGAAGCGATAAAGGCTAACTCAAAGTACTTCTATAATTTCGCAAAAAGAAAGTCGAAAAACTATGCGACTATCGGGCCTTTAAAAAATGAGAATAGTGATTTATCTGATGATCTAACAGAAGTAGCTGAAATATTAAAAGCTCAGTATGAATCATCTTTCAGTATCCCAAAAACTGACAAACTGATATGCGATAGAAACGCGTTCTTTGAAGAAGAACCACAAGGGGAAAGTATAACGGATTTCGACTTTACGACGGAGGATATTGCACAAGTCATAGGGAAACTAAAAACACACTCAGTGGCAGGACCGGATAAATGGAATGCCACACTGATCAAAAACTGCAAGAATGCAATCGCTGAGCCCCTATACTGGATATGGAGACGATCATTAAACACGGGAGAAATACCGGGCATCCTGAAGAGCGCGAACATCGTCCCAATATATAAAGGAGGAGATCGATCCGAGGCCAAAAACTATAGGCCAGTGTCGCTTACATCTCATCTCACCAAAATATTTGAAAGAATTGTTAGACAGAAAATCTATGACTTTTTGGAAACTCAGAAAAAATTCAATGATAACCAACACGGGTTTCGGTCAGGCAGATCATGCCTGTCACAACTAATGGAACACTACAACAACATTATTGATTCACTTGAAAGTAATGAAAACTATGATGTACTATACACAGACTTTGCTAAAGCGTTCGACAAGTGTGACCATGGAATCATAATACATAAACTGAAGTATATGGGAATAACAGGAAAAGTAGGGAAATGGATATATAATTTCCTTAGTGAGCGGAGGCAAGTCGTTACAGTACAAGGAGTATCTTCATCAGAATCAGAGGTCCTCAGCTCGGTACCACAAGGAACGGTATTAGCTCCACTACTCTTCATAATCATGCTAACTGACATAGATGAGGACGTTACCAGAGACAGCACAGTAACATCCTTTGCAGATGACACAAAGATCAGTAGAAAAATACGAAAACCAGAAGACATAGGATCTCTACAAACCGACATAAACAAAATTTACAAGTGGACGGAAGACAACAATATGAAGTTTAACACCGAGAAATTTTAGCTATTACAGTACGGAAAAAGAGAAGACCTAAAGTCCATGGAATATTATACCCCAAATGGACAGGAAGTCCAGAGAAATTCCAGAGCAAAAGATTTAGGCATTGTAATGACAGATGATGCGAAATTTGAAACACAAAATAAGATAGCAGTAAACAGAGCAAAGAGAATAACGGGTCTGATATTGAGAACTTTTAAACGAAGGGACAGGAATGTAATGATCCCCCTACTGAAAACCCTGATAATACCCAAACTGGAGTACTGCTCGGTCCTAACATCCCCATATAAAAAAAAGACATTAGACAGCTGGAGGGGATTCAAAGAAGTTTCACAGCCAAGATCAATGGGTGCAAAGAACTAAATTACTGGGAAGGTTACGAGAACTAAACCTATATTCACTGGAAAGGAGAAGAGAGAGATACACCATTATTTACACTTGGAAAATAATGGAGAAACTAGTCCTAATCTTACTCTGAATCCTATAACTCCCCAAACAACGGTGGAAGGTAGAAACGGTAGACTGTGTCGTATTCCCAAATTGAAGGCGAGACAGGGAACATCCTTAACCCTGAAAGAAAATAGTTTTGTAGTGAGAGGACCAAAACTATTTAATCAGCTGCCCAAAGACCTAAGAAACACGAAGGGAGTTGCAGTGGAAATCTTCAAAAGAAGACTTGACGCCTGGCTCAGAACAATCCCCGATGAGCCGGGCGTACCTGGCTATGTGAGGTGGAGAGCGCAAGAATCCAACTCACTACTTCACCAGGCCAACTCGAGAGGAGGGGCGACACGCTTGACCTTCGCGAAATGAGAAATCATCACGTGGAACCTTTGTAAGGTTGTAAGGTTAAGGTTGTATATATATATATATATATATAGGGATGGGGTCAAATACAATTGCCAAAATACAAATATAGATACAAATACACTTTTTTTTTTACGGACAAATTCAAATACAGATACAAATATTCAAATTTATAAATCCCCAAATACAAATATGAAGCTTCAAATTCAAATAAAATGCAATACAATTTTTACTGTATTTGCAAATTTCGTACCAATTTCATCCTAAATATAAACGGATAATATTTACTTGACTTCGGCTACCCCTCAAGTAAGACAATACTGGTATAGTACTTATTGTATAAAACTTAACATTGCAATACTTTGGCTCTTATCAAAGTAGACTTCATTTTCACACCAAGGCAAGAAAAGTAACAAATTCCTCTTGTTTATTTTTATTAGAGAAAATTATTTCACACTTGATATTTCTGCACTTTTGCATAATTAAAGAAAATAAATTCATATTTCTCAATGTTTGATTTTTACTGTTCATATCAATTTGTAGTTATATTACACTTAAATTACATTAGTGTATTTGACTGTATTTGAAGCAAATACGGCAAATAAAAGGCTCAAATACAAATTCAAATACAAATATGCAGCTTTTTAAATTTTCAAATACAAATGCAAATATCCATTTTGTGTATTTGTAAATACAAATACGTATTTGACCCCATCCCTGACCCTAATAAATATTATATATATATATATACGGTAATCAATCATAATCATTTTTTTTTTATTTATAAGTTTGTGTTTTTGTTTGTGTTCCTGTGTGATACTTGTTGAGTTTTGCTGGTACAATGAGCAGGCAAAGAACACAGGGATCTGCCAGCCACATTGTCTTTGGTTCTCCACTATCGGAGCTTCCTCTGTCTGAACTTCCAACCCGTATACAAGTTGCAAGGCATTTCCTCTTCTTGAAGGAGAACAAGTACACCAGCAACAGGGAGATTCTTCCTGAGGTATGCCAAACACTCATTGACCTTTGGAATCATGCTAACATTCCATCACAGCCAATCAAGAATGTGAAGACCAAGCTACTCCGATTGATGGAAAAAGGCTCACAAGCATCGAAACAAGGCAAGCAGGCCACAAGAACCAAGAAGTTCAAGGAAAGCCTGAATCACTTGTTTGACATAGCTGTCTGCCAATGTGATGATCTGTCTGCATGCCACTGTGAAAAAGAAATGAAAGTTCCCCAATGAGAGCATGCCTTTCTGATTGACCAGAGAACCATGCGGATCATGCAGATCAGTCAGGTGGATACGAATGTGACTCAGATGATGGAGAGAAGGAAGTCAAGAGAGGATTGGATGCAAGAAAGACGAAGAAGAGAATAGAAGAAAAACAGAATGGCAAGAGGTAGCATCCTCTGCAGATGTGGTCGAATCAGCTCAAGCAGAAGCAGACTCCAGTGGTGAGTGTTTGTGATGAGTGGATGGGTGATAGTGCCCAGCAGGACAGGAACATCACACTGATTCCCACTATTGCTTTGGAAGCTGACTGGTATGGTGTATCGAACAGGGTTGTTGCAGCTATCAGCACTGCAACATTGGTTGACTATGGCATCATTAGTTCTGATGATCAGATAAACGTAATTGACCACCACAAAGTATGGAGAGCATGGTAGAAGGTATGGAGGGATCTGAAGGAAGCAGTAACTTACCACGATGTGGAAGTTACTGCTTTATTTTTTGATGGGTGGAAAGACATGACACTTGTCAAAGAGAAAAAGGGGAACAAATGGTATAGCACAAAGAAAGTTGAGGACCACTATGTGCTGGTTGGAGAGCCTGGAACCTTCTATCTAAGCCATCTGACACTGGAATGAGGAACTGGCGCTGTCATTGCGGATGGACTTCAAAATGGGTATTGCAGACAAGATAATTGCAGTGGGAGCCAACAGTACAGCCACAAACACAGGGCTAGAGTGCTGCCTGGGTTGCCCTTTGCACTGGTTCATCTGTAGTCTGCATTTAAATGAACTCCCACTGCGCCACTTGTGCAAGGAACTCATCGGCCCAATAGAATCTGCAACTCGATGGAAAGGACCAATTGGCAAAGCTTTGGCCACATGTGAAAGTTTGCCACTTTCCTCTAGAGGAATTCAATGTATTGCTGATGGCCACTCTCCCGGATGTTGACCTTACTGAATTGAGTCGTGACCAAGCCTACCTCTACAGAATGATGAAAGCGATAAGGATTAGTGTCATTAATGAAGATCTACGAGAAAAGCCTGGACCAATCTCCCATGCAAGATGGGTTACAACTGCCAGCAGAATTTGTCAGCTATATGTAGCGATGCACAGCCAAGTGATGAACTGTATTCACTCACACAGTTTGTCGTGTGCCACTATGGACCCATGTGGTTTAGCATCAAGTGCCATCGAAGGTGCACAGATGGCCCAAAACATTTCCTGGAGCAAATCAAGTTGCTATGATTACTGCCACTAGCTAGCAAGACTGTCACATGGCCTGTGATCCAAAGAAATGCATATTGGGCTCACCCTGAAAATGTTCTACTGGCAATGCTTGCAGATGCAGATCAAGCAAACTGGAAATTGGCCATCAATGTAATCAAGACCATTCAATAAGCTCCCAAACCTGCTCAACAGCAAGTCAGAGAATTTCGGCCACCAAAGATCAAACAAAGTGCTCAGAACTTGAAAGATTTACTTCCACCAGTGGAAGAGTGCACAATGGAACCACCGCTCATGAAGCAGTTCTCTGTCGAACAACTTGATAAGATCACTGAAGATCCCCTTGTTGTCCGGATACCATGTCACTCCCAAGGTGTAGAATGCTGTGTTAGGATGGTAACTGAAGCGTCTGGGGCAGTGTATGGAAAGGATTCAAGAGATGGTTACATTAGAGCAGTACTTAAATCCCATGACTTTATGCCATCATTCAAAACTAAACAAGACTTTAATGTATCATTTACTAAATAAAACTAGTCTACCTACCTACCTACCTACCTACCTACCTACAGTATATATGTTTGTTCCAAAAGTAAATTTTTCTATTTTTCCTGAAAAGCAGTACATTGTAAGGGGTCAAATGATAGCTCAAACCCTAGGAAAGCAAGTGTCCAAAAGTTATGGGTAACTAGCAATTTTCACGATTTTCACATGGGGGAAAAAGGAGGTGTTGCACTTGTCACAAGAAATTTTTCATATTTTTGAATTTAGGGAGGTCAATTGTACAAAACCCGAAATGTGCCTCTTGATCCATTACACTTTGCCCAATGACACTACACGCTATTGAGCATGAGCGATATTCCATGCCATAACAAAAGTAGCTTCAGTAGTTAAGTCAGCTGTCTTACACAATGATGAAAGTACAGTTTGTTGGGCAACTAGGCTAGATTTCAACATTGTTAACTTAGTCTTCTGCAATTCTGATTTGGGAGGAAATTCCTTAATAAAATTTTTATGGTTAGTTTGATGATGATGCTTTAAGTTACTGGCTTTAAAGCAGTGGTGCACAAACTTTTTTGATGTGAGGGCCAAGCGAAGCAAATAACTAAATGTATTAGCCTGCCTACTTTCCATCTAAGTCATAAATTGGGTCACTTTTATATTCTAACTTTTTCATTGAATTGAAAAGACCCGTGGGGGACACATTTGGCCCATGGGCCAGGGTTTGTGCATCACTGCTTCAAAATGATTGAGTGCCACGTGGCAGATAAGAGACACAGGTTTCCCACCCTTAACAGTAAAGGCAAAGCTCTCCTCCCACTCCTGTTTAAAAACTATTTTCTTCATATTTCCGTTTCTTACACTTTGTTTGCTCAGTCATTTTAATCAACTAAGGGGTTGTATAACTTTCACTTGTATAGCTGAGAGAAATAGCCACTATTTGATCTAAGAAGCCAATTTTAAAACAACACACACACTCAGTTACACACGGCCTGCAGGGTAGCTTGAGGGGTACTGGACACTGGTGAGTGGTGATTGGTGTTAATTACGTAATTATCCTGCTTAGTGCCTGTCACACAAAAGAAATTGTCGTATGCATGATGCATTTTATTGTCAATTCAATTTTTCATTTTTTTTTTATTTTTTTTTGTGAAAAAAAAAAGTATATTTGTATTATGAATTTTGTCTTTTATGATAAATATAATAAAAACCAAAATTGTCTCATGAGCTGCAGTTAACAACCTCAAGAGCCACATGTGGCTCGCGAGCCGGGTTTTGGCCACCATTGGTATAGATCAGTGGTTCCCAACCTTTTCACCACAAAGGACCCCTTTTATTTTTTTTTTCCCCATGGACCCCATGTTTTTGAAAGATTCCATCTACCAAACTGTTTTTATTGACTAATAGTTAACTCGTTTTCTCATTTTTCACTATTAAATAAAGGACATATAAGTGAGTATGCAATTAAAATACAGCATATTAAAAAAAGTATTAATAATTCCAGCCAAGAGCAAGGAAACTTGAAATTTTAGCCTGAGCTACCTTATCGTGGGTAAATGTACGATTTCCATTGGAACCTCTCAAAATATTGAAAGCTCACAGACCCCCAGTACTACCTTTGTGGACCCCCAGGGAGGGAACCACTGGTATAGATAGTAGGGTACCTACTGAATCTAAAAGTTGTAAAATTTCAATCATTTACCTTTACTATTAAAACTAAACTAAAATTTAAAATTTTTACTGATTTTGTTCAAACTGAGATTATGTACATTCACTCTCCATTGATGATGCATTTTGCCAAATGAGCATTTAATATTAACTTTCTATATTCATATTCTAAACTATCACATTTATCTAAGATGCTGAGTTTAATTTGTCATATTTCTACTGAATTTAATTTAGAATTAATCAGTTAAAAGGATTCTTCAGTTAAATATTAATCCTAATGAATACGGTAACTTTTAGAAACTACTATTCTTTTATTTATTTATTTAATCATTATTTTTTATTTCATAGTTTACTGTATGTCATTTACTTTTGTGTTTTAGGCAGGAAGAGGGGCTTAGGGTGAGCACCCACAAAAAATCCCCCTCCCCCCAATAGAAGGAAAAGAAGAAAGCCAAAATCAAGGGTGAGAGTTTTCAAGATGCCTGGCCACTGAAAGATTGGAGGTCATAGATTGGGGGAAAGATGGAGTGAGAAAGATTGTTGCAGAGTTGACTGGTTGAATAGATAAAAAAATTGGGAATAGGCTGCTGATTAACCCTTACATTAGAGCAGCATTTCTTAACCTGGGGAAATTTCAGGAATCCAGGGGGGATTTACGGCAGAATTTTGTTTGGTGATCATATAATTAGTGTGCATTATAAGTCTGCTAATGTTATTAAATTTTGTCTTTGAGGCTACTTTTTTCTGTATCCTAATGGAGGGGGAAATCGGGTAGGGTCAACTGGTTGAAGGGGGAAATGACAAGAAAAAGGTTAAGAACCGCTGCATTAGAGAGTTGGACAGAAAAGGGATGACAATGTTTTGATTTGCTTTTTGTAGCTAGTGTGGGGAATTATAAGTTGCCTTTTAATCTGGATGGTAATATAATCTATGAAAACTCCTTTAATAAACTTAATCCTTTTATTTAACTATAATGATTCAAAACCATCATAATTGTAATAAAATTTAACTACCAATATTTAGTCAAATTAAAATTTTAAAAATTCATAAAAATCTTAATTTCTCACATGCCTATATTCAATTATTTTAGTGGTAAAATAGGTACAATTGGAAATTTTAAGGAATTATTGCAGTATAGGTGTCTCTTTAACAAATGAAGATTTCTTGGTATTATGAATTGCATTTCATAGAAAGAATTCCATTATTTTTTTTTTTAACTACTAAATACAATTTCAGCAAATAGCAATTATTGTAGAGAGGTTGAACTTAATTATGAAGTGTTGGTAGTATCTGATAAGGAAATTTTGATTGTTTTAGAAAATAATCCTTATCTATTAGGAAGAGCTAGACAGAAAGTGTATAAAGGTTCAGCATAATATAAAATTTTTCTGGTGACTTAAGTACACCTTGGTACTGAAAGTCAAATTGCACCGAGTTACACCTATCTTCAAGTTCAGTGCATCCTGACTGGTAACTGATGGTACATTCAGTTAATGGTGTTGAATTAAATCCATTTCTTCCAAAGTACATAATGTTATAAAAGGCCAGATAACACTGAACCCAGGTTTTTGTATCTGGAGAAGTGTTCTGGGTTGATATTCAACTTGACAGGGCTGACCAGAGATGAAATTTTAGGTCATTACCAGTTCAAAATACTTAACTCATGTAGTGTATAATTCATAATGCTTATAAATTTCTTTTTCATTTAAAAGGATTTAAAGTTTTTGTTTTGGGTATATAAAACCTACTTTTGAGAATTTGAAAATTTTTTTTGCTGACGCTAAAGGCTGTAACTGAAAAATCTGACGCCTTGAAATCTGGTTAACATTACTGGTTGGTAATCTGTTTAGTCATTTTCCTCAGGTACTGGTATGTAGTGTAGTGTGTAGTTAAGATTATATTTTTCAGGTGTTTGGCTGTGTTGGGTGGTGCCTGAGTGGGCACCTTACAAAATAATTCAGTTATTTGTAGGGTTGAAGTTCTGGGAATATTGTCTTGAATTTGTGTTCATTCATCATGATAATTTGTGGCTTAATGAAACCAACAATTATTTTATATTCCCAAAAGGCCTATTTATGGTCATTTTTCTAGTTAAAAAATATAAAATATATTTAAAGCTTTTCACCATTATTGAATGATAAAATAATAGGTAGTGTGTGTGAGGGGATTCCAAAATTTAGTCTGTTTGCGAGGTATTACATAAGGTAGTCAAATTTTCTTAGAAAAATGTAGGAAGGGGGTTTAATATTTTTAAGTAGGCCTTGGATGTTTGTTCTCACAATTTCATTAAAATTTATTAATTTCAACCAATGGAATGGTAATATAGGCAAGTTTTAGTTAGTTTTGAAATTTCTTTATCATGAAATAAGTATTTTTTTTTTATTTTAGGCTGTCCTGAGTGACACTCTGTAGGTATAGATTAGCATGAGGTCATAAGGTAGGCAAACCAGTCTCTGTATTATTCTTGGGTTAAGTTGTTAAAATGAGGGCAAGTATTTTGAATTAGTCAAGCTACATTGCATACCAGTATTTAATGATTTACAACTTAAATATATTGCAGTTTGATTTGGAACCAAAATATTATCCACCAATGCTCAACCATACTGAGAAATATCTTAAAAATTGTATAATTTTTAGATCCGCCTCCTGAACCAGCTGGGGAGAAAATGAATTCTACATTGTGGCCTCATTCAGAAGACTCACTAGAAAAGCAGTCACCCACCCATGAAGTTAATGATAAATCTCCCACATCAGACAGTCATGTTCCAGCTGACTCTTGGGAGGAAGCAGCTGATGCTGCCACACCTTCACCCTCGAGGGAAACTCCACCTACCCCTGAGGATGAAGATGATGATGATGAACCCAGTGAGAGCGACGCAATTGAAAAGAAAAAGAAAAAGAAGCCAGTTGAAGAAGAGGAAGAGTCTTTTAAGAAAGAACCTGTAAATGTCATATTCATTGGTCATGTTGGTAAGTAAAATATGACGTTTGTAATTGTTTGATGTTTAGTAAGTAAAGCAAATTTAATCATGAAAGATTGATTCTGATTTCATTCTTTGATTAAAAATTTTAGATATAATCTGATTTTCTACCAATTTTATCGGGAAGTCAACCGAGCAGGTAATAATAATTTGGGGGAAAATATTTGTTTCTTCACTCAAGTTTTTGATCAGGAGTATGAAATAAATCCAGTAATTCATATCATGCTATTTCAGATGCAGGGAAATCAACCATTGGCGGTCAGATTATGTACTTAACTGGTATGGTCGACAAACGAACACTTGAGAAATATGAACGAGAGGCTAAAGAGAAAAATAGAGAAACTTGGTATCTCTCCTGGGCATTAGACACAAATTTAGAAGGTAAATACTAATTTGTAATATTTTTCTTTAATTTTGATGGGTGTCAAGTGGGTCCTTTATTTTTCTTTATGCTTTTAAACTTTGTGATTTGGATTTAGTTCATATAGCTACTGTGGGTTGGTTTGCCTTTGTCTGGACAAATATGAAAACTGAAATGAAATGATATTAGCTTTGTTTATTATTTGTAATGTTTTTCTTTAAAGCATTGCACTTCCCCATGTAAACTTGCTTAATTTTAAAGTAGTTTTAATTTATCCTATTTTGGATATGCTTAACATTTATAAAGAAAGCTGTTAATTTGTTAAATTAACATTCTCCTTAACCTCTATTGGCATTAATTTAGTTAATTGAATTGAACTTATACCAGGCTTAAAAATGGCCTATTACCTGTATCTATATTAATTAAATTTACAACCACCTTGCGCGTGATTTTTTAAATTGATATAATGTATGTGTAGTTTTGGAAAGTTTGCCAGGAAACAAAATTTTTAAGATGCATGAAAAATTATTAATCGGTTGATTGAGTTTTGTTTTTGACATTTTATTTATAACCAAAGAGAATAAAATATCCGAAGAAAAGACAAAATATTACCACTTAGTAATTTTTAGTCTTTTTGAGGTTTATTCCATTTTAATTTTTTTTCAAACTGTTCATGTGCCTTGTGATACTTTTGATGGAAATTTATCAACCATTTAAACCTATAGGCTGCAAAGAGTGTACAGAAGAAGTTGGTGTCATTTCTTGCAGTAATACAGTATATAGGCCTTATCAGGCTGATTAACACTGTGCAGATGTTGACCAAGACTTTCATTTGTAAACAAAATGGTCAATGGCTTGTATATACACATTTGTTTTCATTAGTGTAAAAGAGGAGTTTGGGCCAATACTCCTTTTTGTTTTTTCTGAAATTGTAGTGTACCTAGTGTTTCATCCAAAAGATCAAATCGGCCTGCATTTTGGCCTACTACTGTTTGTCTGAGTTGGTTGGAAATGTATATCAATTTTTTTTTTAACACCTTGTACCATTCTAATTTGTCTGTACCTATAGTAGCATTTAAATAAGACTTGCTTAAATCCCAAGGACCTAAAAACTACAGATGACCTATCCTCTATAATCTTTAACATATTCATAAGAATATAATGGTGAAAAATGTATCCTAATGTTGCCCCCAACCCCCTTATCCTATTGGGTCCTTTAGTCCCACTGATTGAGAAGCACTGGGCCTGAAATTCTGATGATCCGTGACTGGCTTGTGAAGATTATAAATTTTCTCATAAGTACCCCTTGATTGTACAAATTCATGCAACTCTTCTAAACGGTCTTTTGAGATATTTTGAGGCCATTTCTCTCCTATTGCAGTGACACTTCTAAATTTCATTTCCATATTTACCGACCTTTTATTTATTTTGATACAGAAAGGGACAAGGGCAAAACAGTGGAAGTAGGGAGGGCTTATTTTGAAACTGAAAAGAAGCATTTCACCATCCTTGATGCACCAGGCCATAAAAGTTTTGTCCCTAATATGATAGGAGGCGCGTGTCAAGCAGATTTGGCAGTATTAGTAAGTTTTTCGTATAGAACGAAGTGTTAAAATTATTTAAGGAAATTGTTCTGTAAGGTAAAAAAGGCTATAATAAATTAAATTAAACTCAGCCACGTTTCGGCTGCTTGCTTACAACCCTTATCTGGTCTTACAAAAATTGCCATGATCAACAGCAAAAGTAAGACTATCCTACACTGTTTTTCCTTTATTGCTAAAAAATTGTGTAAAACTTAAGTATTGTAATATTGATTAATATACGAGGGGTCGCGCGTCTTAAGATACCTAAGCGCCACCACAGGTGAAAACGTGTTTTTGATGGATATCACTATTTTCACCCTTCCTCTATCGCGTGGTTTGAGTTATAATGCCCTTAGACACTAGAAATATGGTTGAAAACCTTATGAAGCGAACTACTTTTTTCACCTCTATCGCCAGCCAAAAGTTCACCCAAAGTTTGGCATAACAAGAAAATTAAAAAAAATATATATATAAAATATGAAAATCTATTCCAAAAACTCAACATCTTCATTAGCATACTTAGAACTCTAATTTAGCCAAAAATGAACGTTCTAGCTCAATTAATAACAGATACTATCGCGAGAATATTGCTGAACTTCGGAGGCGATTTCTGGCGAATTTTAATTTTGGCGTTTAGGTACCGTAAGACGCGGGACCCCTCATATATATATATACGCACGCGCGCACACGGTGTTTCATAACATGTGGGACGCAATTTTAGGGTGGATTCAGAACCTGAAAACAATGAAAAAAGTCTATATAAACATATGCCCGAAATCGATTTGTTTCCGAGTTAAGCCCGTTGTGTTCAGCAAGTATCCGCCTTACCTTTAAAGGAAGTGCTCAAAATGATCGCTTTGCGCTTGAATACACGCCTCGTCATAGAATGCCTGATTCGTTCAAACATTCCAGGTATCGCTCGGATTTTCTGGCATCCTTGTTCTACACGTTGGCAAAGCATTTCAACGTCAATGGTGTCACGTAAACGATGGATTTCAGATGAACCCCCCACGAAAAATAGAGTGGATTTAGGTCCCGGGAGCGAGCAGGCCACGCAATGGGTCCTGCACGGCCTATCCATTTATCAGGGAAATGGTCATCCAAATAGTCTCTGGCTACTCTACTAAAATCGTGCATAAACCGCACACGACGTCGGATACCAAGAGGAACTTCATCTAGTAAATCGCTTAAATCATTCCTTAATTTTAAGGTTTTTTTTAACTGGACTGCACTTACTAATGGTAAGAAGTTACGAATACGAACAGTGAAACACCTCGATGCACCTCTAACTGATGGCTCTACACTCAACGATATTGAAACATGTTATAGTTTGTACGAAACATTACAATCGGCAAGGCCATACGTGAAATAAGTCTCGTATATACTCTCAAATATTATCGGCAAACAGTTTGCGGAAAGAATTGCTGGAACACAAAACGAATATGTTTATAAGCACACCGGACAAAAAATTAGTCACCCCTCTCAGAATGTACCTAATAACGTGTGACGGCGCCTCTGGCCTTGATAACCGCACGAATCCGGCGAGGCAGAGACCAATTCATCATTTAGTATGCGGAGGTACGCCTGCTGGTTCAAATTCATCGTCACTGGAACGAGAGGGCCCATTTCGTGGTACGAAAAACATCCCCAGAACATCACGGAACCACCTCCAGCCTGAACAACACCTTCGACGCATTCAGGATTAAAGGCTTCATTGGACCTGCGATGTACTCGTCGCCTCCCATCATTGGAGAACAAACAAACAACGGGACTCATCGGACCAAATTACACGTTTCCAATCTGCCGCAGTCCAGTTTTTGTGCCTCTGAGCCCATTTATAACGTGCCAATTTGTGACCTGCTGTTAACAGCGGCCTCTTCCGTGGTACCCTGCTCCAGATGTCCATCGCATGCAGTTCTCGTCGCAATGTCCGTTCGGAAATTGGTCGCTGGAGAACCTCATTGGTTTCTTGGAGCAATTGTTCTCTGGTTTGAAAACGATTTGCAGTTACTAGACGAGAAACATGGCGGCGGCCCCTATTGTCGAGAATTGTTTTCCGGCCACAGTTACGCCGTCGATTTTCAGTTGATTGCGAACTACACCACTCTTTGTAAACTCGCTGGACAGTACGCGTTGACACCAACAAATTGGGCTACTTCAGACATTTTGTGTCCGTGGGCTCTGCCAAACACGATGGCTCCTTTTTGCCACTGAGTAACGTCTGCCTCACGACCCATTTTGCAGACTATATCCAACACACACTGTTCTTCACCACCTCACGAAACAGATCTGATCCTGTGTGCTACGTCACCGCTACTTGTCACTTACCAATGCTACATCAGCGCCCTCTGTGTGACCTTGAACTTCCTACTATCGGTGCTAGTAGGGGTGACTAATTTTTTGTCCGGTGTGCTTATAAATTTTTTCATTGTTTTCAGGTCCTGAATCCATCCTGAAAGTGCGTCCCATATGTTATGAAACACCCTGTGTGTATATATATTACAAAGTGTTACAGTAGTATATGTTATGAAACCCTGTGTATATATATTACAAAGTGTTAGTGTATATATATATATATATATATATATATATATATATATATATATATATAATGTGTGTGTGAAAAATATTTCACTGCTCTATACTGTATTTGAATTAAGTCTGATACAAAATTGCCCTTTTTTTAACACAGGTAATTTCGGCAAGAAAAGGTGAATTTGAGACTGGCTTTGAGAGAGGTGGTCAAACGAGGGAACACGCAATGCTTGCAAAGACTGCTGGAGTGAAGCACTTAATTGTACTAATAAATAAAATGGATGATTCAACGGTAGAATGGTCCGAGATTAGATATAACGAGTGCAAAGAAAAACTTATACCATACTTGAAAAAGGTAAGGACAATGGACCATGTACGTTTTGTTTTCAGACACTAAAATTAATTGCGAGAGTAAAAGGATTTATTAAGTTTTTTTTTATTCCAGGTTGGATTTAATCCTAACAAAGATATAATGTTCATGCCTTGTTCGGGACTCAATGGAACCAACTTGAAAGAACCATTGGACTCGAATTTATGTCCGTGGTTCAAAGGACCCGCTTTTATTCCTTACATAAACGAACTTCCGCCCCTCAATAGGAATGTTACCGGGCCTTTTATGATGCCCCTCGTAGATAGATACAATGACAGAGGCACCATCGTTATGGGCAAAGTGGAGTCTGGAAGTTGTAGGAAAGGAGACTCTCTATTATTAATGCCAAATAAAGTAGGTCCTTAAGTTTTTATACAGTAATAGCTTTACTTTGAAGGTGTTTTCCTAGAAGCATATAGCGTGCGAGAAGAGAAGGGACAATGTATTTTAAGAACGTCGTGTGCCATTGGATAAATCAGGATTTGAAGTAAAAGTTATTTTAAAAGTGTTTATGGTTCTTGTAAACGGGAAAAATTAGTGGACGATGATTTGAAACCATACTTCCGAGAGAGATAATATACAGGGTGTCCCATAAGTCCGGCATCATAGGAAAAACAAAAAAGACAAAACAAAAGTTTTTATTTACAGAACGTGCTCAATATGTCCACCATTGTTTTCAATACACAAATTCAGACGCGATACCCAGTCAGCAAGCACACGGTGAATGATGTCAGGAGTAATGGTGTTACATGCCCCAATAATGCGCTGCCGCAAATGTTCAACACCTAATTTTCTCTGCGTATACCAGCGCTTTCAAGTGGCCCCTATCGAATGACCAGGGAATTGTTGGTACAGGTATTCCCTTACTTGGGTGCTGTAATGTGCAGGAGCGCCGTCTTGCTGGAACCATGTTGGGAAATTTCCTTCTTCGTTCAAGACACTGGGAAATGCTTCTTCCTTGAGCATACATAGTAGCTGCCTCCAGTGACATGTTCATCGGAAAAGAGGGGGCCTATGATGCGATCCTTCCAAATGCCACACCATACCATCACCCGAGATACACCTTGTTCCTTTGAAGAGGTATACCAGTGAGGGTGGTTTTGAGACCAGTAGCGGGTGTTCTGTCGAGTTACCTCACCATTTCCATAAAAAACAGTCTCGTCACTGAACAGAATGGTGGACGGGAAATTGGCATCCCGAGCATAAGAAAAATGTGAATTATGGTTTGTAGAAATAGAAAAAATATGAATTTCTCCTATGATGCCGGACTTATGGGACACCCTGTAGTATAATTACAGTAAATGTTTGATTGGATATAAATTTTCATTTCGATTTACAAATGTGGAACATTGCAGTTTGATATAAAAATAACTGGAGGAGGACTAAGAATGTACAGTGAAAGAAGTGTAATAGGTATTTAAATTCCCAGCTTCTCTCATCAATTCCCCACCTCTTACTGTCTTCATTCCCTCTCTCTTTACTATCGCTATTATAACGGATACTGTTCTTCTGAACACAACTAACTGCATGCCTCCTTTGAGGAGAGTATGCAGCACCAGATTTTCTACACATTCTCACTCATTTTCTGTCCAACTTTCTAACGCAAAAGTTAATCGATATTTTCAATTTTTCATCTACTCAACTGGTCAAATCTGGAACAATCTTCCTCAGTCCATCTTTCAAACGCAGTGTGTCCAGGCATCTCGAAAACCCCCGAACCTTGATTTTGGCTCTCCTCTTCTATGGGGGGGGCGCTTTTGCGGGCATTTGCCCTTGTCCCCTCTTTCCTGAATAAAAAAAAAAACTAATTACTTTACCAAACTGAACCCAGCCTAATATCACCGAACATAACGTATTACTAAGTTGTTATAAAGTCTGGTTTCTGAAATTTCGCCGAAGATGCTTAAGTCTTTACAGTAAATATGGTACTCTACTTAATTTTTTATATTTTTATAATCTAAATTTTTTTTTATTGGCAGTTAAGGCTGTTACAGCATCTAGTTGATAGAGAACTGTATTCTAGTTCTATGAAATGCCTAAGTCTTATTAACTTGTGTTTATGATGGAGACACGCGTTACTAGTATCTTTAGCCTGTAAGCCCCGCGAGAGATTTAATTTGATGCTTGCGGAACTGGTACTTTCGTCGTCATATTTTAAGTCTAAAACGGTAAATGGCCTGAACATTATCTATCAACACGAGAGAGAAGTTCAGTGACGAAGTATTGAAGAAGACTTTGCCATGTTCAATAAATAGAATTTTGGTGCTTGCTTATAGTTTATTGCTGGGGATGTAGAAGTGTGAAAGATTTGTTTATCCAGCATTTCAAGGTTTACATGGGAAACTGTGACATAACACCGTGCGCTTAATGATCACTGATCTGACCTTGTACCCATTCATTCTGCTAAGCGGTTGATATATAGGACCTAAAACTGCTAACTTTAAGAAATTTTAAGAATTCATAATTTTTGATCGCGAGATTGAACATAAAGGTCTTTTCTAATTTATATATTTCAGAAATGTATTTTTTTTTTTTAATAGTAATAATTACCACTTTGCAGACGCCCGTAACTATTGACACTCTTTGGAGAGACGATGACGAAGTAAATGCCGTCCATTGCGGGGAAAATGTGAAAGCCAAACTTCGGGGGGGGAAGAGGCAGATATTATGCCTGGCTTTGTACTATGTGATCCCAGCAATCCATGCAAGACGGGGAGAGTATTTGATGCAAAGGTAAGGTGGGAAGGTTGAGGTAATCTTAGCACTTTTAACATTGTTTCGTTCCTACTTCAGTTGTGAATATCCTTATTCTTTGCAATTTTCTTTCCAGCTGCTGCTGTCAACAGGTACTTTGTATTTAGTAAATATTTTACAGTTCTGTTACTCTTCTACTTTACAATTAAGCTCCTCTCTTTAAATGGCGTTCCTAATTGAATTTTTCGTTTATTTAGGTTGTCATTTTAGAACATAAGTCAATCATTTGTGCAGGCTATTCGGCAGTCTGTCACATCCATTCTGTAGCGGAAGAAGTGACAGTGAAGCTCCTCATATGTCGTAGATAGAAAGACAGACGAGAAATCGAAAGTTAGACCTCGGTTCGTCAAACAGGATCAAGTGAGTCTTATTATCCTGAATTTTTTCTCGCAAAATGATTAACACTTCCTCAGAACTTGATACATCATTTTATGTAACGCTAATTTATTCCTTCAAGGAAATTACTTTAAGGTTGTAAGGAAAATTTTAAAATTTTTCATACAGGTCGCGATTATGAGGTTCGAGACTTCAGGAGTGATCTGTATGGAGGCTTTCAGAGATCATCCGCAACTAGGACGCTTCACGCTCAGAGATGAAGGTAAGTTGATCATTTCTTCAGCTTAACATCTATTGAGAAGGGAACTTTTTAATATTTTTGGAATGCCTAGAAATTTAACAATTTTGGTCTTGAGATGGAAACAGATTTTGATTGTTTAGGAATGCTCATTAACGTAACTTTAAGCAAACAGACCGTTCAGACAAGGGCTGTCCAGCTTTGAACAATTGGTGCCAGATTGTATTTAATTTCCTCGCGGGCCGTATTGCATAAAAACCCTATATTCTATTAAGTGTATGATTAAGGTGGTATCTAATGGGCGAAATAGGCTTGCTAAACATGACTAGAATATGAAGTGTGAACAAGGTCCTATCACATCTATACGAAGTTTGTGTAATGTAACGTCAATTGCAAATGACAAAGAAAAGTTTTTTGTTCATAGCGGCAGCACTGCCATTATCCAAGGTGTCCTAGACTTACAGGGAAAATTGAAGTTATATTTTTAAAGTGAAACAAACCCATTTCTAATATCAATTTTACATACTTCAGGCAAGAAAAGTACCCTGATGGCTCAGTATACCAATCGAGGGAAGGTGGACTGGTATTGCTACATGTTTCCGGAAAAAACTTACGAGGGAGGCATGCAAGTTATTTCACGAACATGCCGCCTCCTGGTTTCCGGAAACGTGTAGCAATACCAGTTTCACCTTCCTGAAATGTGTTTTTCACTTCAAAAATGTTTTTCCCCACGAATCCAGACTTCTGGGACGTGTGTTTGTGTGTGTGCGCGTCCGCGCGCATATCTCGGCGAGGCAGTGGATAGGTGGTGTTACTGAGTTGGGGATGGTAGACTATTGGGGGTAAGGAAGGTTCAGTTGCTGGATAGTGGGTAGGAGGGGTATGGTCTTAGACACGATGAAGCGGATGGGAATGAGAGAGGAAAAGGAAAATCGCTTCCGCTGAAGAATGGGGGCCTTCGGCAAGTATGGATTGTAGACGCTCGGGTATGGGAATTTTGGACAAAAGGGAGAAACACCTGCGACGAAGAGCGGACAGGTTTGGACATTCGACCAGGAGATGTACGACGGTGATAGGGGTATGGCAGGTAGGGCAGAGCGGGGCTGGCGATTTAGCCATAAGGTGACCATGAGTAATGCGTATGTGTCCTAGGCGGAGACAGGCTAGAATCACTTCATGGCGGGACCGGTGGAATGAGGAGGCCCAGTATCCTAATTGTGGTTTGATCTTGGAGTTTTTGTGTGGCCTGGTCCCATTTCCGTTGTCAGATGGAGCGGAGAGTCAGGGAAGAAGTCGGAGAAAGGCAGGGACCGGGGGGAGGCTGGCAGTAAGCAGGCCGTCTTTGCCGTGCGGTCCGCCGCCTCGTTACCCTGGATGCCGACATGTGCCTGGACCCAGCAGAAGGCGATTATCTTGTGTCGGAAGGCTGTTAAAAAGTGGAAGGTTTGCTGGATGGTACAAACGAGCCGGCGACGGGGGATTAAATCTCTCGAGGGAGAGAAGTGCACTTTGCCAGCTCCGTCATTTATTCAGATTCCCAGAGTGGGTGCGAACAATGTCGAGGGCCTCCATAATCGCGAAAAGTTCTGCCGAGAAAATGGACGCCTCGAGAAAGCGGCTGAGCCAGTATCACCGCTGAGGCGGCCGTATCAGCCTCCGAGTGGGAACCATCTGTATAAATGGGGAATGTGTCCGGGTGTTAGGTTGCGTGTTGTTGGAAGAGTGACCTGTATACCGTAGCGATTGTGGTAGTCTTTGGTAGAGCACACAGGTCCCTGCAGAACTTGATAAGGGTGAGGAGCCAGGTCGGTAGATGCTGTATAAAATTGGGATAACTGAGGAGGCGGCATGTTGGAAAGGTCAAGGAAAGAGCGGAGCGCTTCAGTGAAGTGCCAGCTCCGTCCCTGGGATGGAAGTTCAGAAATCGCCGCGAAGAGGGTAGTGTCTGCGCACGGAGGTATGTCCTCATGAGCAGCAGACCCCGTCGGAGGGCGAAAGGGAGGTAATAGTAATCCACTTGGAGGCTGGGGAAGAGCGGAAGCGGAGGCCCCTATTAAGGACCCGGTCCAAGATACGGAGGCAGGCATTGGAGGCTGAACCGTATACTACACTGCCATAGTCCAGCTTCGACTGAACCATGGAAGTGCAAAGGCGAAGGAGAGAGCGTCGGTCTGCGCCCCATATGGTGTGGGAGAGGTGATTTAGGAGAGCGAGGGGACGTTGGAGGGATTGCTTCAGGTGTTTGAGATGGGGAACCCAGTTGAGCCGTCGATCTAGTCACGCCCAGAAATCGCGTGGAGGGTACCACCTCGAGGATTGCCGTATAACGTGACAGGGAACTGGAAGAGTTGTGGTTCTTCTCCTGCTGAAGAGCATAAACTTACGGGTGGAGTGGCAGAACCCCATCGACGTCGCCCACCTTTCCACCCGGTAGATGGCGAGCTGAATTTGCCGTTGAATGACTGACGGTTCCCACCCTGCGATGTAGGTCGCAAGGTCATCCGCGTAGATGGAAGAACGGATGGTGGGTGGAAGGCATTTTGAGACTGTGTTCATGACGATGGAAAAGCATAGAACACTGAGGATGCTTCCCTGTGGGTCCCCATCCTCCTGCACAAAGGTGTCTGAGAGGACTGAGCCCACCCGAACTTCAAAGGTTCTGGAGGAAAGAAAACCCTTAATGAAGGTCGGCATGGCTCCGAAGAGACCTAGATTTTGTTGCTGACTGAGGATTATTGTCCGACGGGTGGTGTCGTAGGCCTTCTGGATGTCAAAAAAAATTGATAGGACGAACTGTCGAAGGCATTCTGTATGTCTCGACTGAAGAGCAGGAGGGGATCAGTGGTGGAGCGAAATTGTCTGAAGCCAGACTGGGTAGCCGGGAAGGAATTACTATTTTCCAGGAAGAACGATAGTCGCGTAGCGACCATTTTTTTTCGAAGATTTTGCAGGCACAACACGTTAGGGCGATTGGTCTTTAGTTTGTTGGATCGAGGGTTTCGGGGATGGGGATTACGTGGACCTCCCACCACCGCGAGGGGAAGGCGCCCTCTATCCATATGCGGTTATATAGGTCCAGTAGGAAAATTTGTTAGGTAGAGTGGATGTGCCGGATCATGCTGTACGGGCCACTGCCGCCTGTCGTTCACGCATGGTGAACAACCGGTTGTAGGTGCTGTCTACGAGCGGTGAAGAGGAGCTATTGTTAGGGGCGGGTACGAGGGAACTAACTGCGGAGGAAGAAACGGCGACGAAGGTAGAAGCTAGCTGGTTTGCACCGATTTGGAGTCCGTCGTTAGTCCGGAAGACGGGGGGTCGGTCGGGAGGGGACTTGGCCCCGGCCCGCTGCATCTCCGTGCGATGGATGGGGAGTCGCGTACAGTAGAAGTGTTGAGTATCCTTCTTGGCCCGTACGGCCTCCGTACACTCTGGGGTCCACCAAGGTACCAGTCGGGTGCCGGGTAGGCGGAGGCTCGTGGGATGTTAGTGCACGCAGACTCTACAACGATTGACTCGAAGTATGCCATGCACTCGTCGGAGGATGGGAAGTGACCAGTTGGAAGGGTTGTATATGTATCGTCGTGGAAGCGGGACCAATTAGCTTTGGCAGTAATCCATTTTTCCGGTACCCGAACGGTTTGGTCGGGCCAATTGAGCGTGAGTTGAACATGGAAATGGTCACTTACATAGACCTCTTGGAGGACTTCTCATGTGAAATCTAGGAGGGAATCGGTCGAAACGAAGGACAGGTCTATACAGGATGGAGTGCAGGTGGTGGCATGGTAGAATGTAGGAGAGTCATCATTGAGGCACTCGAAGGAGAGCTCGGTCATGATAGTAATCAGGGTCGGGGCCATATTGGTGGTCTCTCTCTTTTCTCCACAAGGGGTGGCGACTATTGAAATCGCCCAGTAATGGAAAGGCCTGGGGAGTTGTTGTACCACCTCCACCAGGTCATCGCGGGAGATTTGAGTGTGTGGAGAGGGAGGTATATTGAACAGACGGTGTACTATCTATCCAGGGAGAGCTGGGTAGCAATAACTTGCAACGGGGATCGGATAGAGGATTGTGGAAGGGGACTGCGTGGGTGTATGAAAATGGCAGCCCATTTCGAGTACAGGTAGGAGACGGTGGTGATGTAGAAATCAGTAGGGCAGGGCATGGGCCTGGTCCCCAGGATTAGCTCCTGGAGACAGACACACCGGACGGGAAGTGGCAATCAAGGAATTAAGGCCTTCGTAGTTCGCGAATATTCCTCTGCAGTTCCAGTGTACTATTGTAGTTTTCGGGAGATCCATTATTTGATGATGGGGGATGGGTAAAAGTGTAGGTGCTAGGAGGTTGGAGTGTGAAGGGAGATCTGGGGTTCGCGAAGGATGGGTCGGGAGCATGGCTGGCTATCTGCCGTTCATCAGAGAAGGAATCGGTCGGCCACTCAACCTCCGCGGGGATTGCGGGATCGAGTCAGCCGACCGAGACCGGAGGCGTGGATCACGGCAGCTAGGAGAACGTCGTGGGCTCAGAGGGTGAGAAGTTTCTTGGTAGGCTTCTGTGTTCGGGCCAGGAGGGGGCGCTTTATTTTCCAAAGTGGCAGGGTGGCTAACAGGGAGGGGGCCGGGGATGTTGGGTGGGCAGGTACTGTGGGGGTGGAAGGAGATGAACCAAAGTGTTCTCGTAGAGGGCTGGAAAAAATGGCACCAGGGGGCAAAGGCAGATCCATAAGACTCGTGGGCGCCAGAGCCGCATCCACTTGATCCTCGGGGGAGAGGATGTTGTCCAGATTGCATCTCGTCGTGAGGGGCGGGTCGTGTAATGCGGCAACTATTGTCAGTCTGTCGGGTAGGTCGGTAGGACTTCTGTTGTGGGGTGATATGGTCCTCGTAGACAAAGTGGGCGGTGTGAGGGTCCGAGCCATCTTCTTAAATATAGGGGAAGATGGGGAGACGTTGAAAGGCCAGAGGGTCTGGCGACTCGCTCCGGCGTCTCCGCCTCGTGGGCTTGCTCCGGGTGCTAGGTTCGGGTGTGTGTTGAGAGTGCTGGGAAGGCAGGGTTCGAGGTGGATGGGTCCTGGGTGTCCTCATCCCAGACTCCTGGGGAATCTGTGGCAGGTGAGGTGCGTGAAGAGAAGTGATGGTGGCGGGGACAGGAGGTCGTCGGGTCCTGCGAAGACTCCCTTTGTGAGGGATGGGGAGCAGTGGTTCGAGGGGGGTTTGAGCGGCAGGCCAGGGCGGCGTGCCGAGAGGACAGCCGAGGGCAGCGGCGTAAGATGGCCCCGGCCTCACCTCCCGACTCGGCACCCTGTCTCGCGCCTCTCGGAGGCTGAGGAAGTCCGCTACCTGCAGGCCTCGGACCACCTCGAACCTGAAGAATAGGCATTCGCGGGATGAAGACGGGTGTGCACCTTCACAATTGGAGCATTTGGGTGTGTTGGGGCACTTGTCTGGGTGAGCAATTTGTCCGCAACGAACACAGTTCGTGCGGCCTCCGGCAAACTGAGCTAACGTATCCAAACTTGTTGCGTTTAAAGCAACACTAACCAAGAATAAAATGAAGTGAATATAAAAATATATTGCCAAATGCATAGATATATTTTTTTCATTGAATTTCAACCCCCAACCCCCGAACGGGTGTCGGCAAGCCGTGTGTAGTCCGGATTGTAGCTGCTGATTGCTAGCCTCAAACAAGCATCCAGGTGATCATCTATCAGAGTGGCTCGGTATTTTGATTTGATGATATTCATGTGTAAGAACGTTGACTCACAAAGGTAGGTTGATCCAAAAAATGCTGTCAAGTACATGGCACTTTTTCTGACATTCGGATACTTTTCTTCAAGAAGTAGGTGCCAAAAGTTTCCTTCTGAAGACATGGATTTGATTTGAATGTCGTTTCGCAGAGTCAAAATTTCATTCTCGATTGCAGATATGTCCATATTAAACAATAAAGCCATTTTTTATGCAATATCATCAATGTCAAAGTTTGCACCAAATGGGAAGCACATTAATGTTGCTTCAGGTTCTAGTGTTGCTCAGTCTTGGAACCGTCTGTTGAAGTCTGTTGCCCACCACCCGAGTTCTAGGAGAAGTAGTAATAGTTTCCATACGTTATTAATTTTCTAGAACACCGACCCAGGGGACACGAGAAACTTCCTACTGGTGAGAAGGGGGGGACACCGTCGGTTTAAAAACGGAGCCCCGTGATGCGAAAGTTTGCCCCCAAACGGCGCAAAGACCCCAGCCCCCGAATCCCACCGGCCCGGATACCCAACCATCCAA
This sequence comes from Bathynomus jamesi, assembly GCA_023014485.1. Classification (NCBI taxonomy): domain Eukaryota; kingdom Metazoa; phylum Arthropoda; class Malacostraca; order Isopoda; family Cirolanidae; genus Bathynomus; species Bathynomus jamesi. Next base: position 395,112 of record JAJOZX010000942.1, read on the forward strand.
CACAGTGATGCACTAAGGGTGTCACCTCAGGAGGACAGCATTGGAGACCCGTACTGGGAGCCAAAGACTTCAGTGGCACTTAGTCCGTCTCCCCAGTAACCTGTCCGGCATGGGTGACCCTTCCGGGGACTAAGCCCCCGTCGACGTAGCCCACTGGGTCAACACGGGAGCCTACCCACCACGACGTACATGGTCATGTACACGGATTTTGCTAAAGCTTTCGATAAGTGCAATCATGGTATAATAGCACATAAAATTAAACATATGGGAATAACAGGCAAAGTGGGAAAATGGATGTATAACTTCCTCAGAGAACGACTACAGGTCGTCAAAATTCATTAGAATCAGAAGTACGCAGCTCAGTGCCACAAGGTAGAGTGCTGGCCCCACTCCTGTTCATTATCCTGCTAACAGACAGACAGTGGAGTTAACAGCAACAGTATAGTAACATCATTTGTGGATGATACAAAGATCAGCAGAAAAATCAGCGAGTAAATGAAGTGGAGGCCTTGCAGAGGGACACAAACAAAATATACAAACGGACAGAAGACAATGAGAATATGGCATTTGACGCCAAGAAATTTCAGCTCTTGAGATATGGTAGAAATGAGGAAATTAAACAGACTGCATATTATGCTTCAGATAGACAGGAAATTCAGAGAACTACGAAAGCGGTCGACTTGGGGGTAATAGTGTGAGTGACCGATGATGCCAAATTCGAGACACAAAATCGGATAACAATAAACAAAGCAAAAAGAGTCGCGGGACAGGTACTAAGAACGTTCAAAATGAGGGACAAGACAGTAATGATTCCCCTACTGAGAACACTGATCATACCAAAACTTGAATACTGCTCAGTTTTGACGTCCCCATATAAAAAGGAAGAAATTAATAAACTAGAAGAAACGCAGACACGTGTCACAGCGAAGATTGATGGCTGCAAAGAACTCAACTACTGGGAAAGACTACTGTACGTAAACTAAATCTGTACTCCCTGGAAAGAGGGGGAGGGGGAGGAATACCATAATCTACATATGGAAAATGATCGAGAAACTGGTATCAAACCTCAAACTAAACCCAATTACTATCCAAACAACGCTCGACAGTAGGAAAGGCAGAATATGTAGTGTTCCCAAACTAAAGGCTCGACAAGGGACCTCCTCAATACTGAAGGAAAATAGCTTGGTTGTCAGGGGGACCAAGACTTTTTAACCAGCTTCCTAAGGACCTCAGAAACGTTACAGGGGTCGAAGTTGAGGTGTTCAAGAGAAGACTAGATGCCTGGCTCAAGACTGTACCAGATGAACCCGGTGTACCTGGCTGTGTGCTGTGGAGAGCGCAAGAGAGCAACTCGCTCCTCCACTAAGCCAGGACTAGATACGGGGCCACCAGTTTGATCTTCGTGTGAAGAGAGACCAACGCACGAAACCGCAACGAGATTAATGATACGGTATATATATAAAATGGGATTGAACTCGGAATGGTCCCCTGAGGTTTTTTCCAACACACACACACACACACACACACACACACACACACACACACACACACACACACACACACACTGCGTGGGACAAGGAACTCTTCTGGGAAAATTAAATCTACTATAATCCAAATACTTATTCAGACTATAGTGCAATTATAGTGGATTTAATTTTCCCAGAAGAGTTCCTTGTTCCATGCACGGTCTGTGTAAAAAAAAAATATATATATATATATGTGTGGCGGGGGAAGTAACCGATACCGAAGTTTCCGTCTGCTGAAGCGGGAGATTTACATCTCGCCAATGTATTGAGAGCGTTGTTTAAAGATTGAATTGTTCAATCAGCGGCTGTTTCATTCCAAAGGCTGACCAATCATAGGCAGTAAAAATATTATACTTTATAAAGGTAAAAAGTAACATCCTAGTAACTCATTTCCATACTGTGTGAGGGTATACTGAGTATTGACAGGGCGAATGGCCCACCCAACCTAAGAGCCAGCAGCAGGAAGCGAGCCCACAGCCTGACACCGATACCAGTGAGTTACTGGGACCTCAATTTTTTATACTAAGGAAGCAAGCCTCTTATTTAAAAAAAAAAAAAAAAGAGCAATGGGACCTCCTGTTGGACAGCCCCGATCGAGTTAGTGCCGTTGTTGAATATCTTTTCAACGTATTTGAAGAAAGAAACCCATTTTTAATTTGTAACCGAAATTCATATAGGATAAAATTTTGGGAATTTTGTACAAATCTTTTAAATTGTGAATCGAAATTAGTTTACCGTTTAATTTTTATGTATTTTGCTCGATAATCCATGGACTTATTTTTTTTTATTTTTTTTTTTCTTAGTTTTGTAAAATAAACTTGCTGATTTGCCTTTTTCTTTTTTGTTACAGGGAAAACGATTGCTATCGGAAAGGTGTTAAAAGTTGTAGAGTAAATTAATACCACAGTTGCCTCTTAATAACGTGTTTCTTCTTGTTGACCTCAAGATGTGCTTTGAGACGAGCTTTCAAGGCATTTACGTATCTTAAGTATATGAATAAAAGAACGAAAAACTTAAATCCGGTTACCACCTTATTGGATTATTAATTAAAAAGGACAGAATATACACAACTTAAGAAGAAAAAAGGAATATGTAAAAAACAAAACAAAACAAAAAAAAAAAAAAAACGTTACAGTTTCTTCATAATTAAATTGCCTTTTAAAAAAGAGCAAGAGAGAGGGGTTTAATTTGATATTTTAATATATATAATATATATATATATATATATATATATATATATATACACGAAAATAACCACGAAGGAAAAAGGAAACGCAGAATGGTGCTCAAGCGCTTTCGTCTAATGACATCCACGAAAGCGCTTGAGCACCATTCTGCGTTTCCTTTTTCTTTCGTGATTATTTTCATCATAAATATTATTCACGTGTTACTTTCGTGAAATTAATATATATATATATTATATATATATATATATATATATATATATATATATATATATATATATATATATATATGTGGTTGCTTTCATTTGGTTGATAGCCAATCATTCCGCTAACAGTCAGGACTTGGTTTCTGTTGGTTTGTACCTTTCTCTCTAGATCAACAATTTATGTCAGAAATCTTGCTCAAGAAAACTAGTTCGAATGAGTTATTTCATGTAGTTGGCTTTTCTTTTTTTTTTTTTAATGCAGTTGTTTATGCAAATGGTTCCTATTCCTTATTTAACTTTCAATTTAATTCCTAAATTACTTTTTGTATCTGTAATTTTTTTAAGTGATGCAGCAGGTAACGCACCACCTGGAATATATTTTGGATAGGAGGCGGGTGCAATAGACTGACTAATTAATATTCAAGTACCATAGCAGTACTATGCATGACATTATTCTCAATTTTTTAGTAGAACGAAATTGATTTTTCTTATTGAAAATGATGACATTGTCATTCTACTCGTGGTCCACTTTACGTTTTCTGTTCATTCATCATCCTTTCGAAGGGTAACTGAGCATGGGGTGAGGGCGTGTTTGAATGATCAGTTCTTCCTCTTCGGGTGTTTGTACTGTGTACATTATAATTTTTTTTTTTATTATCCTGGCCAGCGAAAGTTTCATTTATTTTTTTTCTTTTAGGGGGGCCTAAGTTAATTATTCAACTGAAGAAATGAGTTTGTTTACTTTTCCATTAAGAACGAGTATTAATTTTTAGTTATTAATAATGATTGAACCATTTGGGTAATATATACATATATATTTATAGTTTCGAGGCTAAGATACAGAGGTCTTCATGTAAGCGTATAATTGAGTGTAAGATCAACTAAGAGCAAGGTTTTTCAGCTACGATATAGGAATATGTAATATATATATGATTTTGTGATAATAACTGTTATTAACTCGATAACTTCGGTTATCAAAATGAGTATAAGATAGTAGAACAGTTGTGTAAATGCACGCTCCAGTACAGTTTTGAGAATTCGTTCACCACTTCAGTACGGATTCGGAATTGATTCGGGCGAATTAAAAAACATGAATAAATTGTTTTGGTAATGTCGAAGTACATTGTATTTTTACGCACTTTTTTTTTTCACCCGAATTTTCAAAACTGTACTTAATCATTGCATTGCATAAAGCTTCGAGGAAAAAAATACTGATGGTTATATATTGTAGAATATTGTAATTTTATATTTTAGATCTAATAGATAACATTTTTTGTATTAATCTTGAAACCACCATCTTGGATTATAAGATACCCCATTCCAGGTGCTGTCCTTTTAATCAATTCGTTGTTTCAGGTAGGGTTTGAAGATTTTAACGGCTCTTGATTTTTATTAAAAGAAATTGCCAAAAGCGTACGCTCATTTTAAATGCCGTGAAAAATCCTCGAAGGCCTATCGTGAAATTTTATTTATTGTTAACAAGCTTAGCTCCCCATGGCTTAATAATAATAATCCTCTCTGATCACTTCTTTGGTTGATATTCAATCAGGTACTTTAAAAAACAGAACTTCTTTATAACGTAACTGTGCAAATATAATCAATTTTTGTATTTGAGATGCTGTACCGTCAGTGAACATTGTATAAAGAGTTATTTATATATTTGCTGTTGCAAATTTTCCTAGTATTAATTAAGAAGGAACTTTTTATTATATATTGTGGTTATCCTGTCTCGGAAATTGAGTTGTTCAATGAAGCAGGAATTTGAGGGATCTTCTTGTTTCATTTATTCCTAATTTACGCTTTAAGAAAAAATAATTTGCCGACTTTTTATCCACCTCGAGAGGAAAGATATAATTAAGTCTTTTTTTTACCAGAAACGAAGTCATGTTAGCACTTTTTTAAATTCCGTGTGTGGGTGGGTGGTTAAAAGTGTCGTCACACGTAAAAAGCCTTCTCTCGCTTGCTCTTTTCTTATAGCTGAAATGGGGGCCACTTCTAACAATGTATTCCTGTGGGTTCTGTCCTGGTGAAGGTAAAAATCACTACCGCCATCGTCTGTTGCGACTTGTTATTGTACTCTTGCTGTGCCTGCTATCCGTAGCAAGTATCAGTATCTAATAAAGTGAAAATCATCTGTTTACTCTACTTCAAATTGTAAACAACAAATTGTGATTGGGTAGGAAAGGCCGTATGTCCGTGTATTTTTGAACCTGAGGCGGTATAATAGCCAACCTCGAAGTTGTATACAAACAATCTAGACCGAATTCTGTTATCGGAGTGGTTTTGACGTACATTTGGTACAGTTATCGATTGGAATTGATTTGCGAGCCTGAAGCGTAATTCTGCCTCTAACTGATTCATGTACATATTGAGTTTTGACACGTATAAAAGCTGCTCTTGTCAAGTTTCATTCGTGGCAGAACAAGCACTTCAGTCCCACTAATTGTGGAAAAGGTATTTGTAGGTGGTAACATTTGAGGCTTTCACCACCTCCCTAACGTCTGACGAAGGGGACCTACAGCTTAGTGGGTTCTGAACACACTATCCCTTCAAAGAATACCAAGAGAGGTACCTTAATATCTGAAATTCGAACCAAGACACTTAAACCAGGATCTTCAGATAAACATCCTGGCACATCTATCACTAGGCTTCATTGGCTGGGTATTTGCAGCCAAATGAAAGGAGGAGGAAGTCAAGAGTCGCGTTGTCAGCAGCAGCAGGGGAAAAATTATACTAATTGGTCGGGAGGGCCAGAAATTGCCAGCTCTAATTCATAGATTATCAGCAGCATTGTCGGGATACAAACCCCCGACCTCCGTGTGTCTGGTGTTGGTAAGCTTGAATTCTAATTTTCTTGTTCTTGGGATGGATTGTAATTCTGAACTATAGATTTCTGCAATAATATAATTATGGGTTGCTTTTGATCATTCTAATTTTTGTATTTGTATACTACATACGTTAAGTAGCTGTGGGAGAGTTATTCATTATGTATTGAATACATAACTTATTTACATATTGTAAAATTTTATGAAAAGGAGCTCCTTGCATTTTTTTTTTTAATTGAAAATTAAAAGCCACAAAAACAGTAATTGCATGCATCACAGATTTGATCATTATAGTGGTGGAAATGGGGAAAACTTTGTGAAAGGAAGTTTGAAATTAATATACCCATTCTTTTCAACTTTTTTTCTTTAGTTTTTAATTAAACAGTAGTAGGTTTTGCATTCAAATTGTAAGTGAATAAAAGTATTTCGGCTTTTTCAGGGAATTTCTAAGCTCCATTGCTCAAAGAACTGACATTTGGAATGGGTATTTAATATTCCACATACTGAACACCATTTCATTTTTCTCTTAAAAGTAGACTATAAGTGCAGTAGACGACCGCGAGTTGGCGGTCAGGTAATGTAAGACCTTCAGTCACAAATTAGCGCAAAGCCTAAAGAGTTATATGTCATTCCTGAGGTGTCATGCAAAATGAAATTAACTTGCTACAACTTTTACTACAGACCAAAGATTTATCTTACGGAAAGCCATGGAAAGTTGTATTGTCCGGATTTTCTTTTATCCCGACGTATTTTACATTTACATTTCAACTGGAACACGAAGCCAAGATTAGGAGCCATTTCAGACCGACGTCAATCCCCAACAATTTCGTCAGTGGGATTTACATTTTGACAGAAGCCAGCTATACAATTTTTGTATGCAATGAAATTTTATGAGATTCCTAGTAGGCTTTGGTTAGCGGTCAGCCCACCATATGGCGTCATTGGTCGAGCCAATGAACTGCATCACGCGAAGTCACCCACGTATCCTCCCTTCAGTTTGCTTTTTGCAACAATGGACTGGCAAGGAAAGGAACCACCTGCTTCTGGTTCTGCTACGAATCCCAGTGCCAAGAACACGAAGTATGCCAGCACAGAGAAGATTGCTGTCCTGCACAGGCTGTGTGCTGGCGAGAGTGCAAGCGCTATCGCAAGGCAGCTGAGGGTGAATCTACAATTCGTTCATACAAGTCGGAGAACATCAGGGCAGCCTACAAGAACCCTCTTGTTCTGAACACCAACAAGAGCATCCGACGTTCATCCAACTAGCTTGTTGAGGTAGCCCTTTCAGTCTGGATGGAGGACCAAATCAAGAATCATGTTGCAGGAAAAGGCTTTTGCAGGTCTACGAGCGGATGCAAGAGGAGGGAGGGGGATCGAGAGAATTTTCTTCACAAGTGGTTGGCTGACAAGGTTCAAAAGACGTTACAATCTTCGTAACGTAGCCTTGACTGAGGACTCTGCAAGCGCCGACAAGCCAGCTGCTGATGCCTTCCCACCTATGTTGCAGAAGGCCAGGTTTTCAACTCCGATGAAACGTCTATTGGAAGCATCTGCCTACCCGCACCTTTACCAGCAAAATGGCGAAGACTGCGCTTGGCTTCAAAGTGGCAAAGGATCGGTTGATCCTATGCTGTGTGCCAACGCAAGCGGTGACTTCAGGCTGAAGCCATCGCTGATTTATTGTACTGCCAATTTTCGTGCACTCGAGGGAACGATTTTACACAAGATGCCAGTGCATTGGAAAGCAAACAGTAGGGCATGGATGACTGCATCACTCTTCGAGGACTGGTTTGCGAGCCATCTTATCCCTGAAATTAAGATTTATTGCAAGAGGAAGAATTTAGAAGAAAAGGCTTTGATAGATACTTGTCAACAACGCTCCTGGCCACTATGACGTCGACGATTTCCACCCAGGTATCAAGGTTGTTTTACCCAAGAACACCACTTCACTCGTACAACCTATGGATCAGGGTGTCATTGCAGTTTAAACAGTTTTACACTAGGTTCCTTCTGCGAAAGCTGCTGACAGTAACCGAGGGTGATACTGAAGACAAAGTGAAATCATTCTGGAGGCCATTCAACAAAAGTGCATCATGCTTATTAGTGATAGCTGGTCAACGATCGAGAAGACATTGAATGCAATGTGGAAGAACATTTGGCCTAAGTTGTGAATAATATTACCGGTTTTCCAAGTAAGCAGCAGGAAGTAGGTGACATCGTCAGCCTGCACGCAACAGTTTGGTGAAGGTTTTGCAGATCTGACAGAGGATGACGTGCACGAGCACCTTGAGTCATACAGGGAAGAATTTCCAATGGATGAGTTGATACAGCTGACGTTCTAAGATGATGATGATGATGATGCAAACCAGGACCAGCCTTCGACATCAATCGAGGAACAGCCTACACCAAGGATGTCGGCAAAAGACTTCAGGATAATCCTGAAACATCTTCATGATGCAGACAGCGATGCAGCAGCATGACACCGACCTATCCCGTGTGGAACAGTGCAGTGTTTTCGTGAGGAGGGCAATATTATTTCATGATAATGCTCAGAGGAAGTGGGGCTTCATAAATGAAATTCGCTTCCTTCTTCCAGTAGTAGTGAGTGACACCCCCCCCAACCTGCTGGTGTTTATTTATTTATTATTATTGGGTCATTCCATGTCATTTCAGACACCCAAAACACTCCCCATCTCCAATTTTAATTGACCAGACCTCGGCGGTTTCTGAACTTTGAAATGTCATAGCTCGGTTATTATTAATCATTGAGTTAAAGTTAGCATTTTAAACCTATCAGTTATACCTAACTTATGTTCAATGAAAAAATTTGTAAATCCAAAATTTTAAGTTTCTTTAAAAAGTTGACCTTTGACTTGACCTTCCAAAAAATAATAATCATGGTTTTTTATGAAAACTTCACATTTTATAGTCAAAGCTATGTAGAAGGTACCTGTTTGTTTTTAGCTTTGACCAGCACATATTTTTCAATCAATGGAGGTTTAAAGAATGTGGTACTTCATAAAGTTTAGGCACTCGAGTTAAATTGATTTATGAAGCTCGACTCACATTTTCACTAGAACAGTTGTACTCATTCTGGTAGTGGAATGAACAGTTTATTTTAGAACAATATTTTGTAGTAATATAATATTGATAAAAAATACCTTGCTTTATGTTTCTTAGTGGCTGGTTGTGAACCTCTTAACTATAAATAAAAATTTAAATTGCTTAGTTAATTGTATTTAATAGGTATTGCAAATTGTATAGGCCTATTGTTAACTACTTCATAAATACTGTGATATGATTATTTTTTATTGTTGAAGAAATTGGCAAGAATATGTCGAGTTTCCTGTAAACTGGGTATCATATATATATATATACCAGATTACTGCATCTCTAACATGACAAAACATGTAGCTATATAGTAACCGTGTTTATTCATAAAACCACTTTACGCTAAACATAACAGAAAATGTTATTCCGTGTTCTTCCGCAGGTAATGTGTTTATACATGTTGAATCATGTATTATAAAGTGTACACTGCGCGAGTCTGCAGCTTATTGATTCTAGTTTGATACCTCCTTTTGCAGAGGAAGGATTTCTCTTGATCACTGATGTTCTGAAGTACAAATCATTCATTTTATTTTAACCCTTTAATGCCGGAATTGTTTGTAGGGTTAAGTTATGAATGTGTGCGTGTATTTGAAAGGTTACCAATATGTAGCAGTCGTCCTTTTAGGCTGTAAGTTGTAAATAATTGGATATTTACTAATTTGGTGCTGATTTAATGATAATTATTCTTGTTCTCAAACACTACATTAACTATAACTTTTTATTTTTTTCAGGAAAAACAATATGGTTACTGACAGACATGAAGTGAAATTAAATTTAAGAAAACTGTGCTGATCCTGAGAAATACCATGTTAATCAAAGAAGAACCAAATTGAGAGCAGTAACAACCTTAATTGTAAATAGTTATCCTAACTTAAAATTTATAAGTTGATCACAAACCCTACAAGTAATGCCACCAAGCTATTTTAGTAATGCCTGTTTCTATAAGTGTGTCTATGTGTATGATTCTAAAGATTCAACCTAGTCATCACAGTCTGCATCAGAATCAGTTTTTAGTTATAATACTATGTCTACTAATTCTGAAAGCAGAAAGAATGAGTGGAACTAGAATTACTGAATGAATCACTTCAATTAATTGGAAAGTCCCCACTAACCAAAAGAAAATTGAGTAAAGCGAGTTACCCAAAACCAAAAATGCAAAGGGTGGGAGGAAAATGTTAGAAAGTTAGATTTTCTAGCGAAAGAGTCTGGAGAGCTTCCTGCAGAAGAAACGTATGAGAAAGACTAAGTAAGTATTATCACAGTTACAAGACAAATTTGAATCCGCAAAGAAAAATAGAAAGCAAAGTTAAGTTACTAACTATTCTGCCACGAAGCTGGAGTATTCGAAAAACAGCACAAGCATTAGGAGCTACAAATTACATAGCTATAATAGCAAAAAAAATAAAAAATAAAGAAGCTGGTAAATTGCTCGTTGCAGAAATGGTAAATGAAATAAAGAAATTCCAACAGTGATGAAATATCACTATTGATACCTGGAAAGAATTAGTGTGTGTTATTGTCGATGAGAAATGAGCATGTTCAAAAACAATTGTAACAACCTGCGCGAAGCTTTTCAGTTATTCTGTGAAAGTCGTCCAAATAATAAAGTAAGATTTAGCAAATTTGTTGAACTAAGACCTAAGAATTGTATTTTAGCAGGATATTCTGGAACATTCTGTGTATGCACAATCCACCAGACTTAAACTAATGGTGCTTCAAGCATAATGAGTTTAATGACGGCAGTAGACTAGAACAAATAAAAAGCGATGAAGTTCCCCCTAAAGCATTACAAACATTGCTTAGCACAAATACATTGAAACCCTCCAACTGAAGATTGCTTACCCAGAAACTGCTTACAGTGTGGAAGCACAAAATTAATGAGAGAGGGGTTGCAGTAGTAGTTTGACGAGCAACTTAAAGAAAAAAAAATTTATGAAATGGAATACAACAGATCGTACTTCTAGAAACAGTGCATCTTAATTGATGATTTTTGTAACCTGGAAGTGCTTCAGCGACATGATTTTATTACTCAACAAGAAGCTACATTCTTTCGTGAAAAAAAAATTGTCTGAAACCAAAAGTTGTGGTAGTGGGTGACTTTGCCGAAAATTATTCTTTTGTGCTATAAGATGAAGTGTAAAGCTTTCATTGGAACAATTTTCAAGCAACATTACACCCGTTTGCGTGTTACTGCTATAACACAGAAATTGGTGCTATTTCACATCTGACCCTTGTAATAATATCCGAATGTAATATCCATGATACTGTTGCAGTACATTGTATGTTCATTATACACAGTGATTCACTGGCGTACTTAGTCAGTGCTCCAGACAACTATCTCAATCTTCTATGGACCTCTTGCATAATGTTTGTACCTGTTGAGTCTGAAATAAAGTGAGTTTGTTTTCCAAAACTACTTTATTACATTTCTGGAAGAATGTACTCGTAATCTCAAAAAGATTATATATTTTCGGATGGGTGTGCAGTACAATAGACCTACAAAAACTTTTTAAACCCGTTAACCATGAAGCCATTTTTGGTGTAGCAGCTAACTGAAATTTTTTTGCTACTTCATGTCAAAGGCCCTTGTGATGGACAACAATTCAAGAGCATAAAGAGGAACTATTTATCTCTTGAACAACGCTTTCTAACAGTTAAAATTATCGCAGGAACTCAAAGATTGGATTTCTTTCAACCACACACTGTCTCACCTTAGAGTTAAAGAATATTCTGCGGCAACAGTAAGCAGAGAAGTAATAGTTACTGTTGGAAAAGATTGTGAGAATAAAGGATATCAAAGAGTACGGTTACCGTTATGCATGATAGAAATTGGTGGCTAGCTAGTGTTCAAGAAGTAATTCCTATTTCAAAAGTGAAACACTCCTTTCTTCACCCTAAAGGCCCAAACCCTTCATTCTCGTATCCATTTCATCTAGATGTTCTAATTGTCCATCTTAGTGACATTCTTAAAATTGTTGACCCTATCACTGAGACAGGTCGAAGCTATAAGCTGTCAAAGAAAGAAGAACTAAAGGCTAACAAGACACTAGCAGAATTCAAAACATACAGGCCGACGAAGGAAAAAAAATTAATTATGAATTTGTGGTAGTGTAAAGATATAGATTGTAAGTACACCTTTCATTAAGAGAAATATTTTTCAAAACTATGCCTTGTATACTACGGTTTTATAAAGGCTAAAATAAATTTATATAACTTGAATAGCTATATTTTTGTACAAATAAACATTATCATCAATTAATGTAATTTTCTTCAGCCCAAATTAAAACTAAGTGTACAGGTGTTAAAGTTTTTAGTTCCTAAAATATGATACTAGGCCTATACCAGTTGTAGTGTAAGTAGTTAAGCTCTCGTTTCATAAATTAGTTATTTATTCACTTTATACAATATAGGAATATGCATCAACATCCTACTGTAAACATGAGACCTTTGATCGAGGAAAAATCAATTAAAATGGTAAATTTATACGAAGAACGCGATTCTTTATATATCCATTGATCAAAAAATATCTGCTGGCCAAAGCAAAAAATAAACGGGCACCTTCTACATAGTTTTCACTGTAAAACGTGGTTCTCAAACATCCATGATTACAATTTTTGGGAAGGTCAAAGGTCGATTATTTTATTTTTTTTTCGTTGAACATAAAAGTTCGGCGTAACAGAGGTTTAAGATAACTTCAACTCCCTATGATTAATAATAACCGAGCTATGACCTCAAATTTCGGAAAATGCCGGTCTAGTTGAACTTCAATGATCTCCAGCCACGTCACCAAAGGTCATATGGGTAAAAAATTTGGTATTTCAGCATTTCTCTTATAAATATAACTGTGTAGCAAATTTCATTAAAATTGGAAGTGGTGACTGCATAAATCCACAAAAAGTGTCCGAAATGACACGGAATGAATGTTTATTAGGTTTAGGGGTGATGGAGTGTATCTGCGGAGGTGTCTGGAACCGAACCTATTTTTCTCCATAAGAAATAAATAAATGAAGTTAAATTACCGCAAGTTAACGATTTTGACAGAAACTTAACTCCACCAACTTGCGGTCGTCTACTGTACCAAATATAGGGTGACCGAAAAGTCCCCTGTGCACCTGCAAGAAGTGTAGTGAACCTGTACCTGCACTGTGTTGGAAGTGGACAGGTGCACATGGACTTTTCGCTTACCCTGTATATGCTGCTGCTGCTCTGTACAAATAGCTATAATTTTAATATAAAATAGAATTGCCAACCTGATGCTTAAATATAATTACATAATTAAAAATATAGCATAAGTGAACTTAAATTATTAATTTACAGAACTTTGCACTCAAAAAAAACTAAAAAAAATCAGTATTAAAGCATTGATAACCATCGAAAAAAGTCTTGGTAAAGCAAGTTGTTGTTGTTATTATAGTCTCATACATGGTATTTGTCGATGAGAAACCTTTTGTATAATGAGGAATTATATGAAAATCTAATCTAATTAGGATAAATATAATTTCTCTCTCGGAATGGTGCTTTGGACTTTTCTGTATGTTCATTTTATCTTGCTCACGACCTTCCTCGTGGTGATTAGTCTTGAGAAGTAGGAAAATTTTAGAATTCTGCAGCGGCCACATCAGGAGTAACGAACCTATTGAAAGTAAATAGGAATTGTTAAATAAGTACATAATCTACAAAATAGTGTCGCTTCATACAGGGTGCGACTAAAAATGTACCCGATTTCAAATTGAAACTACAGGATAACCATACAAGATAAGATTGAATAATAAAATGCTGAACAGACAAAAGTCGAAACTTTTTTGCAAAATAGGGTAGCTTCATACTGGGTGCGGCAAAAAATTATTCGTTTTTTATACGCTCCTCAAACATAAATATTCTTTGTCGTAAACTTAATTGAGGTATTTTGAACCCGTAACAAAGTTGGAGTTATTTATTTAGTAAAAGCTTTTGGCTTTTGTCAGCTCATTGCAATTTATTATTCAATCCTACGTTGTATGGTGGTTCTCCCGTAGTTTCCAATTTGAAATCGGGTACATTTTTTGTCGCACCCTGTATAACAGCATTATTTACACAAATACACTTACGCAAGAACTTTGAAACCAAACTCTTTTTTTTGTACTATTACACTCGACAGACATACATCAAGGTAAGAATTCTCTACAATATAAATATTTGGGTCATGACACGTGCCACATTTTAACAAGAAAATTGAGGTTTGTTTGTCGTAAAATTAATATACATTTAAAAATTAAACGTTTCTAAAATATAAAACGAACATGTTTATTATTATTGACAAATAGGCAAATTCATTAATGTACAAAGTGAATTAATATTCTACAAAATAGAGGGAACACACACACACACACACACACACACACACACACACACACACACAATAAATATAAAAAAATTTCAATTTTTGTATTTCTCTTCATAATACTAAGATTTTCATACAGCACTGTTCAACATCCACCCCTCCGCATTCAAGCCCCCAAACTTCAAACTGAGCATATACAGTTTTCATGTAGACGTAATAAGCCGCGAATGTTTTGTTCAATTTGAAATTTTCATAGTGAACAATCCCCCCCCGAAATTTCGTGGCATCCCGTTTGGGAAACCATGATTTAATTTAGTTTAATTATCTATTGAATAGTGTCACAGTTAATGGCATTAAGTATAATTTGTTTTCATGTAATTATCTATTTAATGTCACAGTTAACGACCTACATTAAATGGTCTTATAAAATGGCAGATATACAGTAAATGACAAAAAAAAAATCAAAAATTACAACAATTCAGGATTATTTTCAATTCAGCAAATTCCCAATCGAAACTACCTAAACCAATGAATTTTGATGAAAAATCTTTAAATAACTATTATCTAATACATCCTATTAATAGAAACAAAAATACGAGTTAATTTTAACATTTGAAGCGGAACTTGCATTATTCCCATCGTACTTCATATATACAATGAGCATTCCACGCAAAAACGTACGTCGTCATCACGGTTCAAAGTTCAAACTAAATATAAAATCCGATATTAATCTTTTAAGTGAGGACATTGCAATTTCCTTGAGATAGATTAGGTTAGGTTCCTGTAGGATGGGGGACAATAACACCCACTGCTTTTTCGGGTATGTCCTCAGAGGCTACTATAACTTGGCTGGGAATCCGTAATCACCGGTTTTACCGCTAATCCTTCTCGGTTCTCGCAATGTTTGTATGCTTTGATGTGTAAAATGTACGAAATAAATGAGGAAAGTAGAAGGGAAGAAGTGGTGAAAGTATTTAAAAGTGGTGAGTCTGGTCGAATTGGTCTGTGTAAATTGAAGTTTCGAGCCGGAGGGTTTGGGGGGGAAACTTCTGCCTCCTTGTTTTAAGGTGAAAGGCGGATATAGGATGCATCGGCGACTGCAGCCTAGTTCTTGGGGAAATCATGAAAGAGCCTACCTCGGGTATCGGGAAATAAAGACACGGGCAGTATAATGTAATATTTAAGTAATTATAAGCAATCCAGATACGATGATTATAAAATAGATTATATTTAGAATGTAGCGTTATGTTTAACTATCTCATCGATGGATGGAACAATAATTAGTAAGAAAAATGTATTATTAAAGTAGATACAAACCATCAAATGCTTTTTGAGCAAAATGTCCATTGCATATTAAATTCACAGTCTAGTCAGAGTGTTATGTCGTTCAATGTAGGCGTTTCTTATTAGTGAATATCAGAACGAAACGGAGTGAAGAGAGATTTTTGTAACTGATTGTGCAATCGGGGATCATAGTTTTGTGAACACTTTTATTTACTCTGTATAAAAATGGCACCGTTGAATAGTACATATCATCATAGGACGTCAAAAAAACTTTAACCAAGTTTAGGTTACGTAATCATAAAACTCATCAGGGAAGCCAAGTGATAAAGCGCTGGGCTGTTAACCTGAAGGTTCTGCGTTCCAATTTCGGGTCAGATTTTAGATAGATAGATATGTATGAGAGAGAGAGAGAGAGAGAGAGAGAGAGAGAGAAATATTTCAGTCTGTTTTTCATCGAAGTTAGCTTTCATTCAGCCTGTCCCAAAGAACAGTGACCGCTCTCAGTCCTCCAACTATCGTCCAATTGCTTTGATTTCTTGTCATTCTAAAGTTTTTGAGTCTATTCTTAATTGGAAGATTCTTAAACACCTCATTTCTCACAATCTTATTTCAGATAGTCAGTATGAATTTCCCGCAAGGAACACACTACTGGCGATCTTCTTGCACATCTGACTCTTGGTCATCCTCCTTTCGGGATTTCTGCGAAACGTTTGCTATTGCGCTCTAGACATATAAAAAGCTTTTGATAGAGTCTGGCACAAATCTTTAATTTCCAAACTGCCCTCCTTCGGTTTCTATCCTACGTGTGCCTTCATCTCGAATTTCCTTTCTGGGCGATCTATAACTGCGGTTGTAGAGAGCCGCTGTTCTTCTCTTAAAGCTATTAGCAATGGTGTTCCTCAGGGCTCTCTCCTGTTACCCACCCTTTTCCTTTAATTTAGGAATGATCTATTAAGTCGCACTTCCTGTCCTATCCACTCCTGATGCCGATAATGCCACTCTTCACTTCTCCACCCGCTTCACAAAGCGTCCCTCGCAACAGTCACTTTCATGCTTTGCGTAGGAACGGCTATGGTACACCTGACCTCCGATCTTTGATTGGGACAGAGAAAACCTTCTGACTTTCAATGTCTCAAAAACTCAGTTCCTTCATCTGGCTACTCGTCACAATCTTCCACACGACTATCCGCTTACTTTCAATACACAACTCAATCCTTCCTCTTCTCTTAAGATTATTGGCGTTTCCTTTCCTCGTGATTTTTCCTGGAAAGATCACTTGTACTCTTTTCGAAACAGCTCCAAAAATGTTAGGTGTACTTCACCCCGACTTAATTGCTGTCTCTGTACAGGAGTCTTGTCCGCCCCTGTAGGCCTATGGAGTACACTTCTCATGTGTGGGGTGACTCAACCCACACAGCTCTACTTGACCGGATAGAATCAAAGGAGGCTTTTCGTCCCATAAATCCCCCCCCCCCTCCCCCCACCTCTTACTGACTGTCTTCAATCCCTCACTCTCTCTTTACTATCGGTTTATAACGGACACTGCTCTTCTGAACTATCTAACTGCATGCCTCCTCCTTTAAGGACAGCACGCAATACCAGACTTTCGATACATTCTTATTCTTTTTCTGTCCAACTCTTTGACTCAAGGGTTAATCGGTATTTTCAATCTTTCACCTACTCAACCAGTCAACTCTGGAACAATCTTCCTCAATTCATCTTTCCCTCTGTCTATGACCTACAATCTTTCAAACGAAGTGTGTCCAGGTATATCGAAAACCCTGGCCCTTGATTTTCGGTCCGTTCTTCCTCTATTTGGGGAGAGGGGGGGGGGGGGCGTTTTGTGGGTATTCGCCCTTGGCCTCTCATTCTGCACAAACAAAAAAAGTTATACTCCTTGTCCTTTGTACCATGCATAGGATAGTTATGAAAAGTTCACCATTCGTTTGGAAAATTTTAACAAATAAAAAAATTAGTTAAACTCAAACATATAATGTAAAACATCAAAGAATTTGAGGAAAATAAAGTTAAAATGCAAAAGTTTTCATACATTTAACTACAAAATTATTTAATACTTTGGGTGTCCAACTTTTGCTTGAATGACTTCAATGATTCGTTTTGGGTATTTTCTAGTGATGCACCGGAGGCAGATTTTGGCCGGAGGGCCGGAACCTCCGGCTTAGTTTTTTCCTCCGGCCCTGAAGTTCCGGTCAACTGATTTATTTCAGTATTTATGTGTGTGTATGTGTGTGTTCCATCGTCTCATCTATTTAAGGTTTATATATTATTGTCCTGCTATTTTAAATTATTAAGTCTTTAATAACTTAAACTTTATAAAAGTCGACTTTCTAGTTTCTATGCTTTGTGTGTGCTAATTTCTCTAAAAATTCCCATTGAACAGAATATCCTCAGGTTATGAAACTTATGATGTCTTGCTGAATGGTGAGTAAAGTAGCCTATATCAAATCAATTATTAATACAATCACTGATCACTCATAAAATAAATTATTATTACAGTCATCTGAGAACCGAAATATTCGGATAGGTGCAGAAGGTTTTCTAAAATGGCTGGAACTCCTGCTCGGCCGGAGCCGGAGCTCCGGTGCATCACTAGTATTTTCTACAAAGTTTTGACAGTAAAATCCTATTTTAATACGGTAAATTAAAGATGGCTGGAAGACCACGTGCACATTCCCAACAATTGTTGATCCACATCGAATATTACTACACTATGTTGGTTAATTGAATGCCCGGTTAGGTCAACTGTACGCCCTTGATGATTGGTTAAGTCGTGATATTTTAGTTTGTTTAAACGAAAATATCACGACTTAACCTAACTGATCGTCAAGGGCGTAAAGTTACCCTAACCGGGCAGTCAATAAATTAAATCCCAAACCTAGATTAATATGGTAAATTCAAAAATTATTCCAAAAACGTTTATTTTCATTAATTAAACCGGATATACTATTTTGATAGTATATATAATATTAAACAACATAGTTTTTGGAATTTAATTTACCGTATTAAAATGGGATTTTACCATTTTGACATCTCTCGGTAGAAATTTTAGCCATTCTAAAGAAAAATATTTCAATTCATTCAGATTCGAAGGGGTTTCTCTTGCCGTCAGCGTTTTTTCAAATCAAACCACAAATTCTCGATTAAATTGAGATCTGGGCTTTGACTGGACCATTCGAGAAGCTTGAAACTCTTTTGTTAAAGCCATTTCACGGTGCTCTTACTTTTGTTTTGGATCATTAACTTGTTGCAGTACCCAACTGCGACCCATTCGCAACTTCCGAACTGAAGGCAATACATTTTCTTCTAAAATTTCCTGATATTTCTTCAAATTAAAGATTCCATTGATGACGACGAGCTTTCCTGGACCAGAAGCACAAAAACATCCCCAAAGAAGCAAACTACTACAATCATGTTTAACCGTAGGGACGACTTTTTTTTCCTCGAATGCAGTATTTAATTTTCGCCAAATATACTGTTGCTCGTTGTCCTCGAATAATTTAATTTTGGTCTCATCTGTCCAGAGAACTTTCTTCCAGAATGCAAATCCATTATTTTGATGATCCTTGGCGTACTTCAAACGAGCTTCTTTGTGCGCTTTTCGTCGCGGAGGTTTTCTTCCTGTAATTCTTGCAAGCAGACTATTCTTTCTCAATGCATGACGTACAGGGTGGTCTGAAAGTCTTGTTACCCCCACATTTTTCTTTGAAGTAGCATGTTTTTAAATATCGTTAGTGGGAAATGTGGACAGTAATAGATTCTTCTTCGTTTCAGATAGCCGACACAAGCTCCTATAGTGTGGAAGAACGGCTCGTTTTGAGTGTATGGGCTCACGAACGTCCACAGACTGGAAAAACCATAAAAGATGTGCAACGGGATTTTCCCGCAAGATTTAACAAAGGAGCCCCTCCTAAAATAACAATATTGCGATGGGAACGTCAGCTGTTCACGACTGGGTCAATTCTGGATAAAAAAGACTGGACGACGACGACTGTCGACAAGGCAGAACAATGAGCAGTAGTGGCGGTTTCAGTGCTCAGATCCCCTAGAAAGTCACTATGGAAACGATCGTCCGAACTCGGTATTCCAAAAACAACAATGCTATCACACATGACACGATCTTCAACTGAAATCCTTCAGGCCTGCGTTCGTCAACGAGTTAAGTGATGACATGCGAAAAGGAAGTGCAGCATGTGCAAAGTTACTGGAGGTTTTCGTGACGCTCCCACAACGTGGCAAGGTTTTCTTCTCGGATGAATGTGCAATTTATCGAAGCACCCTAACAGGAATGTTTATTTCTGGAGTAAAGATAATCCACATTATTAAGAAGTGTTAGAGCACAATCCACCGCATGTCAATCTGGGCCGCGACGTCCAGTAAGCATTTGATAGGTCCCTATTTCTTCGATGGTCCTATCAATCAACATTCATACCGAGCCATGTTGATTGTTGAGGGATTGGTTTGTTCCAAAGATTCAAACACAATCTTTTAGCGGATTGCTGGTTTCAACAGGATGGAACTCCTGCCCACTATGCCATCAGTGTCAGGGAATTCTTACACGACATGTTTGGGGATAGGTGCAGAGCATTTTTTAAGCTAGTGAGTGGGCGACATGAATGTCACCCAGGGAAGAAAATTTGTCGCCCAGTAAGTGAAATCTTAGAGTACTGGACAACAAGGAATTTTCAAAATTTGTAAAAATAGAATTGTCTTGGGAGTTGTCTTGGGGGCATTGTCTTGGAAGCCATATAAATACATATAATATACGCACATATGCCACAATTAGAACTGTTTATCCTAAATGTAAACATGAAATTTACATTGAATATTTATATACAGATAATGCTAGTGTTATTTCAGACCACACGGGGATGGTGGCCTGATTAGGGAACATCCAGATCCATAGTATCCTTAATCCAGGGGTGTGCTGGGACCAGTTCGGTCCGGTCCGCCCGAACCGGTTAAGTTTTGAATGGATCACCAAACCGTTTTTTTGTTTGTTTTTAACAAATATTTAACAGTAGAAATTTATTTACATCTAATTTCTTTTCATGATTTTATAGAAAAATATAAATAGTATCACAAGCAGTGGTCGTTTCAATATTTATTTATTTTTTGATGAAAAATTGGTTTATTTTTAGATAATTATGTCATTAGTGAGTAAGAAGAATATGTTAAATAATTTCTGCCAAAATGTTACAAAATGCTGTTTGAAAGTTAAAATGCGTTGGCTTCCAGGCCTCCGCCCCAGACCCCCTAGCTTAATGACTCGCGCCATTGGCGCTCGCCGATTTACACCCCTATCTGTATCAGAACCGGTTGTTAAGAAATTGGCAGCACACCCTTGCCTTAATCGCCCCCGCATTTCCCGATCTGCCTTTGTCGCCCAGTGGGAAAAGCTTAAAAAATGCTCTGGATAGGGAGAGGATCAGCACATTTGGCAGTGCCAATTGATTAGCCTCCAAGAAGTCCTGATCTCTCCTCCTGCGATAACGCGCTGTGGGGCATTATTAAGGACTGTGTATCCAAGGAAAGATACCGGACAATAGAACAGTTGAAGGAGGCTGTGACTGTTGCATTTACACAAATCAACAAAGCTATGCTACGCAAAATATCCCATAGGACATTGCGCCAGACCTTTTGTGTCACGAAAATGATGGTTGTCAAACTGACCTTCTGGATTCTTAAAGAGGCCCCCTCCCTGACTGGTATGTGATGTAATGCATGTAATAAGGCACTTGTATATACGTCTTCTCCAGTTTTACATGTTAAGGTCCTTTTGAGGGGCCGGAGGGGAGGTAACAAGACTTTCAGACCACCATCTAAAGTAGATGGATGAACACCAATCTTAGTCAATGTTTAGCAAATATCACGTGTAGTCACTCGCGGATTCGTAGCAGACACTCTTTCAATCCATTTAGCTGTACGTTTTGAAATTTTACAAGGTCGTCCACATCTTCGGAGAGTTTTGATTTTTCCAAAACCTTTACAGTTCTTTATTTCCTCCTGTAGCTCTTTCCAGACTAGTGTACAGTAACAACAGATCTCTTACGATCTGTAGACGGCTCTTTACCACGACGACCCATGTTTATTAATGGCTTGTACAGTCATCCTTGTTCCATGAAGATTCAGAGAAAATTCTATAATTCAGAATTGCCAAGTCTCTAATCAATAAACAACCAAATTCTGATAAAAATTTTAAATTCTTCAAGCCTAAAGTGGACACACAAAGCATTAAATAACTTCATAAATAAATGTACGAAAGCTTTTGCATGTTAACTTTTTTATTTTCCTCAAATTCCTTGATGTTTTACATTATATATTGGAGTTAAACTAATTTTTTTATCTATCTCCACCCGCGTAAAGTGGGTGGAGTTAATGTCTCTCGCTCAGCCGCCCGTTAGAGTCGGAATCTATCAAGAAGAGCGGCGTTAGAGATCACGAAGTGATCACAAGCCTTACCCGTAGGGTAGGGAGCCGAAGACGCGGCTTGTTTGTTAAATTTCCCAAACGAACGGTAAACTTCATATTTCTCTGTACGAATACTTATGAACGCGCATATATATATATAATATATATATCGTAAAGAACGACGCTTGTATAGGAGATATTCCGCGCAAGACGAGAGAGAGAAAACGGAACAAATGAAAAAATGAAGTAACCATTTTTTCATTTGTTCCGTTTTCTCTCTCGTCTTGCGCGGAATATCTCCTATACAAGCGTCGTCTTTATGTTATTTATACTGCGTGTTCTTTGCAGTTGAATGTGTATATATATATATATATATATATTATATATATATATATATATATATATGCGCGCGCTCGTGAGAAACGCACCAACCTCCAAATTTTAAGGTATACTTGAGAAACTAAGTTTTTCACTTAAATATTAATGAATACCAAAAGTTCATATTTCATTTGAAAGAACTAGTCGTTTTGTGAAATCTGATTAAAAATTGGTCGTTTAAACCTATTACATGACCAACTGACAGAGGCACCAGAAATTTACCTTACACAAAATAAATATCTTAAATTTGGAATTATTAGATGGAGAGATTAACACCCGACCTGAAAAAATAATAAGACCCACACACTGACAAAAAAAAAAAAAAAATATGCGTTTTGCATTTAATGTATCATTCCAAGAGTAACAATGGCTGGGAATGTATTTCTGAAAACTCGATATGCCATCATTGATTGCTCTACAAAAGAAGGGACTTTCTGGTCGTAAAAGTGCGGTAATTAAAAGCTCACCGTTACCTATCTACGGTTCTGAGAACTAAACAACTTATCAGCAGTCTTGCAACATCAGAAGGAAACCTCGTTCAAGACGCCCAAGGAAGTCTACTGCAAGAGATGACAAAGTTCTTCGACGTTTAAGCTAATCTACCCTTGTGCTGTTTTCTAACAAGTCTTTTTCTTGTTTTCTTCCCTCGAGGGTACAGTTAAGCAATCTATAATGAACCGTAGTTGCAGAAACGTCAACAAAGCCGCTTTCATTCCAATCCCTAGTTTATTCAGTAGATGTCAATCTTCGTTTTAGAGACTAAAATGTCAAAGAACTTTGTCATCTCTTGCAGTAGATTCAAAGCTTGCCTGCATCTAGTTGGTCCATGCTCGCATTTTATCATTTAAATAACTTCATACAAACGATTTTGAATGGGTAGCGGAACAAAGTCGATCTGCGCAATGTCGACACGCATAATGTTGATACTAAAAATTTAGTTTAACCCTTTAAGCCCTGAATTTTCTGTAGGGTTAAGTTATGAATGCGTGTATTTGAAACGTTAGCAATTTGTACCAGTCGTCCTTAAAGGGTTAAAATAAAAATTGGATCTTTTCCAAATGGACGACCCCACGGGATTTAGCTAAAAATTTGTATACTAATAAGTATACATTTTCCTGGAGAAATATGCGCATTTATATATGCACTACTTTGCATGGCGTATGACTGTTATTTAAATTATGTAGTGTTATTTAGTGGGTTTTACAAAATAAGACGCATATAGTATCCTTTATTTATTAAAATTTGCAATATTTAGTAATATTTTAATAAGTAAATCTTCATTTGCATACCTTTTTCTCCATACGAACTCGCATAAACAGTAATTTTTGTTGTTATTAATGTTTATTTGTTGCCTACTTAGACCTAATTTAGTCTGAATATTATTGTTGTAGTGTGAGCATATGATAATGCAGTTCTGTGATCTATCTACTTGCGAGTTGTCTCCCGGTCAATTGAACGCCCGGTTAGCCTGTTGGGTCAATTGAACGCCCTTGACGATTGGTTCGGTTAAGTCATGATATTTTCATTAATTTTAACGAAAATATCACTACTTAACCTAACCAATTGTCAAGGGCGTACAGTTGACCTAACCGGCCATTCAATTAACCAGGGGCCACACAGCAACCTCGTATCCGGGCGTCATGAGCGGTGTAAACTAGATAACAGTCATGCGCCATGCAAACTAGTGCACATATAAATGCAATTTTTTTTCGGATGTTGCGCATATTTCTCAGGAAAATAATGTCATTTTCGTTATTAGAATATAAAAATTTATTAGTATACAAATTTTCAGCTAAATCCCGTGGGGTCGTCCATTTGGAAACGATCCTAAAAATTATCAATAAATAAACAAGGTTTTTATGCCATGCATAAGTAGTTTTGGTAAATAGAAATTTTAAATAAATCTATAAATAATTAAAGATGGGACTAGTTCGTGTAGCGTATTTACTAATTATATATATATAGATAGATAGATTTTTCGGCGATTGATTATATTAGCCGAAATCCATATTGGGCTCCAAATAATTCTAAGCTAACCTAACTTACAAAAAAACGTGTGGTTCTACAGTATGCTCTGTTGGGCGATTTATTTGGAACCCAATATGAATTTCGGCTGCTATAATTAATCGCCCAAATATCTAAAAACTACACGCTACAGGAACTATTCCCATGTTTAGCATGGGAAAAAAAATTCTAGGGTAATTACTCTAGCCTAACCTACAAAAGACCACTTACATGCAAAGTTGTATGCTCTATTAGAAGCAAGTTTTTTGTTTTTTTTAAAACAAAAATTGAATACCTTACAATACCTCACCTTACCTAACGGGGAATAATATAATAACCTAACGAAACTGGGTAACCTGACCTAAGTGACCTTATTAAGTAACACGAATTTAACCGGTATGAACAAGGTCGAGATTTTCTACATTATACGAGTTCAGAAATCTTTGCATCAACATTGAGCAGATCGACGTTGTGCCGCTACTCCACAAGTTTAGACTCGCTGGCTTTAGATGTGAAATTCAAAATTTAATGGCTGTGATATTTCCATAAATATATGGTCTGTCTTTTCCTCGATCCACAAAAATGGATGAAATTTTTACGAGCGCGACCTAACTAGATATAGCTAGTCTTTTTTGGTGGACTTGCTCAAGAGCGGTAGCAAAGCTTACCTACGTCTAGTCAGTGCATGCTCGAATCATAAATATTTTCACACAAAAGATTTTGTGCAGGAAAATTTAACATTTACTTTTTAAGCCCACGAGCCGCTCAATTTTCAAATGCAAACCTCACAAAGTTAGACCCACTGGATTTGGATGCGAAGCTCAAAATTCTGATGGTTGTGGCATTTTGTAAATTTACTCCCTGGCTCGCTTTTCCAAAATTTCACAAGAGTATGAAACGTTGTAGAAACGTGATCCGACTAGATACTGTATACTGTAGGTAGGCTTTGGAGGAAGTCTGAATAAGTACAGTTGTTATTCGGCCAAGTTCGTCTTATACTAGTTTTTTTTTTTTCCCCCATTGTTACTTTTCTTTCCTTCTCTGTAATTTTTATTTTGTTTCGACCCCATCCCTCGTAAAAACATTATATTTTGTATGTGAAGATTTTTAACTTGTACGAGAATACATTTCTCCCGCTGACGTCATCGATAAATTGAAAGAGGACTAAGGAAGCATTTAGCGAAAATGAAAACTTACAGTAGTTGAGAAGGGTGAATTTTTCAAAAACTTGCTGCTGGCCCAAGGAGTCAAATCTAATCGAGTAATCTGAGCACTTCTGCAGTTTGCTCGAGGATTTCTGAAATGTGCAACATTGGAACTCGGTTTAATCTTCAAATTATTCGATTTTTCACCGATTGGGTAAAATAAATAAGGAAATAGCTTTATCCATCTTATTACAATTATGCGCACCATGCATTGATAAAATAAACAAAAATGGTTTCATCCATTTTACTACAACTCCATATAATATACAATTTAATGCATATACTCGGGTACCAAGGTTGATGGATGGTTGAGATATGAAAAGTGGTTTTGACAGTTCACAAATTAATATTGATGTACTATTGATGCAACAACATGTTGATGAAATAAAGTGCAATCACCATTCCCAAATTTATTTTCCTAAAAGATGAGAATATACTTTCTGTATTTACTAAATAATGAATTTACATCAGTACTCAATTTCAACCTCATTTCCATATCGCTATCGAAATTTGCCATTTAGAGTGCTATTTCGAAATTGCCAAGTCACTGTCGCTCCAGTAATAAACCGATTCACCAATTTTGATATGGATAAAAGTGTGCTACCTAGGTATATGCAGTATATGACAAGCGCACGTGAAAGGTCTGTGAATTGGACTACTGTTTTGAATAGGATAAATCTTTATTGCTTCCAGTAGTGATGACTTATGTACATTGGTATACCCTTTACCTACTTGTTAATGATGCCGATAACTACTGTAAATGTTTTGTAAAGGAGCGAATCTTTTACATAATTACTATGCAAGGTTAAATATGCAAAATATTTATCCTCGCGGTTTAATCCAGCTATAAAGAGGGACGACAAAAGTAAATAGACACAATTGTCCTCAAGGCTGATTCAAGGATGACCACGACAATTGTCCTCAAGAGGAAGTCGCAAAGCTCGTCAATGGAATGTCAGAACGCGTGTCAGCTTCACATAATGCAAAGGGTAAAGCAACACGATTTTAAATATCTTTACTCAATAAATCTTCTTATTTTTTAAATTCATATCAAATAAAAAAAGAGGGAAAAATAAAAGGGTCTGTTTACTTTCGTCATCCACCCATCCATATATTTTGTGTGTGTGTGTGTGTGTGTGTGTGTGTGTGTGTGTGATAAAATGCCGAGAAAACTTGTTTTTTTAATCTTACGTACTTGTCATGATCATGCAAGATGAAGGGATCCAACTGTATTGTTTTAATCTGATCACTATTGTCGCATATCAATCTTGCCAATCGTATGCGTCTTATCGCTTGTAGTTGACCTGATCAAAAAAATTTAATTCAATCTGCATATTTAAAAACAGGTATTATATATATTATATATATATATATATATATATATATATAAGGAATAAGAGGACGAAGAGATGGCACATGTTCATTTACAAACGTTTCGGAAATTTTCATTTTTCATCAGTGCTAAAATTATAAAATCAGATAAAAAATGAATAAATATAATGAACGGAAACTTGTACAATATATTTAAATAAACGTGTGATATTAATGGTGTGTTTATAGGGTATATTTAAGGAATTAAAATTAAAAATAAAATATAGAAGAGTAATCAATCGTCAAAAATGTTAATTACGAGACTTTTACTGGTAATGAGGAGGGTTTGAGTTCATGGAAGATAATTTTTTACGGCAGATAGTTACCGAACCAACGCGCGGTGACAATATTTTAGATTTGGTGATGACGAACGGCGAAAATATAGTCGAAGGTTTAGAAGTTCGCGAGAGTTTAGGATGTAGTGATCATCAAATTCTTAGGTTTAAGTTATTGATAGAAAACACTAAAGATAGTAACGTAATAGAAGTCCCTGACTTTCGTAGGGCCAATTTTGATAGTTTTGCGGATAGGATGAGAGTAGTGGACTGGGATAACTTATTTATGGGTAATGACACAACTTTGCATTGGGAGGCGTTTAAAGGAAGTTTTATGAATATTGAAAGGGAGTTCATTCCTCGTAGGCCCAAGCGCGCTAGAAATCATGGTAGGCCCAAGTGGTGGTCTAGGGAAATAGGCGAGTTCATAAACGAGCGTAACAGAGCGTATAGACTTAATAAACGCAATGACACGGCAGCTAACTTTAATAGATATATCGAGCTTAGACGCCAGGTTAAAAGATCAGTTAGGAATACTAAGCGTAATTTAGAGATACTTATAGTTGCGGATAGTAAACATAATCCAAAAAAGTTTTTTGAATACGTCAATAATCGTAAGCCTATAAAAGATAACATAGGCACTCTCGTGGATGTTAACGGCGCTTTGGCTTCTGACGCTCAGGCGATGGCGGGTATTTTCAATAACTTTTTTGCAACAGTTTTTATCGTAGAAGACGTAAATAATATCCCAGACGTGGACGATATCGTTCCATTTAGTAGCGAGACTATTTTGGATGAAATAACTGTTTACGAGGGTGAGATTGCGCATTATATCGATAGGCTAAAAGTTAGCAAGGCTCCAGGCCCTGACGCTTTTTATCTCAGACATTTGAAAGACGTTATTGTAGGCCCCTTAACGAAGATAAAAAAAAAAATAAAAAAATTAGACTAACCCACTTTTTGTTATTCTTTATACTTTTTTTCTTCTCTCTTTTTGCATGTCTGTAGTTTGCATGCTATGATAGTGTTTGAGTTAAGAATGTGTTGTAATGCGTTCTTATTTTACTTCATTTTATCTTTCACGCCTTTCCAGCCTAGTGGGCTGCATCCTCTACCTCCCTATGGAGTGGAGGATCGGTCTGCAACAGCTGGAAGAATATGTTGCTTTGAGTTAAGAATATATTGCATGGCTTGTAAGCATTCTTATTTTACTTATTTTCATCTTTTTCCGGCAGGGTGGGCTCTACCTCCCTGTGGAGTAGAGAACCATTCTGCAATCTTTCCTATTCTCTCCGACTATTTTTCTGACTTGTCGGCAGTGGCTGGCGGATGATGATGGTGAGTCTTTTTACTCTTTTTCCGAATGGATGTTAACCCACAAGTGAGTGTTGCTACTTACTTAACCCCTTATTTTCTTCTCTTAACCCCCTACTCTTTCCTTTCTCTCGGGCTAACCTTAGAGTGGATCTTAGGGTCTTTGTTAGCTTCTGTAGAAATGCGAACAAAATTGAGAGGAGTCTTACCAGGTTGTTATTATCGGGGTAAGGGGACTAATTGAGCAAAGGGTTGGAAATGATTGGTTGTTGGAAGGTGTCCATATTAGAAGAGTTGGAGCCAGACGGAGTGATGGTGGATTTATTATTTTTTTAAAATTGGGGTTGTTTAACCTCCTTCACAACATCTAAGTTATATGACGGAGGGGACCTACAGCTTTATGTGGGATCCGAACCACGGGTCGCTACATAATCTGGGTGCGGAGGACGGTCTCCCATCCAACTACTACCCAGACCCAATGTCGCTTAACTTCGCTGATCTCCGGGAAGTGGTGTTACGACATTGGCCATGACGTAGCCCGAATGGTGGATTTAGTTTCAGTGGTAGGATATGACTGTTTATTTGGCTATGTTTAAGTTAAAAGCAGAACTATAGTCGATGAGAGTTGGTTTAATACCGAGAATGCGGAGGTCGGTTAGATGGTTGGTTGTGTTAATAATTTTGAAATTGGAACGAAGTAGTGGGTAGTTGTGAAGATGACAGTGATCCCTTATTGCTGATTTAGAGGGTTTATTTAAGGGCAGCGATGTTCTGGTAGAAATACCGCGATGCTCGTCCACTCTTGTTTGATATTGGCGAATGGTGCTGCCAATATAGTTCGCTTTGCAGCGAATACAGTTGAAAACGTAGATGGTGGACGAAGCAAGGGGCTGAGGTGTTTTTTCTTTGTGGTTGAGGTATGATTTGAGGCTATTATTGTTGGTGAAAACGAATTTAAAGTTAATTTGGGGGTAAAGAGGGGTGAGTAGGAGGCGGAGTTCTGAAAGTATTTTGTGTCTGATACGGTCGTAATAGGGAAAGGGAAAGTATTGTACGTCTTTTTTAACGGTGGGAACTTTAAGGGGGAGTTGATAAATATTATAAGAAAATTTCTGGTTAAAAATTGTAAAAGATGTTTTGGGAAGAAGTTGTTAATGCCGAAATTACGAATGAATTCTATTTCGTTGTGGAGGGACAAGTACGAAGAGCAAAGATGATAGGAGCGGTGGATTAAAATTTTGATGCTGTTTATTTTATATGGCAAGGGGGTGAGGCTTAGGTAATTAGTACCTAGGCCTGTGTATGTGGGTTTTCGATAAATGGAGGTGTTGAATTTGTCGTTTTGTTTTGCTATTGATCTTCCCGATTTTAAACATTATGAAAAAACTAAAAAACAACATATATATATACAGGGTGAGTCAAAAGTAGCGCCCGATTTCTGTTTTTTCGGCTGCAATTGTGCATCGATCACGAGGGAGGGCACTTTGAAAATTGCAAGTAAAACAGCTTGGTACAGTTCCGTAATAATTTTCCCCGAATAAATGGTTAGATAAACATGTCATTCATTTATTTCTACCTTCTTGTACACTGTAATACAAATGGCAAACAAACAATCAACTGACAGAAATCGGGCGCTACTTTTGACTCACCCTGTATATATATATATATACTCATTTCACGAAAGTCAAGCTTGCCGCCCCTCCTCTCGAGTTGGCCTGGTGAAGTAGCGAGTTGGTTTCTTGTACTCCATCTCACATAGCCAGGTATGCCCGGCTCATCGGGATTGTTCCGAGCCAGGCGTCTAATCTCTTTTGAAATGTCCACCGCAACACCACTCGTGTTCTTGAGGTCTTTGGGCAGCTGATTAAACAGTTTGGTCCTCTCAACAAAAACTATTTCTTTCAGGGTTAATGATGGTCCCTGTCTCTCCTTTAATTTGGGAACACGACAGTCTTCCTTTTCTACTTTCCAATGTTGTTTGGGGAGTTACAGAGTTCAGAGTAAGATTAGGGACTAGTTTCTCCATTATTTTCCAAGTATAGATAATGGGTGTGCGTGTCTTCTCCTTTCCAGTGAATATAGGTTAGTTCGCGTAACCTTTCCCAGTAATTTAGTTCTTTGCACCCATTGATCTTGGCTGTGAAGCTTCTCCGAATCCCTTCTAGCTGTCTAATATCTTTTTTATATGGGCAGGTTAGGACCGAGCAGTATTCCAATTTGGGTATGATCAATGTTTTCAGTAAAGGAATCATTATATTCCTATCCCTTCGTTTAAAAGTTCGCTCAGTACTTGCCCAGTTATTCTCTCTGCTCTGTTTACTGCCATCTTATTGTATGCTTCAAATTTCGTATCATCAGTCATTACAACCCCTAAATCTTCCGCTTTAGAATTTCTGAATTTCCTGTCCATTTGGGGTATAATATTCCATGGATTTTAGGTCTTCTCCTTTTCCGTTCCGTAACAGCTGAAATTTCTCAGTGTTAAACTTTATATTGTTGTCTTCCGTCCACTTGTAGATTCTGTTCATGTCGGTTTGTAGAGATCCTATATCATCTGGGTTTCTTATTTTTCTACTGATCTTTGTGTCATCGGCAAAGGATGGTACTGTGCTGTCTCTGGTAACGTCCTCATCTATGTCAGTTAACATGATTATGAACAGTAGTGGAGCTAATACTGTTCCTTGTGGTACTGAGCCAAGGACCTCTGATTCTGATAAAGATACTCCTTGTACTGTAACGACTTGCCGCCGCTCACTAAGGAAATTATATATCCATTTCCCTACTTTTCCTGTTACTCCCATATATTTCAGTTTATGTATTATGATTCCATGGTCACACTTGTTGAACACTTTGGCAAAGTCTGTGGATATTACATTATAGTTTTCATTACTTTCAAGTTCATCAATAATGTTGTTGTTGTTGTTCCATTAGTTGTGATAGGCATGATCTGCCTGACCGAAACCCATGTTGGTTATCATTTAATTTTTTCCGAGTTCCCAAAAAGTCATAGATTTTCTTAACTATTCTTTCAAATATTTTAGTGAGACGAGATGTAAGCGACACTGGCCTATAGTTTTTGGCCTCGGATCGATCTCCTCCTCTATATATTGGGACTATGTTCGCGCTCTTCAGGATGCCCGGTATTTCTCCCGTGTCTAGTGATCGTCTCCATAGCCAATATAAGTGCTCAGCGATTGCATTCTTGCAGTTTTTGATCAGTGTGGCATTCCACTTATCCGGTCCTACCGCCGTGTGTGCTTTTAGTTTCCCTATAGCTTGTGTAATATAATCTGTCGTAAAGTCGAAGTCCGTTATACTTTCCCCTTGTAGTTCTTCAAAGAAGTCGTTTCTATCGCATATCAGTTTCAGTGATACTGAACGATGATTCGTGCTGAGCTCTTAATATTTCAGGTACATCTGTTAGATCATCAGATAAAGCAGTCTTCGTTAAAGGTCCGATAGTCGCATGGTTTTTCGACTTAATAAATAAATATATATATATAAAATTTACATTTATAGAAGAAATATATCTATGTAATAATTAAGAAAGACTCACAAAATATGAACGTTACACCCATTAGGTTATTTAAGGGAATTAGACTATCTCGATATGTGCATTACTTGTAGCTCGACGAACATCCAGTCGCTACTGTACCTCTCAGCATGCCGGGGATGACGGTATTAATTAATGTTAAGTTGGTACTAGTGTTGTTTTGTTGAGAATAGTGTAAATGGTGCCTCAAACTTGAGTCTGGCTACTAGCTGTCGCAAAGTGCTTATGCCTACGTCACTAAGAGATATGAATTTTAATTTAATTTCAGACTTATCTGGTCTATTTCTTGGCCAATGTCGTAACACCACTTCCCGTCGATCAGCGAAATTAAGTGACATTGGGTCTGGGTTGAAGCAGGATGGGGTACTGTTCTCTGCGTCCAGATTATGTAGCGATCCTTGGTTTGAATCCTACGTAAAGCAGTAGGTCCTCTCCGACAGACGACCTTAAATGTTGCGAAGTAAGTTAAACAACTCCATCAAACAACGATGAAATCTATCTCGGACACCCTCTATGTGGATCATTTTAATACAGTTTAATCCTCATGTTTACCTGACGTGAATGAAGAAGGCTGATTTGGCAACTCGTACCAAAATCTGTCGCCTTTTCTTAGCCGATTCATTTGGTGGCCGATGATGCAAGAAAAAGTAGGCCCAATTAGAGAACCAAATTTCGGCAGCTCCGAGATTCCTCCACTAAACAGATCAATGTCATCCACGTGTCTAGGAAATAAAGTCAAACCTCTTTCGAAAACTATTTAATAAGTTTAATCTACTCTAATTTAATTTGAGTTTACTTTATGGGAAATACTTTATGTAACGTGTATTTGGTCTATGGTCCTGAAATACTACCATTACAAACAATATTTTTTCATTAGAAATTTAGACAAGTCTGCAAATGCCTAATGTCCTACGTCCTACCCATGCAAGACCATGGCGAAACTTAGGCTAACTTAAACTATATAGACTTCAGACTAGCAAAAGTTCATAACTGTATCAAGGTTAATTACAAGACAAGCCTGATGTGCACGAAAAGAAAAAGATTAAATAAACTTAACCGAGTTGTTTGACGATACGGCATGCAAGTTTCCAATGATTATGAATAGATTATCAAATTTAATGGTTACGGATACGCGTGTAGGCCTAATTATGAAGGCAAGATAATATAGTTAAGATTAAGCAGGTAAAATATAGTTCTGTAATTTTTGTGGTAAGGTAGTGTTTAAGCGTAATAAATTAAGAGTTCATAACCGCTGTCGTAAATTAAATCAGTTTTGAAGTGGTTTCTTTGTAAAATTAAATATATTTTTAGTATTTACGTATTTATTTATATTACGATAGCCACAAAAACGGACCTTTTCCAGTTTGTGTACCGTTTTTCATATAATTTATTTTTGCTGCTTTTCAGATCAAAAATGAGTGATAATATCAATCTCTTTAGTTAGGCTTATAAGGCTAACTAACGAAAATATCACGACCTAACCTAACCAATCGTTAGGTTAACTGTACGCCCTTGACGATTGGTTAGGTTAGGTCGTGATATTTTCGTTAGTTAGCCTCATAAAGCAAAAATAAATTATATGAAAAACGGTACACAAACTGGAAAAGGTCCACAAAAACTATGTTTTACCCATTTTGAATAATTAATGAACCGATACACAGTAGTTATATACGTAATTTAGGTATGATTCAAATAATGCACGCTATTTATACTCGTATTTACTGAAGGGTGTAACTAACAATAAATACTGTAATCTGCTGATATGCTACTTTACCTTTTGGCTATTTCAAAATAACTATACGAATAAAGAGTTGTAAGAGATGGAAGTAAATAAAATAAGGCCACACACAATTCCTTAACTTTCGATACAGTAAGTTAAAGTAAATCTTACTTGTAAAGAGTAGCAAATCTCGCAACAGTCAAGTTCGTCATAAAAGAAGTCAGGTCTCGAAAACTATATACTCGATGTAGGCCACAAAATTTCCTTAAAAAAAAAAAATAAAAATAAAAAATAAGTAAAATACCAAGAAAAACTTTCGTAAAGGTGATTTAGTAATAAAAGTACCAAAAGCAAGAAAAGAGTGCTACTTACTGCGTAAATTGAAATGAATTTTAACCTTACATTATAAATTCACCCTTTCACTTTTCCTTAATCTGCAATTTGCCCACCTGAAAGCGTTGTAACTTGGTAAACCGAAATCTCTTCCTCTTTGGATGTTGAAAGCGACCAGGTCCAAACCAAACTCTTTTTCAGGTTCTTGAAATAGGTGGTTTATCACCTGAGAAGCAGCCACAACGCGAATAGTTTAGTATAGCGATTTCATTCTTTGTGCTTTTATGGTTTTAGGTGTTGTGTTATGAGGATGAGCTCATGAAAATTAGATAATACAGATTTTGAACTATATGTAAGCATGCAGCTTAATCACAGCGACTGACGATACAAATTAGATAAAAAAATTACTTCTTGGGTTATGGCGTTGTCCATAGTTTCAGCTGGTTGGTTTATCATCCCCAACAAATACTCATCGACCCTACCAGATCGCAGCAAGTCAAATGGTTGACGAATTAATGCACTCAGCCTTTGTGACCCTATTAAAAAGGCAAAATCAATTTATTGTTAGTAACAGTAGCAGCAACATTGTATATGTTACAGGGAATCTGTAATCTAATATTTTCAGGGATTTCTTGCAAGGTTAAGTCGTGATATTTTCGTTAGTTTTAATGAAAATATCACGACTTAACCAATCGTTAAGGGTGTACAGTTGACCTAACCGGTGCCCGGTTTTTTTTTTACCAAATATCGACGGGGAATCCGCGGAATCCGTCTCGTCGGAGTTTGCCGGTAACATATATATATATATATATATATATGCTGCAAACCCACAAGGAAAAAGAAAAACGATTCCAAGGCCTTTCGTGTATTCAGAGCTACATCTCGTCAGGGAATGACGAGGTGTAGCTCTGAATACACGAAAGGCCTTGGAATCTTTTTTCTTTTTCCTTGTGGGTTTGCAGCATGCATTCATTTCACGTGTTTAATTGTGAAATTCATCCTATATATATATATATATATATATATATATATTAGTGGTGGCCCGGATATCCGCATCATTTTTAACATCCACATCCGCACTTCTGACTGCGGATGTTATGCGGATATTACCTCTAATAAATTATGCAATTTACAATTAAATTAGTTTATAAAGTAGCTTATAAGGTCCAGTCATGCACATTTCATGTAAAGTATTAATTAATGAACAAACAAATATATAAACCTCAAAATATAAATACCTGATAACACGGAAAATTTAATAAAACTTGAGAATAAAAACCCACTCTAATAGACAGAGTTTATTTCCACGACAGTTTCGACGCCCACTGGCATCCTCCTCGGGTGGATACAGAAACACAAATGAAACAAAACAAGAGGGAAAAACAGTTCAGGGATCGACCGTTAAGAAATTCGCACCTAGGTTGGATTCCATTCTCTCGCTTTTAGTAAATGTAATAATGGAAGTAATTAATGTGGAAATAAATATATGCAGTAATTATGTCAAACATTAGGATCTGTATGTATAGAACAAGAAGATATTTTTAATTTGTGGAAATGTAGTTATAAGCTGACCCTGTAATAAAATGCCCTTCTGGTTTCGGGAGAACGATATCTAACCTAGGTGCGAATTTCTCAATGGTCTCTGGATTATTTCCTAATCGCCTTTTTTCATTCGTTTTTCGGTTTATAATTTCTGTATAATAAACAACAATGTAATAACCAATGTAATAATAAATTTATAATTTCTGTAATTAATAATTATGCAATATTAAATGTAATAAATTTAATTATAAATGTAATAATTATGTAAAAATAATAGAATCTGTATGTTTAGAACAGGAAGATAGTTTTAAAAAATTTGTGCGAATGTACTTAATGAAAATGCCCCTCCTGTCTCGAGAGAATGGAATCCAACCTAGGTGCGAATTTCTTAACGGTCGATCCCTGAACTGTTTTTCCCTCTTGTTTTGTTTCATTTGTGTTTCTGTATCCACCCGAGGAGGATGCCAGTGGGCGTCGAAACTGTCGTGGAAATAAACTCTGTCTATTAGAGTGGGTTTTTATTCTCATATTTTGACCTTCACGTAAAAAAGTGAAGTTTTTTGCATTTATTAATAAACTTGTTTCATTGAATTTTCTGTGGCTGAAACTCTTGAGAAAGTTATTTTTATCATAATGAAAACATTAATATTAATTTTAATTCTTATGCATTGCCTGCCATAATAGTAATATCACGAAATTTGAAAAATTATGTCATATATTCATAATTCTATATTATATTGATAGATTAACTAAATATCCGCGTCCGCGGATATTGGAATTTAAAATCCGCATCCGCAGCAGATGTTGAAAAACTGACATCCGGTCCACCACTAAAATATATATATATATAATATAATATATATATATATATATATATAATATATATATATATATATATATATATGAGAGAGAGAGAGAGAGGAGAGAGAGAGCTTTAAAACATCCCAATATTGTCTTTACTTCTCTTACTGATAAACTGATGGTTGGAACTCCACCTTTCTACTGTTGAAGGAAGCAGAGAGTGGCCGAATCTGAAGGCGGAGGCAATGAAAGCAGAGATCATTGAAGGGTTGACTTTGGAGTCATATCCATTCCAGTGCCCTATATAAAAGACAGTACAGTACACAGTAACTTCTAGACTCTAGAGAAATAAATAACTTGAGTACATAAAAAATTTATTGTTTTGATATTGACATATCTTAAATTTAAATATCAGCATCCTATGAATCCGTTTTAAGCGCAATAACCGCACTTAAATATGATGGAAAGTAAAAAGGCAATAAAGTGGTAACTAGGAGTTAGAGGCATCGAACCCACCTCGTATAGTATCAGAGTAAACTCTTCTGCTAATCACCCCCTTTTTTTTCCCCCCTTCTATCAGTATCCTATATTCTAAAGTACTAAAACTAAAAGTACTGGTAGACAGTGCTAATACCACAAAGTATTAAAACTAAAGTATCTGTTATCATCATCGTCAGTAGTAGTAGTAGTAGTAGTAAACAATTACATCTTTTTTGAGGACAAGGTCAAATTCTCGCATGGTAGATGCCCAAGTAGCTTGGGCAAAAATTCATTGAAAGTCACGTGTTGCATCTCAGCTGCGACAATGTGTCTCGTTTCCTTTTACGAAAACAAATAAAAAATAAATAAATAAAAATGTAAAACAATTTGTCTTCATTTAGAAATCATCAAATTATTTATTTGTATTTATTTTACAAAAGACGTTTAGTAAAATAATTTTAAATTAGTGAATTTTATCGAAGGTAATTTGGACACCGAGTCTTTTACACACGCAAATTTGATAGCCATCCATCCATCCATACATTTATCTATCTATCTATCTATCTATCTACACAAAATTTATCCGTATCACGATTCAAACCCGGGCCCTCCAACCCGGAGACGCGGGAACTGACCATTAGGCTATAGGACTATTAACTCCTATCCTGTCGTGGCCCGTCAGTACCGCGTATCTGAGTTAAAGGGCCGGATTCGAATCCTGGTGGAGATAAATTTTGTACGCACGCACACACACACACACACTATATATATATATATATATATACGGCGTCGCGAGTACAAAGGGGCGAACATTGGCGGTTTTGCAATTCTTCACGAATGAATAGTTCAACCCTCCCCCATCCCATCCGCAGACAACTTGGAATAACCATATACCCTCCCTCATACCCTCAAAATGTAGTTATTTTCAGTGATGTATTTGCGCTATGTGCCCCTCTTACACGATAGTCAAAGTTTAAACGTGTCTATTTTAAAACTGGTTTGGCGAGTTCGCCCCTTGTACTCGCGACCCCTCATATATATATATATATATATATATATATATATATATATATATATATATATATATATATATACAGGGTGGGACCGTAAGTTTCCATACATAGGAAAATTTAAACTTATGGTCTTCACGTGCGTCGGTATTTGGATCAGCAGTTTCCGGATGCTTGGATTGGTCGGCGTGGTCCTGTGGAGTGGCCTCCCAGATCCCCAGATCTCACCCCCTTGATTTCTATCTTTGGGGGCACTTGAAGGCCATGGTGTATCAGGAAAAGATACGAGACATAAATCACTAAAGGAACGTATCACCAACGCCATTACAAGCATAACGTCAACTGTGCTAATGCGTGTTCATCAACAGTGGGGAACACGTATTGAAATGTGTTTTCAAAACAATGGCAACCATGTAGAGCATATTATATAAATAAAAATGGTTGTCCATAAAAAAATGTTTATTTTTCCTATGTATGGAAACTTACGGCCCACCCTGTATATATATATATATATATATATATATATATATATATATATATATATATATATTCACGCACCATTCTTCATTAAAATACTTTGATATCCTACAAATACTTATAAATCCTTAAACCTAAATCATTTTACTTGATACAAGCGTCCGTCATTCCAGTGTGGGTTGATTTTACTCAGTTCTTTGGCTATTCTATTGTGTTCTCTCATCATTAAGGTATGAATGCAAACTAAACTATGTATCTCATTCACTCTCGCCTCTCCTGAAATACAGAAAATATTATCAGTGAAACTGAGGCTAAAACGAGAAATAATTATTTATAAGCATTAAATGTTCAATATACGATTTTATTTCATGTTGTATCTCCTTGTAAAGCCTATAAAGGTTAAGTGACTTTTAGTCTATTCAGTAGTTAGGTGGATGCCATCCTCCGAGTTCAGATGATATAGTGGCCCTTACACCGTTGGGATCGCTCGTAAAGCCGTAAGTTCTCTCCGTCACATATGACCTTTGCCGTTGTGAGAGAGATTAAACAACCCTAGACATTATTATTAGTAGTAATAGTATTTCTAAGATTTGATCAGCATAGGATAGTTAATTAAGGCATTGTACTATATATATATATATATATATATTTTTTTTTTTTAAGTTCGGGAAGAACCGATTCGCCTCTATTGAACAAAGGCATATCTCGGCGGAAAAACAAAGAAAAAGTGAGAGGAAAGACAGAGGAAAAAAAAGGGTGGAGGGGACAGTCGAAGTGGAAAAAGACCAAGGATGACAAGGACTGCAGGGTCGAGCCCCATCATCCTTGGGTGCTAGGGCCGAGGGCGCACACAAACGAGCACAAACTTAGAACCCCCCTTGCGGGGATATATATATATATGAAAATTAAAATGTTTATTGGCAGATTATAGTCCACATGACAAATATTATTAATACATGACAGTTCCCATACTAAGGATAAAAATATATAATTGATTAGAAATAATACTGTAATGTCGAAGTTAAGTGGAGCTACAGAGAGACGTTTTCGTACCGAGAAGTCCATAGCTTAGACTTTAGAGAATAAATGGCAGGACTCATGGATAGCTTGGATAATCGGGTTGGTTGATTTTTTTAATTCTTTGCATTAGACCAGCGTTTCTTAACCTTTTTCGACATCAGCACCAGCTGTAGTTAGGTCTAGGCCGTCTAGCACCCCCTTCACCTGGTTAGTAGCAAAAAGCACCACGCAATTACAAATCAAATAAGAATATGAGTACAATTTATAGTTGACCAATAATATTTTGAATAAAAAGATATCAAGTTAAAGCAAAGTGAACATATATTTAAAAGCAGCACATTTAGAGTAAAAAATAAACGAGGAAAATTTTAAAACGATATTAAAGACAAAACACAAGAATTATATTTACAAATTCAAACCTAAATATTTTCTTGAATATAACAATATAATAAAATACTTGTTCTTGAATATAACATAGATCAAGCGGCCAAAAGAAATGTTAAGAATAACAATCAAGGAGAAATACTTACCCCCTAATCTTGGGGTCAAAATCATGCAAAAAAAAGTAAATTTCTTGTGACACAGAGTCAACGTCTTCCTTCTTAATATTAATGGTGATAATGTAAACGTGCAATAAATCTTTCGTAATTAAATATATATTCAAATTCTCATACAATAATATCTGTCAATAAAATAGAAAAGATTAGGAGTTTGGTTAACGGACCTAACGTATCCACACTGCACATGACAGAAGCCCTTTTCCAGCACCCCCCTAAAATCGATTTCAGGACCCCCTGGGGGTGCTAGCACCCCAGGTTAAGAAACGCTGCATTAGACTGTATTGAGTACGTCTTGTTACCTCCGAGAATCGGGACGTTGCGGGTAGCAAACATTTGCGAAGCTGAGCATCTCGGGGGTAATTTATGTAATAGTCTAAAAGACCTGTTGTACATCAAATTTAGGGTTCTGCCAGAACCTTTTTTATAATTCACCTTTATAATTTACCTTAGTTTTTGTAACATTAAAAAGAATATCATGTTCCTGCGAATACACTTCGCATACTTTTAGTAGCCGATCCAGACCTTTAACAGAGGGACTTATTAACACCATATTATCGGCATAAACTAAGTTATTTATCCTTGTGTTATCTACAGTGTACAACATCCCACTGTTGCCTCATTAAGTGAAGCAATTAATCCGTCAACATATACATTAAACAGCATTGGGGAGAGCAAGGAGCCTTGTCTCACCCCGCAAGAGGAGCCAAAACACTCGGATAGTACATTGCCCCACCTAGCGGTGAAAAATTGGTGGGAATACCAAAATTTCAATACATTTAATATGTACATGGGAACCTTCCTTTTACGAAAACAAATAAAAAATAAATAAATACAAATTGAAAACAATTAGTCTTCATTTAGAAATCATCAAATTATTTATTTGTATTTATTTTACAAAAGACGTTTAGTAAAATAATTTTAAATTAGTGAATTTTATTGAAGGTAATTTGGACACAGTCTTTTACACACGCAAATTTGATATCCATCCATCCATCCATCCATCCATACATTTATCTATCTATCTATCTATCTATCTGTATACACAAAATTTATCCGTATCACGATTCAAACCCGGCCCCCCAACCCGGAGACGCGGGCACTGACCATTAGGCTATATGACTATTAACTCCTATCCTGTCGTGGCCCGTCAGTACCGCGTATCTGAGTTAAATGGCCGGATTCGAATCCTGGTGGAGATAAATTTTGTACACACACACACACACACACACACACACAATATATACGGCGTCGCGAGTACAAGGGGACGAACATTGGCGGTTTTGCAATTCTTCACGAATGAATAGTTCAACCCTCCCCCATCCCATCCCGAGACAACTTGGGATAACCATATACCCTCCCTGTTTGAAAATGTTTGTTACTTTCACAGAAGTCTCTGCTAACGGAGGCGGGGCCTATATATCTCTCACTAATATGTATTCAGATTACGTTTGGTTAAATATTATGAATTATCTAGTCAGGGACCGTGTTTCATTCCTTCCAAACGCTGACCAATCAGAGGAAGGAAAACATTTTTACATCTTAAATCAGATACTATTTCATTACAATATAGGTACCGGGTGATTACAAATGATGTTCCCGATTTCAAACATTTATTATGAAAAACTAACAAAGGTACAGCGAAAAGCAAGATATACAAAAAATATTTAACGAAATTTTTATTTGGAATATTGAACACGTCAGATATAACCCCCAAAGTTAACATGTTTTGTGCTCTTATCGCTGAGAAAGTGTACGGTCCATTCTTCTTTGCTGAACAAACAATTAACGGTATCATTTATCGCGATATGCTACAGCTGTGGATGATGCCGCAGCTGCTAGAGGACAAAGCTGATATGTGGTTTCAGCAAGATGGTACGCCACCCCATTTCCACAATGTGATTACAACATTTGTGAGTGAGCAATTGCTTGATCGTTGCATCGGGCGTGAGGGGACCATTCCTTGGCCGGCTCGTTCGCCCTATCTAACCCCACTTCACTTCTTCATCTGGGACTATGTCAAAAATGAAGTTTTTATTCCACCAATTACAACAACTTTGGAACATTTGAAGGAAAGGATACGTGGGCTGTTAGAAAAGTTCAGTATGATATGCTGCAAAATGTATGGAGGGAAACAGAATACCGCTTTGATGTCTGCAGAGCCACCAAAAGGAGCTCGTATTGAACTGCGATAGCTTGTAAATAAAATTTTCTGAGTTGTTCTTAATTTGTATACCTTACTTTTCGCTGTAGCTTTGTTAGTTTTTTCATAATAAATGTTCAAAATCGGGAAGCTCATTTGTAATCACCCTATAATGTATGATGATGATCATCATGATGATAATAATTAATAATAGTTTTCTATTATTATTATTATATTATTCACAGCTAAACGAAGTAGTTAATTCAACGACAGACCTGCTTAATTCAATCAATTAAGTTTGTTATTAGAAAAACAAGCATTTTAACCAGCCCTGTCAACCATTGTTTTGGTTGTCATATGTATTAACCCGAACTGTTTTGGGGTTGTTTGAAGTAGTTTTTTCTGCGCGATAATGATAATAATCGTTCTCGGTTGTTTAACTTCTTTCGTAATGGCAAAGGTCATGTGACGGAGAGAGACCTACTGGTTTACCGAATCACCTTCGGATCGTTACATCAGAACTCGGTGAAAAAAACAATGTCGCTTAACCTCGCTGATCTCACGGGAAGCAGTGTTGCGACGTGGCCACACGTAACCCTGTAATAATAAATCATTATTAAAGTATTACCGGCAAGGAAGCATTGTTGAGAAGGTTTGCTCCTTATGCACCCCTCATCGGGTAAATCCGTCTTCAAAGGAAGAAGCGGCTTTTGACCCACAGAAAATACCTGATGATCTTTCAGGAGACCCCCTCTCCCTAACCGGAGTTCTCTGGTGCAGAAAGAGTTAATGAGAGAGAGAGAGAGAGAGAGAGAGAGAAGAGAGAGAGAGAGATTTAATTAGGAAAAATGTGTGTGTGTGTGTGTGTGTGTGTGTGTGTGTGTGTGTGTGTGTGTGTGTGTTTGCGTAGACAACGGAGCATAAGTCAGGTCGAGTGTGTAATATTTCATAATATATGTAATGAAGTAATTTTTTTGTGAGGTAGGTAGCACATTTGGTACTTCCAAACATTAAAAAAATGTAGAGGCCTACATAAAAAATATTTAGAAATGCTTTTAATGTCGGAAAAAAGATATTACGCTACTTTAATTAAGGTTTGGTTTGGTTAGGGCGGGCTAGATTAACGAGTACCTCACTATTTAACGACTTAACAGAGAACAACCTTCGAACCCTCAATTGCGTCTGAAACATTTATCACACCCTTCTCAATTCAGTGGCACTAAGGCTAGGCTAGGTTAGGTTTGACTATTTAGTTTTTAGATTTCGGGGTTTAAAAAAGTAGATAGCGCGTTTATGCGGAGATTTTTTTTCTTATTTAAGAAGGAGGGGGTCAAGGGCGAGTGCCTGCAAAACTGATACCTCCCCCACCCGCTCCCATAGAAGAAGAAGGTCGAAATCAAGGTCTCTGAGGCTTTTAAAATAGATACAATTTTTAAAAGATTCGACGTATGTGAAGTGAGGAATAGAGGGAGAAGTGTGTATTTGGGAGTATGCTGAACTGCTCAATGTGTGTGTGTGTGTGTGTGTGTGTAAATCAATTCGAAATGAGTGATAATTTATAGATGTACATCGGTAGCGTTTTTAGTGAGGTATCAATTTTGGTACCTGAGAACATTAAGTAGTTGTATAAAACAATCTAGAAATATTAATTACTAGTGTCATAAAAGGAGATATCCGTCTTACTTCGCAGCTTCATCCGTTCCTCCGTACACTGTGTTTGCGTCGATCACGCTTGACAGGGTGTTAAACTGCTCTCGATGTCCTGTTGCAAAATAATAATACAAAGGTTATATCAGCTTCTACTTTAATGTAAACGGTGTCCATAAATAAATTATCTTTACAAATTAAATTAATTTTCAACTGAATTTGTAAATTTATGGACATTGTGTAGCCTACTTTTTTGAAACCTCCAAAGTATGAAAAATACTTTTAAAGAAATCTGTAGGCCAATTCTTCAATAGAGCAAAGCTACC
The DNA here is from genome assembly GCA_023014485.1 of Bathynomus jamesi. Lineage (NCBI taxonomy): Eukaryota > Metazoa > Arthropoda > Malacostraca > Isopoda > Cirolanidae > Bathynomus > Bathynomus jamesi. The sequence goes on from JAJOZX010000942.1 coordinate 439,153, forward strand.
GCTTTCTCGATTTTTTAGTCCAACGTTTCGTCTGTACACTTCAAACGTTTTCTACGAAATACAGTAGTACATTTTAAAATTTAAAATAAAAATAACGTATATTAAAAATGCAGCTAAATTAAAGTAATGAACTTATGTGAAGCAAATTACACGTACGCAAGAATATCTAATTTCAAATATTTTTTTTTGTATAATTTTGGATATTGAACCGATATTTTTAATTGAAGATGTCGATAAAGTTTAGTATTTCATTCTATTTTATATTAATTTCTAATTTGAATTTCTTACTTAAGTGATTCAGCTATTTGTAGATAAGGGAATCGCTCAGTTCGTTGTATGATAGAATTTTGAAATTATTTAACTTTATTGGTTGGTAATGTTCCCAGTCAGTTTCTATGTGTTCGTGTATCTTGCTTGGTGTGTGTGTGTGTGTGTTGGTGTGTGTTGGTGTGTGTGTGTTGGTGTGTGTGTTTTGTAGCATTCTCAAACGAAGGCTATTCGACGTATAACCAATGTAGCAGTAGTTAGGCTCAGCCTCAGCCCGGCCGCCGCCGCCGCCGCCGCCTAGTTACATAATTGAAAATTAACAAAGAAATCTCTCCGTTTTATTCAAAAATAGTCCTGGAGAAGGCCTCAAAAAGTATACTACTACTACTACTACTACCTTTAAACTTAGATTAGCAGATTTGTAAATGAAATTTATCATCGGTAAAATGAAGTTGGCTCAAATTACTTGAGGTGTCTTCGAACGACGGTTCAGGATCTCGATCCACAGTCAACCCCTCTGCAATATCCCTCCTCGTTTTAGATATACAGGGTGTCTCATAAGAAAATTTATTTTAAATTAAATTTACAAAAGTAATAAATTAGAATTAAACAAATGTTCAAATTGATGTCTTGTTTTGGGACCTTTTATGTTGCAGGTAGAATAACACTGGCTAATATGGAAGAGAGTTACACTCCTGAGGAAAAGACCTCCTTTTCTTTCCTTAGGAATGCAACTCTCTTCCATATTAGCCACTGCGTATTATTCTACCTGCAACAAATAAAAGGTCCCAAAACAAGACATCAATTTGAACATTTGTTTTAGTTCTAATTTATTACTTTTGTAATTTTAATTTAAATAAATTTCTTATAAGACCGGACTTATGGGACACCCTGTACTTAAAAAAAATTCTTCCAAACTCATTTCAGTAGCCTAGAGTGGTTAAGGTCAGCGCCCGTAGCACAGTGGGCAACACCACTTTCCTTTAAGCAATGTGAAGACAGAGGTCGGGGGTTCGACTCCCGATGGTGCCAGTAATAATGATAAAGGAGTTAGCGGAATGGACGCATTCGTCTGGCCTGAGCGCTGTGCCAGTGTCTGACTCTTCTCACTGATTAATTATTAATCATATTGTTTAAGACACGTGGCTATCTGAAGGACGCGGGTTCGAATTCAGATTTCATCGATTAAGGTTCAGATTTCATCGATTAAGGGGGGGGGGGTCCTCTGCGTCTTCCTTAGCAGGGCCGTGGTCGATATTTCACGTTAAACTGTATTAGGTCCCTTCAGAGTGGGACAACAAGCTTGACCTTCGTCTGGATAAACGAGTTTGGTGAATGTTGATAGAAGGCGTATCAGAAGTTACTCTTGCTCATAATCATTAAATATAAAAATTATTTCGCTTTTCCTGCGAACGGACAATGTTAAAAAAAAAAAAAAAAATCTCTCTTTCCCATTTGATTAACATGTCCAATCCAGTTGTTAAATGCACAATTTAGTCTCCATACTAACAGAGGAATTCACATGACAGAAAGAACCTATCGTTTAGTGTGGAGCCAGAACCACGTGTCTCTACATCTAAACGCGGAGGACGGTCAACCATAGAACTATAACTCAAACCCAGCGACGCTAATAATCAGTCAGAAGAGCCAGAAATTAGCACAGCGCTCAGGCCAGACTAAAGGGGCCCATTATTATTATTAAACAGTATCATCGGGAGTCGGACCTCCGAGCTACGGGCTGGCCATCGTCACTTAACTTCGCTGATCTAACCCACTTAACCCACATACCTAAATGACAGTTCTGCCTTACTCCTGGAAAACCTCGAACAAAGTTCAGACACTTTGTCCTGAAGTTGTAGAACTCATCTTCAGGCGGGATTTGGATTTCGTAGCAATAGGGATTTTTCAAGGATGGGAGTCTACCACAGCAATCTTCAGGCTCATTTCGAGTAACAGGATCTGTAAGAAAAATGCATGTAACATTACCCCTTCAAGGTGTTTAGTACGACGTATATATTTTAAAGGTTTCATTACGATAATGTAGTTGATAGTGTGTGTGTGTGTGTGTGTGTGTGTGTGTGTGTGTGTGTGTCTTATCTACAGAATAGCGACAATCTTGAAGATACATACAGCGCCCTAGAGGTCTGCACGGGCTTACTTTTACAGGTCCGTACATTTTGGGTGAGACAGGCCTGAAAAAGTAGGCCCATGCAGACTTCTAGGGCTCTATATGTATATTCAAGATTGTCGCGATTCCGTAGATAAGACACTTGTACATACACACACACACACACACACAATTATCAACTACATTATCGTAATGAAACCTTTAATGCAGGGGATACGCGGTCATACGCAGGTATACGGCGTATGGCTAAATATCTTGACCTCAGGTCACGAAAAGGTTGCCAAAATGGCCATTTTCATTCACTGCAACGATTTTAAACCTACTTCCCATTATCAAATCGTCATAAAACTTACACCATTCTATTCAGCGTAATCGTTTTAGTAACGCAAACGACTTTCAGAAGTATAAGTAAGATATCTTGACCTCAGGTCACGAAAAGGTCACCAAAATGGTCATTTTGGTACCCCCCCTTCCTTCGCTGACCAATGGTGGGAGTAGCGTATGGGCAAGGAAAAAAGTTACCATTAGAGCACTGCATATACCTATTAATACGTATTTACTTGTATGCATGTCATGCATACACATACATATGTACATATTAGTCCAGACCGGTCCAGAATCCAAATACCCGAAATTGTACCAGAAACGTGTTTTTCTTATTACATATTAAAGCAAGCAAGTAGTTTGGCTAAAATTCAAGCTTTATACTTGCAAAATTTGAAAACTAGTGATGATCCGGACCATTTCTTTTGAAGCCTGCCCCGGACCGGTCCAGTTGCATCATTATTAATTATTAAAATAAGTAATTATTAAAATAAAATTGAAACTATATATAGATCACAAAGAAAAAAAATGCAAAAATTGTTATTAATCTCAGTGTTCCTGAGGATGTTATTCGACGAAAGCGCTTGAACACTATTTCGTGTTTTAATTTCCTTTGTGGTTATTTTCATCTTAAATATTATTCACTTGTTACTTTCGTGAAATAATTTTCAATATAGATAGATAGATAGACAGATAGATTAGATAATTACCAGACGGAACAGCAGTGTGGGTAAAATCATGATCCATGAGTTGTCCCAGGCGATCAGGAAGGATGTAACTGCGTGTTGTTGATGATGGTAACTTGCGTGTCGTGAAGCGAGGTAGAGACTAGACGAGGCGAAGGCAAGGGAGAGTGATCTGCGCCACTCTTACGGGGAGAGCTCACTCCATCCGAATACAATGGAGGGAGCAGCCTTCAACGAAACGTAGCACACGAGGTGAAATCGCTCACAATTAGCTTTGTTATTTACATATACCAATTGTCTATCAATGGTAGGACCTAATCTTTAAAAACTTACATCAACTTTATAGATATAATTGAAATGCTTACTGTAAATTTTTTAATTAATTCTTTAGTCAGAATTCGTTATTAATAAGCCAAGAGTCTTTCGATACAAAATGTAATAAAAAGATAATTTATAAATATTGCACACTGTTCACCAAAGTTAGGTGAAAGATCTTTCGATACATAAATCTGACTTCTGCTCAATTAAATTCACCTCTGGAAACTGCTCCAACAGCTCCCCAAGTTGGATTCTGAAGATTGTTGCACAAACCATCGAACGTCGGTATCTTCCGGGTGAACATATTAATGGACTCGCGAAGGGTGGACATACTTTCAGAATGGAAGTTTTTGTAGTGTTTGATTTGGGATAGAAAACGACTAACGAATCCCGCGTCCAGCGATACCTACAGTAAAACAAAGTATTAAATGAATATGGAGAGTATCAATACAAGTATAAGGAAGAGAAACAAAGTAAAACATAATCCCGAGAGTTAAATGGATAAACATAGATTAGATAAACAAATTGGTAGATTTGAATTTTCAGACGATCTTTTGTCGTCTCGGTTAAGAGGAAACGTGTCAGGACTGTCAGGTGTTAAGGGATCGAAAGAACTCATCGAGGATCCTCTATAAACTTCCTACTAAATAACTTCCGTAAATATGTAGTTTTGCGGATACAACCCCTTTAACAAAGTCGAAAGCCACGCCTATGACTAGTGGAAGGTTGATGACGTAGAAAACTGCTAACCAATCTTGTACCTCCAGGGCCGCCGAGAGCTGCCCCGGGCCCCGGGGAAGATTGGTATATGGGCCCCCCCTGTTTACTCAGGATTTTATTATGAATGTTTTTTGCGTACATAACAAGCAAGCTGATTATATGTCCAAGTCACTATTCAAAACATACAGTATGAATAAACAACTCAGAAGAAAATGACCATTTTATTTTTCGAATCAATTATATTAATTCTATCACCATACAATTTACAAGTGCAGTAGCAGTCCATGCAAGCAGGACAATTGTTTACTGCAAGATTTTCATAATTTGCCTTCTCTCTAGCAAAGTGGTAAATGATTCTAATGAAATTTAAAGTACGGGCTAACTGGCTTTCAATTACAATGGTTCCCAGATCTGTCAGTCGGTCTTGGGCATTGGTGGACCGCAGATAATATTTTATCTGTTTCAGTTTGACTATGATAATCTCTATAAAATGTATGTTCATTAATTATACTTCCTCTCCATCATTTAATCAATTGCTTTATTAATATTTTTAGACTTTATCCCGCCTCTTTCCGGGCCCCCAAGAGCTCCGGGCCCTGGGGATTTATCTCGGCGGGCCTGCGTACTACCACATAACAGCGTACGCCTGATTGGTATCACGGGTGAAATGGGTTTGTCTTGCAACCTTTATAAAAAATCTGATGGCTGCGAAACTACATATTAGCCGGAACTTTAAAATGAGCCTACACCAGTTCTAATATAACATTCTTATAACCTCTAAGTAGTTCAGACTTAATATTGCATACCCTGTTATTACAAGATCAACTGTCCAAAATTCAAACAAAACTGCGCTTCTAACTGAACCCAAGTATATCTTTTTTATTTTTTGCTCATTCTCTTATCATTCATGTCTCGGGTCTCCTCATTGCACCTTTTTTCCGTCACCCTCCCACCCTTAACCAGAAAGAGTAGCTTTAAACTTTATTAAATATTAAAAAAATAAAACTTACTTTTTAGCGAGAATCGAAGTCGTTTCTAAAAGTAGTTCACCAACAGTTTTTACCTCTTCAGGAGTCCATTCTCTTTCCGGTCGTAATATGGGAGATCCTGCGTAAACCAAAATAAAATTTCAGTGTTCAATATATATATATAATAATAGTAATAGCAGAAGCTATTAAATTATCAGAAATAGTACTAATTAAAAACAGAATTCAAAATGTATGAGAAATATGAGCTTTCATTCCGCATAGCAACGGCAAACCTAAACATATAAATTAACTTCGCAAGAATTAAAGTGATAACGTTAAGGAATGTCAATTTGTCTTATCTTTAAATCAATTATATTTTGACACTAAATGAAAATAATATTGAAACATAATACTGATGTTAGCAACCTGTTTTGGATGAAGCCGAGAGAAAAGCCGTCTCCACATCGTTGAATGTAATACACCGTCCAGAACCTCCAATAATAATAATAATAAAAATATCGTGAATACCTTTATTTATTTTATATATATATATATATTTATATATATATATATATATATATATATACACACACACAGTTGTACAAAGAAATCTAGTCCCAACAACAATAACTGTATTACACGAGTACCAAAGGGACTAGAGTCACTAGACTTTTGTGCTTGATTGTTGGTCGATATAAATATTTACTTCACAAATACAGTAGACCAAATAAATACAATAGTAACTAACTAAATAATTATATATGAAACTATAGTGTTTGTCATTTATCATTACTTATTCGGACTATAGTGGATTTAATTTTCCCAGAAGAGTTCCTTGTTCCATGCACGGTCTGTGTATCAATATATATATATATATATATATATAATATATATATATATATATATATATACCAACCTCTTTTATTTATACACCAGCTCTATCCTCTTTCCCCCGCGAAGAGGGCGGGTGAGGAAAGGGATGGGTAGTTGACGAATGATATTAACCTCAATATAGCAACTTCATTTTGATTTACTCATAAATAAGCACTCTAATTACAATTAGCTTGTATTTTTTCTTCTAAAAGTATATTTGGTAATAATTTCCAGTTATTTAGTAATTTAATGTTATAAGCTTATTAATTAAGCGCTTTAAAAGGATTCCGTTAGCATAACAGTAGGAATAAGCGACTCTTTAAGTTGCTTCCACGATCCACGTTTTGCCTAAAGAAATGAATGCATTATGGGTCTGTGTTTCCATCGGTGGATATTTTTTATTCTTTTAAAACAATATTAATTCATCCCCATGTATAGCGATCAATAATTTTATTGTATATCATTTATTACATTTATACTATCGTATAAGCAGTGAAATTATCGGTGAATTGATACAATTTTTATAAAACACGTATATAGGAAGTCAAACAAAAGAAGCAATTCTCAAGGTTGCTTCCACTGGCGCCTGTCTCGACGCAACAAAATTATTACTCTCCCCACTCCTTTTTCAATGCACTGATTTGGATTTCGAGCCTTTTGTATTAAAAAAATATTTGAAAGGAGTATAGCTAGTGATAATTTATCATAATTTGATCGTCATTAATTTTGTCTAACAGCGCTTCTAATCATTTAAGTAGGGAAGCAATAGGGCAAAATGATAAAAACGGCAATAAAAATGCCGGAGACTTTTGGGGACTGTTTGTGAAATGAGCGAGGATGGTAGCGGCTGTGTCATCGTCGGTGGATGTCCTCGGAGGTCCACTGCGCGGTTTATCTCCTATGGATGCCGTTTCCCTGAACTTTGCTACAAGTCTGCCGACACAGCTGTGTGTTATTGGCGCGCAGTCCGGATGCAATCTGTTAAATTCCTCAGCAACCTCCCCCTGACTCCGATTTCCTACGAGCAGAATTACCTGGATGCATTCTTCCTTACTCAAAGACATCATGGGCACTTGCATAAACGGAAAAACATGAATTACTTATTTTATCCTATGGTTCCAGACTTATGGGACACCCAGTAGGGGGCTGGGGGCAGTACATGAGAAAATTTTAGGAATAGGAAGGTATATATGTATATATGAGAATGTTTTAAATTTCCGGTAAAACACTTACGTGGTTTGGAGTTGAAGGAGAAAAGACCTTGGGTAGAAGACCTTGATTTTAGCGATAAACTAATAGCGCATTTTCGACCTTGGGAAATGACAAGCGAAAAAAAAATGAAATTAAAAATGCATATAGCATCATTTCTCTCTGGGTTATCTTCATCTACAAAGATAAAAAAAAAAAAAAGTTTAATCAAATGATACTGATATTTCGGATGGGAAGTACAGTTTTTTTAAAAAAGGTCACCCACCAACAAAATTCCTAAGAAGCAAAAAAGTTATGGCTAATATTAAGTTTTAAGACCAGATTACATTAAGTTAGGTGATCGTTCTAGATTGGTGTTATTTCCCACGTGACCAATTTCGGCCAATGCCCAATCACGATCTTTGTAACAAATCTCGATTTTGTAAATGAAAAAAAAGGTTTCCACGGAGCTTAATATTTTCCTTTGGATATTTTATTGTTTTTGGCGAGAGAAGTAAAATTTGAAAAAAAAAAAAAAATCATTACTAATTAGTAATATTTTATGCTTTTTACAAATTGTATGTTTCTTAGCGAACTTTTTTTTCTAACTGTACGCTTATCCATTTGCCAACAATTTTGAATTCCTCCATTCGTTAAGTTCAGTCACGCATGGTTAGCCTACGCTAAGTTAAGTTAGACAAAGAATAACTTATTTCAGAAATGAAGCTCCGCCCACTTTTGTGATAACGTTTTGAAAAATTTTTGGAGCTGGTGGATGAAAGTGTGAGGATTTTAGGGGTACATGATGTCTATTGTATGTCGAATAGTTAAAAAAAAAAAAAAAAACGGTTAAATATCGAAATATGGACAGCTTCGGCTGCAGGTTGGACTGTGAAACTCTGATTTGCAATTAGTTTAGCCACGCACTATAAGTCCGAATGTAAATATTTGCACTTTTTCACTTCAAAATTTTACTACTGTCACTGTGTACTAGTTTTTTTTACAAAAGTAGTTAAAAATTAAGTTATCTGGAGTTCATTTCTCATTGCGTCTAAGTACAAACTACGAGACACCTGGCAATTGTAGTTAGATGATGACTAAAATTTTTATATTTGGTAAGTTTAAACTTTTGCTCTTTAAATAATTAATATTCGACTTCGTTCAAAGCATATTTTATTAATGGCATTTGAGATTAAGCTGTCAGTCACTGATAGGCCTAGGCTTAAGCTATGGTTCTGAAAAGATATTTACAATATTTTTTCCTAGGCTAAATTTCGCATAGGCCATACGTAAAAATATGGATTAATGATAATCATTCAGTAGGTTCAGAAATTAGTACAGCGCTCAGGCCAACTAATGCGGCCCATTGTTCTAACTCCTACATCATTATTACCAACATTATCGGGTTTCGAACCCCCGACCTCAGTGTCTTCATATCGCTTATAGGGAAACTATTACCCACTGAGCTACGGCCGCTCTCAGTGTCTTCATATCGCTTATAGGGAAACTATTACCCACTGAGCTACGGCCGCTGGTTAAGATACGGCTTAGGCCTAGTCAAGATCTTCACAAAACTAAATTATGCCCGAGCACACCGATAAACAAGGCAAGACAAGCGAGTAAACTGGGAACAAAATCAATCTACCCGCCAGTTCACGCACTAATATAATTATGGTGTGCTAGTCTCGATCTGTTCTGTAGTGACTGTAATGAAATGAATTTATGGAAGTGTGTGTTTCTTTTCCAGCACATGAGCGCGTTATGTTATATGTTGAGCGATTATTCATTCGCACATTTTTCATAAAATATCACCCTCCATTGGCTGAACCATTAACTATAGTGATATCATAACATGCAGTAGTTGCCCAATGCAGTCGTGAAATTCACTATAATATACCACTGTATATATTATTCCAACAAAGAAAAATGGAAAGATCTCCAGTAACGTTTGTTGCTTCAGAGAAGTCTCCGCCTTCGAAGGCGGGTCCTATACATCTCCCACCAATGTATATTCAGTTCAAGTTGGATTAGATCCTGTCAATTCTCCCTACTAATTCTGAAATGTCCAATCAGCGACCATGTTTCATTTTTTCCAAAGGCTGACCAGTCTATCAACTTATTTCACTTATCATTAGTCATTACTGACGACGAACAGCAACTAGTAAAAATCAATATTCCAAATATTCTCCTTTTAAAAAAATAAAAATAATAAAATTTTCCTTCTTCACTTCACGAGGTGAAATTAAAATAATCTTTCTTCTAAATTTAGGAGACTTCTCATACATACAGAAAACTGGTTCTGTTAAACATGGGCCACGTGGTTGCCAAGATGCAACACCGCTTCCTGCAGAGTGTAGATTATCGAAGCTAAGCGACATTAGATCTGGTTCGGAGGATGGATGACCGTCCTTTACGTTCAGGACCCATTGTTCGGATTCCACGTAAAACAGTAGGTCCCCTCTGTTACATTACCTTTTCTCGTTACGAAGGAAGTTAAACAATCCCTAAAACATCACATTTGTTTAACATTCACCTTCACCCTTCCACCCTTTCTATGAGCACGTAGCATTTGGCCTAACTTAGTTCAGTCTATTTTTGTATCAAGGCAATTAATGTTAAATAGGATCATATATATATATATATATATATATATATATATATATATATATATATATATATATATATAATGCAAACTCACAAGGAAAAAGAAAACTGATTCCAAGGCCTTTCGTGTATTCAGAAGTACACCTCGTCCCTGACGAGGTGTACTTCTGAATACACGAAAGACCTTACAATCATTTTTCTTTTTCCTTGTGGGTTTGCATCATTATTCATTTCATGTGTTTAATTGTGAAATTTATCCCATATATATATATATATGACCTTGTTTGTGACGGAACGGTGTTCCGGTACCTTTTATTTTCAACACGCAAAACAAAATTTCATGTTTTTATTTCATTCTGATTTGGGTCGGGGTGGGTAGGGAGAGGTTACATGACCAAATTTTAGGAATATAACGCAAGTTTTTTTGGAATTGCCTTCTACAGGGCCCAGGAACTAAAGCAAGTTTGGGGGGAGGGGGGGCTTTGTCCCTCAATTAAAAAAAAAAACAAACATGAATTTTGGTATAAAATTTTTTATGCTTTTTCATCATTAAACTAACAAAATCAGAAGTTACATAACTAATCCTATGTTTGGCAAAGGTAAAGAAAAATCGTTACCGCAGAGAAAAAAATTACGTCACTGTGATAAGAATAATAAATAATACGTCGCAATAAAAAGAGAAAATAATAGGCCACAGTAATAAGAATAAGAAATAACTTAAATAACATGAATTCCAATGTCATATTAGGAAGGTACCTACGTTTTTGGATGTTTTGGCAATATTGAATTGCCCCGGCCAGCAAACCGGTCACTTTCAGGTTCTCAATCCACCCATGCAAAAATACGAAGTTCTCGATAATATATATATATATATATGCGTCTTGGTGGTGTAGTGGTCAGCGTCGCTGACTATGAATCCATCAGCCCGAGATCGAGACCCGGTGACGGCAGGCGGCGTGCAGTATAACCCATTTTTCATCCTTCCACACAGAAATTGGTTGGTCGATAAATGAGTACCCTGGTGGCCTAGTGGTTAAAACGCTGGGCTGCTGGTGGGGCGTGGTTCGGATTCCACGTTAAACTGTAGGTCTAAGGTGAAGTGACAAGCTTGACCTTCGTCAGAATGAACAATTCGGGCGGAAGCAAAACCAATGTAACCAAGGTGTGTGTGTGTGTGTGTATATATATGAGAATTATTTCACGAAAGTAACACGTGAATAATATTTATGATAAAAATAACTACGAAGGAAAAAGGAAACACAGAATGGTACTCAAGCGCTTTCGTCTAATGACATCCTCATTGTTCCTGAGGATGTCATTAGATGAAAGCGCTTGAGCACTATTCTGTGTTTCCTTTTTCCTTCGTGGTTATTTTCATATATATATATATATATATATATATATATGGGCTACGTCGTGGCCGATGTCGTAACACCGCTTCCCGAAGATCAGCGAAGTTAAGCGACATTGGGTCTGGGTAGTAGTTGGATGGGAGACCGTCCTCCGCGCCCAGATTATGTAGCGACCCGTGGTTCGGATCCCACGTAAAGCTGTAGGTCCCCTCTGTCATATGACAGTAAAACTAATAAGATAAATGTGTATTTTAGAAAGTAGCCCACTAACGTTTTAAATTAGCCGAAAATGTAGCACGTAGCCCAAAATGGAAATTTAGTAGCGAGAGAGGTTTCAAATTAGCCTAATTTTCGACTTTTAGCCCAGTCTGATAACCTTCAGGAGTAGAAGCAGGGTTATGAGATTGGGCTAAAATTCGCAAATTGGGCTAATTTTTAACCCCTCTCGCTATTAAGGTCAGGGTCAGGGTACAAATACTACTAACAGACCCCCATCAAGCCACAGAGTGTGGGAGGGGCTTCCCATTCCCCCAAGGTCGTGCCACCCATCCCCCAGTCAGGTGAATCCTGCCTCAGGAGGATCGAGGATGACGGGTAGGTAACGGTCAGCAGACGCGCTTCGCGGAGTGTTCCTCAACCCGTTCTCGCACCAAGGCCTCCGGTGAGGAACCTTACCCTCTTTTTTTCGCAAATTCAGCTCTCGAACGAGGAATGCTATATTCGTCACATGATGGAAGAAATTTTGGTGAATACAATATCGTGTTAATAAACTAAACACCAAATCTCCATATTGTAAATCGTTTAAAGTAATAATTAGGTGTGTAAACTCGCAGTTCAACCATTACAACACGAGTCAGTGGCCACACGGTATTATTGTTGCTAAGGAATTTATTAACTTTTCCAGGAGATTTGGCAAGTCAGAATATAATTATAATAAGCGTCCTAATTAGAATGCCTGAAATCTGTATTATTTATATAATAATAATAATAATAATAATCGGATAAATACTGATGGCGGTTAATAGGTTGAGATTAGTTTCATATAACGTTGGATGAACAAGAAATTAGTTTGTAGATGTCCATAACATTTATAATATTGCAGACTTGGTACTCTTGTGAGAACATTGGTTGCCTAAGCAGGAATTCAATTTTTTATCTTGGATTCATGAGGACTTTATATACCATCCATCATCACCCGTAGATTTATCTAATGATCTCCTTTATGTAGTTTCTTTGGTGGAGTTGGTTTCTTAATCAAGAAAGATTTAACAAAATATGTAAGATTTCTCCCAAGCGATAATGAAAGAGTGATGATAGGTATTGAATTTCATATAAACGTTGAATGCCTCTTAATTGTGAACTGCTATTTACCTTACAATAATGGCAATAACCTAGATGAATACAGTACATCGATTTTTTGTATAAAATTAAGTTACTTTCAGATAAACCATAATATGGATGGATGGATTGATCACAGTTTCATTACTACTATAATAATTTACCAAAAATGTGTCCGTCTGTCTGTCCGTCGAAACTTTTACGTTTCTGAACCGATTTCGACCAAATTTCGTATGATGGATGCGGGTGATGAGTAATGAACGAAAATATATGTGTGACCAGCCCTCCCCTCCTTCCCCCCATCAATTACTGGGCCCGAAGGTCCCAGCACGCGATAAAACTATAGAAAAGAACGCAGCCATGAAAATCTTGAGCTTCACATTGATGAATAAATTTAGAAAAGAATGTGGCCATCAAAAATTTTAGCTACGCATCAGAAGCCATGATAAGTAAAAAAATGTGACAAATTGTATTTGAAATTTAACTGCTTCGTGAGCTTCAAGTAAAATCTGTGAAGCTGCATTTAAAATTTAAGTGATTCGTGAGCAAATTGTAAATGTTAAACTCTAACTTGCTTAAAGAATATTCCGCCAGTAGGACGGTATTTTGCGCCCACTTACTGTCGGTTCAATTATTTGGTCAATAAAACTATAGAAAAGAACGCAGTCATGAAACTCTTGAGCTTCACATTGCCTCCGGTAATATAATCTATATTATAATAAGAGAGCTGTCCGTCTGTCCGTCCGTCCGTCCCACTTTCAGAAATTGTGAGAAAAAAATTCAGAAATTGTATTACGGGCGGCAATGTGAAGCTCAAGATTTTCATGACTGTTCTTTTCTGTAGTTTAGCAATGGGGGAAGGGTGGGGTAATGGGGGAGGGGTTAGCCCCCAAGTTGCATGGCTGGGGGTGAGGAGGTTTTGGGAGATACCAGATTCAGAAATGTTGACACAATGTGAAGCTCAAAATTTTCACGGCTGCGTTCTTTTCTGTAGTTTAGCCTGTCTAACCGTCAGCGAAGCGACGGGAACTGTACTAGTAATAATAATAATAAAGAAAATTTGTTGCTACAGTTTTCAAAGACCTCAGCACCGCGGTCTAACGGGTATGCTATGTAACGGATTGTAATTCTACGCATCGGCATATTTCCCCTAAAAAAAAAAAACCCAGTCTGTAAGACGGACAGGTATGCTAGTTAGTAATAATTTAAAGAAACGTATTGGTGATGTTCATATTTTGCATGCTTTTCTTCTCTCAGATCATAGACCATTGAAGCTAGTAATAAATTGTACCAACTTAAATAAACCACGCCATAACTTCTCAAGCAGAAATGAACGTGTCGACTGGTCTAATGTTAATATGCAACAGAAAATAGAATATAAAGATAGGACAAAGCACCTTTTTGATAATTTAGAAGTATTACACCTTGACTGTAGAAATCCTGTTCAAATGATTCTCACTTTAAATTTGTTGATAGGTATTATAATGATACAACATCCATACTAAGGGAAGGAAGAAGGCCTTGGATTAAATCGTACAGTTGTCATACTCAAGTTATTCCTGGGTGGAATTATTTTATAGCCCCCCTAAGAAAAGAAATCAAAGGATGCTTACGATATATGGTGTCTCCTTGGTCGTCCGAGAATAGGGGCATGAATACGAGTAGAAGTAGGGCTCACTATAAAACAGCCATAAGACGATGTAAACAGGAACAAGACTCCATTCGAGCTTAAAAAGCCCGTAAGGCTAATTTAGTTTAAATAATAATAAATTCTAGAAATTTCTCAAGAAAGAAACGGGTGCTAAGAATGCCATCCCAATTGATGGAGTGTCTGGGGAGGTAGAAATAGTCAAGTTATGGAGAACGAAGTACTCAAGACATTCTTAACAGCGTGGGAAGAGTTAAGTTTAATGCAGGCTGCAATGGAACGACATTAGGAGGGGCCATTGAAAATGCGGGAACTTCAGTGCCTAAAATTAAGAGTAATTAAAAAGCTAAAGACAGGCGCCTCACCAGGGTTAGATGACTTGTCGAGTGAGCATTTAAAGTATGCTAATGATGTGATCAGTCTTCATATCTCATTACTGTTCTCAGCCATGCTCGCTCACAGTTATATTCCTGCAGAGTTTATGAGGGTTTATATCACACCCCTTGTCAAAAATAAATATGGGGACATTCTATCCAGCGATAACTACAGAATTGCTGTTGCTTCCTGCTTCTCAAAACTACTTGAGAAACTTTTGCTACCCCAACTAATTGATTACTTATGGACGTCTACTAACCAGTTTGGTTTTAAAAAGGTCATATTCGACTGACCTGTGTATTTATGTTTTGAGAGAGGTATTTTTTCTTTATGTAGAAAGAAGGGGGCTAAAGGCGAGCGCCCGCAAAAGTGACCTCTCCACAGAAGATGGAGAAAGGCAGAAACAAGGTCTCCAAGGCTCAGTGATGCCATTTTTCTTTTTTTTTAATATAAATTTTGAAAAGGTTGTGTAGTGTGTTAGATGCATGCATGTGTAATGAGGAATAGAGGGATAAGCGAGTGTTTGAGAGTATGCGGGACTGTTCACAGGGTAGACGAGACGCGGAAAAAGATCAGCTAAGGAGGACAGTAACAGGAGAAACGGGAGTTCCAGCACTCCCTGTCTCCTGCCTAACATCCACCCCGGAGTACTTCCCTGGTTGATTGGTACCTACAATCTCCTCCTTTAGGTAAACTGTTAGTAATTCAACTATTTATAGTTGCTGTTTTTTATATTAGCAAAGCATATGATAGAGTAAATCACAATATTATATTTAAAAAACTAGAAGACAGGAATGTTTCACCATATGTTTTAAATTTATTGAAATTTTGCTACACACAACAAATTTTTACTGTTAGATGAGGCAATGTATTGTCTGAATGTTTTGGTTCCTCATGCAGTTAAACAAGGTTCCTTACTCTCTCCTCTGTTGTTTAATATATATATTGATGGATTAATTGCTTCTCTTAATGAGGCAAGAGTGAGATGCTGTATAGACGACATGAGGATAAATAACTTGGTCTATGCCGATGATGTGGTGTTGATAAGCCCTTAGGTGAGAGGTCTGGATCGTCTTATAAAAATTTGTGAATCATATTCTCAGAACCACGACATTAATTTTAACGTTACTAAAACTTAGGTTATGCAATTCTATCCCAAAAGCTCAAACCAAAGAGCTGATATTTTCAAAATGGGAGACGAACCAATAGAGCAGGTACAAGATTTTAAGTATCTGCAGGGTCAAACTATCACCAGCTCCTTGAGTGACGACTCAGAAACAATATCGAAGTTACTTTTTGCACTTTCTGCACTAATATTTATGGGCAGCAATTCTAGGTTAATTATAAAAAAAAGATTCTGCAGAATCCTCAATTTGTTTTACAACAGATCCTATAGATTGCTATACAAGTTACCTCCAAGATGCTCAGCCTTTCAAATGTTCATTAACCGCAACGTTCCGAGCCTCCCTGAGGTAACAAGACGTGCCGAATGCAGTTTAATGCGAAGAATTAAAAACTCAGACAATTCAATATTGTCCAATATTGTCAGTCCTGCTTTAGGTCTTCTAGACTGTGGACCTTTTGGTATGAAAGTGTCTCTCTCTATAGCTCCACTTAACTCCCGCATTAGCCATCCCATTGCATGTACTTTTTATTCGTATGAAACTGCTATTACTATTTTTTTGTATTATTTCTTGTCTTCCTACGTGTATCATTGTTATTACTTTATTACCGTAGTCCTTTTTGTTTTTGAAGTTAAAGTTAGTGTTTAATTAGTTGTATTGCCGATTACTTTGATGGATATTGTACCTTTTTTTTTAAGGGCGGGGGATTTGTCTCCTGCCAATAAACAGCATTATTGTCATTTTTACTTCTTGTTTCAGTACGTGTCCTATGTTTGCCTCCTTTAGTCATAATTTTCAGTTTGCTTTTAAATGTATTATTGTTTGATTTAGTCTATCGCTTATTACCTTCAAGAATATAGCACTACGTTATGGGATTTATATCCTGCCAATAAAGCTTTTCTTTATCATTTCGAGAGGAAGGGGGTTTAAGGCTTGATAAAAGGGTACTTTTGATTTAGTCTATCGCTTATTACCTTCAAGAATATAGCACTACGTTATGGGATTTATATCCTGCCAATAAAGCTTTTCTTTATCATTTCGAGAGGAAGGGGGTTTAAGGCTTGATAAAAGGGTACTTTTGATTTAGTCTATCGCTTATTACCTTCAAGAATATAGCACTACGTTATGGGATTTATATCCTGCCAATAAAGCTTTTCTTTATCATTTCGAGAGGAAGGGGGTTTAAGGCTTGATAAAAGGGTACTTTTGATTTAGTCTATCGCTTATTACCTTCAAGAATATAGCACTACGTTATGGGATTTATATCCTGCCAATAAGCTTTTCTTTATCATTTCGAGAGGAAGGGGGTTTAAGGCTTGATAAAAGGGTACTTTTGATTTAGTCTATCGCTTATTACCTTCAAGAATATAGCACTACGTTATGGGATTTATATCCTGCCAATAAAGCTTTTCTTTATCATTTCGAGAGGAAGGGGGTTTAAGGCTTGATAAAAGGGTACTTTTGATTTAGTCTATCGCTTATTACCTTCAAGAATATAGCACTACGTTATGGGATTTATATCCTGCCAATAAAGCTTTTCTTTATCATTTCGAGAGGAAGGGGGTTTAAGGCTTGATAAAAGGGTACTTTTGATTTAGTCTATCGCTTATTACCTTCAAGAATATAGCACTACGTTATGGGATTTATATCCTGCCAATAAAGCTTTTCTTTATCATTTCGAGAGGAAGGGGGTTTAAGGCTTGATAAAAGGGTACTTTTGATTTAGTCTATCGCTTATTACCTTCAAGAATATAGCACTACGTTATGGGATTTATATCCTGCCAATAAAGCTTTTCTTTATCATTTCGAGAGGAAGGGGGTTTAAGGCTTGATAAAAGGGTACTTTTGATTTAGTCTATCGCTTATTACCTTCAAGAATATAGCACTACGTTATGGGATTTATATCCTGCCAATAAAGCTTTTCTTTATCATTTCGAGAGGAAGGGGGTTTAAGGCTTGATAAAAGGGTACTTTTGATTTAGTCTATCGCTTATTACCTTCAAGAATATAGCACTACGTTATGGGATTTATATCCTGCCAATAAAGCTTTTCTTTATCATTTCGAGAGGAAGGGGGTTTAAGGCTTGATAAAAGGGTACTTTTCCCTGGAGTACCGAAGACGCTATTAAAAAATAATTAATCGATTATTAGAGTTATTGTCTTACACATTAAGAAATCAGTGATTAGTAAAGAGCTTAAAATCAGTTGAACACGATTTATTACCGGCTAAGAAAGTGACAGTATATTTGACAGCAACAACTTATCAAAAGTCTAAATTTCGGATCACATTCTCTAGATTCAGAATTATCGTAAGCGACTTATTATTATTCATCAAACAGAATTGATTTATGGAGGTACACGCGCTTTCTATTCCTTGCTGTAAACTCTTCCAAAACAGCTTCCCTATCACTATTACGATGTATATTCATCAAACACAAAGCAAAGACACGCTCTTCACCCATTCTATTTTGAATTTTTTAGGCTGGATACTTTTTTAACTAATAAAGTCGTTAGGTAATGACTTAAAACTAGAAGCGCTAAATTTGATTGAATATGACTTAATATAATAATGCCTGGCAACGATGACTATATCACTTGATTTTATCATTTGTCGAATATTTTCCACAAGAATTAGGACTGTTTCATGTTCTTATTTTTGTTTGAAAAAGGGCTATTCCAAAATGGATGGTTCGAACTATCCCTAACTACCCACTGGGACTGGATCCACCCCTGACACCGGATACAAGGGGTAGGGGGACTGGGAGGGGTGGGTGTGTTATTAAAACCTTCACTGGTTCTCCATTAATATGTATACTAAAATTGGTGCGGATTACCCTACCCGTTTAAGCGTGTATAAACGAACAAATATCATCATCATCATCCCTCATATACATTAGAGGGAATCTGTGTAACTAGGGATTTCATGAAATCCTTAAAGTGTTCAGGGATTTCTTGGAAGGTTAAGTAGTGATATTTTCGTTAAACCTATGGGAAAATTATTGAATGCCCGGTTAGGTCAACTGTACACCCTTGACGATTGGTTAGGTTAAGTTGTGATATTTTCGTTAAAACTAACAAAAATATCACGACTTAACCTTGCATGAAATCCCTGAAAATTTTAGGGAAATCCCTGTAACACACACACATATATATATATATATGTGTGTGTGTGTGTGTATATATATAAAAGGGAATTTCATACTTGTAGAAAACTTTACAAACTCTTTCCACAAAGGATATTGCAGTCACGTTATGTCAGAATATCACATCATTAATGTAAGAAGACTGTAAATTAAATTATAATACATTTTCATGATTAACGTTTTAATTTCACAAATTTGCCTGGGCAAATTTATTGGGTTACTTTTTTCCAACTGACGCTACTTTTTGCAAGCAATCATGCTACTTTTCATCATATATATCTAGCAACTCTGACCCACAGCTGATTGTATGGATACGATAATTCTTTCTGTTAAAGGACATCACATACATTTATATGATATCACCTATTAGGGTCCCCTATAAACAACCTACGCTAACCACTACACCTCTGAGGTGTATATACACACACACGAGTATATACATATACTGTATATAATTATATTAGTGGTTAACATTGCTGACTACCAATTCACCGGACCAGTGTTCTATTCTCGGTGCCAGCAGGTTGCGCTCAGCTCACCCAGCTGTTCATCCTTCCACAAAAAAATTGGTTGGTGGATAAATGGGTATCCTGGGTAACCTCGTGGTTAGAACGCTGGTCTGCTGATCGGGAGGGCGAGGGCTACGTAACTTCTGACCACCCATGGTGGGTCGTTGTTTGGATTCCACTTTTAGCTGTTGGTCTAAGGTGAGACAACGCAGCTTGACCTTAGTCAAAATAACAAATCGGGCCCAAACGAAATCAAGGTAACCAAGGTTACCTTATAACCTTGCAGGTGTTTCGTGCGTGTTTCGTGCGTCAGCTATATATATATATATATATATAATATATTCAGCTATATATATATATATATATATATAATATATATATATATATATATATATAAGAGAGAAGTTACAGGCTACCAGAGACTCGAGAATCCACTCTTGGGCAGCCAAAGAAGAAAGTAAAGGAAGTGGACAGTTATAAAAAATTCCAAATAAAACTCTCCACCCTACATTCATGCAAACCCAACCTCAGAACCAATAATGTTCCCACCATTCATACACATTACATCATTTACTAAAACATGCATGAAAACTTGAGGTTGTAAAAAATAAAATACAAAAAAAACGATAGAGAAACGCTAAACGACTTTTTTAGGGATTTTTTTCATCGAAGCATCATTTACTGGTCTGTCCGCATTTGCTCTCTTCCTGCTCATCCCAAGTTCAACTATGAACCAAAACTCGATTTGCGAACAATGTACTACCTACGACCCGCGGCGGAAGACAATTCCAAATATTAACTATATTATAAGAAAAAAGTTTTGTTCTATTAAACCTTCTACCCTTTAAATCTATTATTCTTGGTGACAATCATTATCTAATTTGAAAAGGTGCTCCAAATTTACATCATCAAATCTGTTTAATATCTTAAAAACTTCAAGAAGTTGGCCTCTCCACATTCTCCTTTATTACGAAAACAA
Source organism: Bathynomus jamesi (assembly GCA_023014485.1). Lineage (NCBI taxonomy): Eukaryota > Metazoa > Arthropoda > Malacostraca > Isopoda > Cirolanidae > Bathynomus > Bathynomus jamesi. Next base: position 459,697 of record JAJOZX010000942.1, read on the forward strand.
ATCAAGTTCTGCTAATCTTTGTTCGTAGCTTTTATTACGAAGGCTATACAGGTAAAGCTTGGTCGCTCTTCTCTGAATTCTTTCGTGTGTTTTGTATCTTTCCTCATACGGAAACCAAAACTGCAATCCTAAATGTGATCGAAATATACTCGTATATAGAAGGTGTTAAAGATAATATGATGTCTTTAGATTTGCCCCCAAAATCTCGGGATATAAAACAACACTTTATTAACTTTCTCACCGGCTTCGACGCATTACTTTGAAAATTTTAAGTCTTTCGTAATTATGATACCAAAATCTTTTTTCTCCTCCCTTACTGAAATAAGATCTTTACTTGCCATACAATAACTGAACTCGCTATTTCGATAGCCGATGTGAATTATTTTGCATTTATCGACATTAAATTGCATTCGCAATTTATCTGACCAATTAAGGTCACTTCACAACGGCCCTAGCTATGGAGTCCACTAGACGCTTTACCGTCGAGTTTCGTTTCGTCCGTGAATTTCGAAATTTTACTGATCACATTATTATCGAGATTATTTATGCAAATATTGAACAAGATTGGTCCAACACAGACCCCCGAGGGATCCCACTAGTTACCCTTGCCCACTTCAACTCAGACCCATTTATTACAACTCTCTACTTTGTTTGCTAACCAGTTTTCAATCCATTTTAATACATTTCTCCTTATACCACACATTTTAATATTTTCAAGTACTGTAATCGCTTTTACGGAACCGTGTTGAACGCCTTCGCAAAGTCTAAATGCACAACATCCACCGTTCTATGTTGATCGAATATATTCATAATGTCGTGAAAAAAAAACCATATATATATATATATATATTTATTCGTAAACACATAAAATTAAAAAATATCGCAGGACAAACAAAAAATAAAAGTAAAAATCATGAAGGGAGAGATTGTTTTTTAAATATAATATTTCATTTTGTTTGTAAACAAATGCTTTGCCTTTTTTTTACATTTTATCGTATAATTTCACTAATAAATATTATATTTACGAGATGTTTTTTACCACACTTTGGTGAAGGAGAAGCCCAAACAAATTACGAATGTTTTGCAGTTACATAGAAAAAAAAAAAGTTGTCTATATACTTATAGTTTCATTACACGTGCGTTGAGGAAGGGGAGGGTAGATTTCTAAGCCAAAGTATTAGGGTTAAATTTCCCATCAAAGTTAAAAAATAAAAAATTTTAAGGACCAACAAAGGTTTTGACAAAAGTAAATAGACACCTCTGGGTTTTTCATACTTTTTTATTTTATAATAAAAGCGAATAAATAATAACAGATTTATTGAATCAATATATTTAGAATTGCATTGCTTTCCCCTTTGTATTATGGGAAGCTGACACACGTTCTGGCATTCCATTGATGAGCTTTGCCATTTGTTCTTCGAGACAGTCATCCGTCGTGGTGTCTATTTACTTCTGTCAACCCTCGGTATACACATTTCGTCGAAAGCAAATCACATCGACACTTTAGTAACTTAAAATAATCCCAAAGAACTGTTGACAATGTCTTTTGACGAAATATCGTACGACCATTTGTTGACAATACTGACAAATAATTAATTATCAATCACTTGCTAGCGTCTATGACTCAGTGGGTAACGCTGTCCCCCTATAAGCGAAGTGAGGTTGGGGGTTCGAATCCTGAGGTGCGGGTAATAATAATAATAGGAGTCAGCGCAATGGGCTAAATTAGTTGGCCTGAGAGCTGTGCCACCTTTTGGCAATCCTCACTGATTATTGTAATTATTAATAGTTTTTCATTGTTTAAATCAGTTTACGCGAGGAGTACCACAGTGTTCGATACTGGAACCGCTCCTATTTCTGTGCTATGTAAATGACTAATAATTGTGTGTATAGTGTGTGTAATAAAAAAAAGAATATATATATATATATATATATATATATATATATATATATATATATATATATATAAGGAAACTCTTGTGTTGATTAGGCAAAATATTTCAAACAGCAAAGTAAACTATGTATTCAGAGAATTTAAATTTATTATTTTTTCCAAACAATTCTCCCCCTCATATGGAGTTAATATTTGGAATAATCTGCTAACAAATTTAAAAATTAACGTCTCTTCAATAAATTTTTCTCCCCAATTAAAAACAGGAAGATTTTGGATGAATACAAACGACCTTTTCCCTGCATCTTTCTCTATATATATTCTATTTCCTTCATTTCTCTTAAAACCTTCAAAGAAAATCAATCACTTATTTAAAATTCAGGTAAGTTATATATACCTGTAGTACAAATCGTGCATACTATCAAGTATTCAAGTTATTTGGTAAACAATGCGTCCAAGTTATCGTATATAGGAGCCACCTGTTTATTATTAATAGTTTCAAAGACGTACGTAATTGTTATTGACGACTATACATCTAACACTTAAATATGGACCACTTGTACACAATATACTGCATTGTATTTGCCCAGTCTAAAATAAAAGTTGTTTAACTGTTTGTGGTAACAACGCTATGTATAAGTAATGTTTATGATGAATGTAATTTTTGCCATGAAAAGCAATTCTTTTTTCTCGTATTTGGTAGCTGAAATTATATGTCCTTATTATAGTGCATACTTTTAAATTTTCTGAATACAGTCATCTTCTGAACAATACTTCGAATTATTATTATTAGCTTTTTAGGGGGTGGGAATTGGGTTGCTTAGGAGAGACCATACCATAAATAAAGCATTACTTCATTCGACTCCCTTCATGAGTAGGCTATTACGTAGCAAAGCCTTAAATATGCCGCCGACATTTACAGTGCTAAATTGAGTGAAGAACGTATGGTTTAACTTACACTCATTAATTTAGCTTAATTACACGTTAATTAAATTACAGTAATACATAATATGATACAAACTTACAAAGGACAAAAACTTACCAATTCAGTATATCATAACAGATACTGTACAATCATGAAACCCGAGTAAAAATTAAATTTGACACTTAAAACTGAAGTTAAAAATGAAATTGACAACTAAACAACTAACGAGCACTAAAATCAAGGTTACAGTGAGATAAGCCTACACAAGGAAGCAAAATTAAAAAATGGAGCTGTGGTTGGTTGGGAGAACTTGGTGTATTTAGATTATGGTTAGTTGGTTTGCTCCATTTTACGTCTTGTCCACCAGAGGGATCAGAGACGGGCGGTCACGTTACCAACCAGAATAAATAAATGAGAACTACTGGAGGTCGAAACAAATACAAACGCGTGCGGCGGGTTCGTCACGGACCCCCAACTCCCCATTTTTTGATGGGCTATTTGGATTAGGGAAGGGAAGGCGTGCAATAATCAGTGAGAAGGGCCAGAAACTGGTACAACGCACATGCCAGACTAATCGGGAGTCGAGCCCCCGACCTCAGTGTCTTTATTCCACTTACAGAAAAAAAAGTTGTTACCCGCTGAGCTACGGGCGCTGGCAAGGGAAGGAGTACGTTCGTAAGTTATAAATTTTTATCATGTCCATACGAATGTCAAACTTTTTTGTGGTCGAATCTTTTTCATTAAACACACACACACACACATATATATATATATAATAGTGTGTGTGTACGCGCGCGCGCGGGGTGATTACAATAATAATTATGAGCAGAGACTACTCCTGGACATTAAAATTTGAGCGTTATATAAATCAAATATCTGATACTGTATTTATTACGTATGGGATATCCTTCGACTTACTTTGGTGATAACCAGGAAAGTTTGCAGGAAATTGTTCCACGATTCAAAAAAATTTTCTTCGAATAAAAATTAATAAAAAATGTCAATTAAAATTAACTTTTCTCGAACGTGAACAAATCCATTGCAAAGCAAAAACAGGGCGTGAGAGTTTCGGCATCACTAAATTATGGGATAAACGCCCTCCATAAGGACGTAGTAAAGGAAAGAATCGTTAAGTAATAACCATGCTAATAATTTTCTCTGGAATTAAAAAGCTAGTTGCGAGGATTCCCTCCGAATGTTCGTCATAGAGACAAACCTACGTAAAGATCTTGCGCAATATAAAATGCATAAAATGCCTATTACAACCGAGTTACGTTACGTTGGATCTGTTTAGGAAATGAATGGAAAACTGTCCTCTTCGTGCGGATGATGTAGCAACCCACAGATGTTTCGAACCCCAAGTAAGGCTGTTGGTCTCCGTCATACGATACGAGGAGTTGCGAATACTGGTGACGAACTCGACATGGGGTGCGAAAACCCGTTTTGCATGCAATCACATTCTCTAGGATGTACTCTTTTAAATGGATAAGGACGAGTGATGAAAGTTCGTCACTAGTCCTCGCAATATTCAATTCTTTTAAAGCGGGGGGAACACCACGCGCTCAGGGCAGATTGTGGAAGAATTCCGCGGATACTAGTGACAAACTCGGCGGGCAGCTAAGCCAATCAGCATCTCTTGCGGAGCGCAGTCTAGTTATCATCATTACAATAATCTACACCCATTTCCGATCGAAATAATATAAACCTCAAAACCTACCAATTTCTGGAAAAGTTATGGCGATTTCTAATTTGCAAAACTAATGTACATTTACTCAAATCATAGTTTTCTTGTCATTAGTATTTGCAACGCAATGACTTTGCCGTTACGAGGAAGGTTAAACACTGAAAAACACTACTACTACGCCAAATACATATAAAAAAAAAAAAAAAAAAAATCTTTATCAGCAAACCTGTAGCCATTTTTCCCCTTCTCACACGGAACAAACGTTTTGAGAACTCTGAAGTCATACAAGATTTGCTGGGACGTACGTTCGTTTAGCTCACATGGTCCGTGCAAAACGAAGCCGAAAGGAAATAATGATGTTGAATAGAAAGGAATGAAAAATGTGAAGTCGGGTATGGAAGGATGAGAAAGAGGGGCGTTGCTTTGCTAATGAAAAATTAGTGGCACGAACCTATGAAAGAGTATAACGTACCACTATGGGTATAGCCCCCAACCTTCTCATAAAAAGTAGCACTGGATGCCTGAGGGTGGGGTGGTACCTTATTTCCCTCGATGATTGCTTTGTATCTTTGCGCGTAATCAATGTTTTTTAAGTTCCGAACTCGAGCGTCGTGCCCACACCAAGGAGAATTGTAAATGGTCTATTGTACGTGCGTGTATGTACGTGCACAAATTACAAATTAGTTAAATGAAAACCGAGAGATTTATGTCAAGTACAGTACTACGGGATAAAAAATTATCGTTAAAATTTATTGTTAAATAATAAAAATTATATTTCTCTAAAATTATATAAGGCGAAAGTTAAAAAAGGAAACGGAGTAATAATATCTGACGCCTCCATTTTCCCACGCAGACACGAGTGTTCGTGAACTCGAGTCTCTCTTCTAAGCCCGAGAATTACGAATGGGCCAGTTCAATTCAACCCGAGGAATAGTAAAATTATAGAAATCATAACAGATCTTTGGCATAAATCAGACTCCTCCAGATATGGCCCATCTTCGGTCGTGGCATTAGAGGAAATACATCACTGGAATCAGAGGCATGGATCGCTTCTTTCAGAGGAGATGCCCTGATGGTCAATCGGAGCTGAATAGGTCTCTGGGCACTTTGGATATGGCAAGTTTGCATCTCAAAATGAAACTTTCCTGTCGGGAAAAAATTGATGTAATTAAAAAAAAATTCTACTCGAAACATCAAAATAGTCACGTCGTGACCACAACGCACCACCACTTCCCATTAGATTAGCGAAGTTAATCGACGTTGCTCCCCATTCAGATGATGTAGCGACCCGCGGCTCGGATTTCACGTAAAGCTATAGTTCCCTTCAATCAAAAGACCTTGATAAGTGTTACGAAAGAGGTTAAACAACCCAAAACACCATTACTATCGGTTCCAATGTTTGAATTTTCACCTAAGTTCACAAAATTGCAAAAGATACGACCGAAGGCAACATCCACAACTCATTTCCCCGCCTTGTAGGGATGAGTGTGCCCACGATACGACCTAAGTGTGATTTGAGACAGTTTGAAGAGAAACCTTTCAAACAGCTGGTTTTTTTTGTATAGTTATTGTATTATATAGTCAACATTACAGTATGTGCTTAGAAGCTGCAAGTAACCACACTCTAACAGCGTTCCTACCTGGCTCCCACGTTTATTGCGGGTTTCCCTTAATATTACAGCATACTCGTATATTTAGGATGGTTTGGTTCTTGTTTTGGACAATTGTTGCAAAATGTCCCTCTCGACCCTAAAGTGTCAAGCGCTCATTTCCCTTCATTATAAATAAACCCACTGCTTACGCATGCAAAAAAAAAAAAGGCGACGCGCCACACCCACATTCACAAGTTTTGGACTACAGTATTTGGTGTTTCTCCTACGTTTGGCTCATTAAGAGGACCGAGTACTGTTTTAGGTTTAGTGTCAGGAGTGCTCTCTTTTTAGTATATGGTATTATAAGGACACTACGGATTATGTTTATTCCCATTATTTATTCATGTAACTTTAAGGAACTTACAAACGGCACAACCTTATCCATATAACATCAAATTCTCAATAAACAGTCGTGAAGCTTTTACTTCATTTCAAGCCTTACGCCAATCACCATTATTAAGAAGACTAGACATTACCTGGATGTCTGCCAACAACCAACTTAGTTTCCAGGGAAGCAGAAAGAAACCTATTAAAAGGTCACATTAATTCACAATGATACCCTAGAATGGCGTAGGAATGTGGCAACTCCACCGCCCGCCCAAAGGTGCAGCCAGCTCAGCATCTTCTGCGATAAGAGGAAGAAAAAGATTCGGATGGGAACCCATCTTTCTCCCGACTATGGGCAACGATGGTCTCGGATCAAAACCCAGCTACTTCCACTTTCTCACCTCAATCCATTGGGAAACCGCGATGTTAATATATATTATATATAACCTTGGTTTTGCTTCCGCCCGAATTATTCATTCTGACAAGCTTGATGCTCCACCTTGGATCTACAGCTTAACGTTGAATCCGAACCAGGACCCAACACGGCTAGTCAGAAATTACAAAGTCCTCTCCCAGACTCGATCTCACGACCTCCCGAAGAGCAGCCTAGCGTCTTAACCACTAGGCCATCTAGAGTACCCATTTATCTACCAACTTATTTTTATGGAAATATGAAGAGCTGGGTAAGCTGCGCGCCGCCTGCTCTCACCGGGAATCGAACCCGAGGCCGGTGGATTTGTATAGTTAGCGATACTATACTAACCACTACACCACCGAGGCGCATAATATATGTATGTATCACCGAGAGAAACTACGTTTCTTATATCATTACAACATGTATCCTATCCTCCAAGGTTTTATTGGTTATAACAATCATATTAATGAGAGCTTTCCTTACCTTTTAACAGAGGTGATCCTGCTATATGAAGGAAAGCAATAGAAACAGGATTCGAATTCAAGAGCCACAGAAGTAATGATACAAATCCCTGCAGGCTCATAAGGCAGAGACGAAGCTTCAATTGAATAGTTGTTGTTTTTGATCAAATTTAATAAAATTAAGTTAATATTAAAATAATTAATTGATTTTAGCTTAGATATTTAAAACCAGTTATTCAGATAATAGATAATTCATAAAGTCCACCATGTATATATAAAATATATATACAGGGTGGCGCAAAAGTCGCGCATTATAGGAATTTTCAGCATTGACTATACTATTTTTTTTTCTTTTAAGTAGGGGATGGCTGCGAAATTAACAATAGACGAGGGGGTGAGCTTGGCTTTAATGTATGGCACATCAGGTACAACAAATCGATGAATCGGTACAGAATTTAAATTCTATACCGATTCATCGATTTGTAGTACCTGGCACTCCATGCATTAAAACCAAGCTCACCCTCTCGTCTACTGTTAATTTCGCAGCCATTCCCTACCGAAAAGAAAAAAAATAAAATATAGTCAACACTGAAAATTCTTATGATGCACGACTTTTGCGCCACCCTATATATACAGTAACTTCGCGGAGCGTCGTGGTTTATAATAATATGCAAGCTTGTCAATCGTCGCGGATTTTCGAGTGGTCAATAAAATTCCACGCAGCGCCGCAGTATCAGGCAGTTATATCAAGGCTTATTATGAATCCAGTGAGCCAAAAATCACCGACTTTTTCAGCGTTTAGAGGTCTGAATGCTATATTATTGTACTTGTGTTTTTAATACACATTTAACTTACTGAACTTTGGTTTTCATTATTATGACTGACATGGTGTCTGATAGCACTGGGATTTATAACATGGGATGTATAGTAGCGTCGCGGCAGTCTACCGCTCCACGACCGCGACGCTCCGCGAGGTTACTGTATTTTCTACGATACAGAAAGTGCCGTATGTTCAGTAGTTCGATGGCTCCTTTGGGTTCAATATAGGAAAGCAACACGTGGACCCACGTAAAACTGCAGATTCTCTTCGTCACATGATCGCCGTTATGAAGAAAATGAAACGTCACAAAACATTACTACTACTACTACTTGCATATCGAGATTGACCTTTAAATTGATTACGTTCCTTCCTTTAACATGAATATTATCAACAATTTCACCGAGCTAAAGAGTAATTGAAGAGGTTCTGAATGATCCTAACCGTAACAAAGACCGCGTAGTAGACAGCAGTCGTCGGCAAGAGAAACACAACGAAGGTGAAGCCCACTGCGGAGATGATCTTAATTAGGGGTCGCTGTCTTCGTTCGGAGCGAGCGTCCACACGTTCTTTTAAAGGGTTCCACTTTCGACCTCTGAAACCTCGCCACTGTGAACCCAGCAGAGACATCTGCACCATGTGTAATCTACAAAATGTAATCAATACGAGGAAGAATATTAAAGAGCTTTTCCCAATTCTTTTAAGATTTTGGTATGACGTTTGTCTCAGTACGATTGTATTTATTTTCATTTAATTAATTGTCTTAGTTTCGCGCAATAAATTGTAGGAAATGCTCAAAAACTTTTCAATATTTTAAGGGTCAACCTCTAATGCAAAGGTTAACTGGTATTTTCAATCTTTCGTCTACTCAACCAGTCAACTCTGGAACAACCTTCCTTAATCCATCTTTCCTCCTGTCTATGACCTCCAATCTTTCAAACGCAGTGCCCAGGCATCTCGAAAACTAGAGATTTTGGTTTTCTCCTCCTCCTCCTATAGGGGGAGGGCGTTTATGCGGGCGTTCGCCCTTGGTCCCTCCTTCCTGCACAAACCAAAATAAACCAAATTGTGCTAAGACAACTACTAACCATGTTATTCTGATAATATTCAATCAACCAATTTGACTAACCTTGCAGCGTAAATATAAAAACAGTGAATGTGAAGTACAGCAAGGTTAAGAAAATCCACCAAAAGAGCTATCTGAATGGAAATACCCAGAAATCCTACAAACACAAACAGGTGTGCCATAATAGCAAGTACAGGATTTGCTACCTCTGTAAAATGAAATATCCATTTGTAAATAAAGTATTTCAGTTGAATTTATACCTAGATTTCATTATGAACTAGTAGACTCAAAACAGGAATGCTAACCATTATTTTCGTTTATTTTGATGTATCCTGATTTACTCATCTTCAGAGAAGAAAAAAAAAAAAAAAGCAGAAATATAGTAACAAATGCCTTTCTCTTATTATTGGTCTTCCCTATATGCAAATAAAGAATGTGTGCCCACAAATTTACCAAACTTAGTGACATACTGTATTTGAGAAAATTCGACTTGATTAATGAAACTTTACCTAAATACAGTGTCCACAAATAGACATGGTAAGAGAAAAATGATGCAAGAGATTCAGTAAGGGGCTGGTTTAGTTTGAGTCCAGCTGGAGCTCCTCTTAACCAGCCTAAGAGGTCTTGAACATTATAGGCAACAATCTGTAAAATTGTAAGTGAAAAAACACCTGAGCATCTGTAATGAGAGAGATTTTAAAAGACAAACTGATGTTCAGTGTAACTAAATTATAAAATAACAGTGGTCATAAAAATATAAATTCCACATCTGTCATATATTATCTAAAATCCAGAAATACAGTACCTATTTGACCTTTATACCCTAACTTATAATTTGTATTGAAGTAGGCACTCATTATTCTTTGATGTATGCAGTTCTTTGAATTTTTGTCAAATAGGTCTAATACACACAAAACTCAAGGTTAAATTAATAAAAATGGGGTTTTAAAGCAGCTCATTTCAAACAGTTTGTATACTAAATTTTAAAAAAAACTTAAATTTATTTTTTTGCTTTTAACAAATCAATTACAGAAATTCAGAAACTTCAAAATTTTAAAAAATTAACAAAAAGTTATAATTCATTTTGTTTAGTGGGCAGAATCCACTCACTGGACCACCAAAATGAAAAGCATTGTTCTAGGGTAATTTTAACTATTAATCTGAATCCCATCTATTAATATGAAACTAGTTGCTTCAATTTATATACTTGCCTTTGTAGAGGATTGAAACCATAAATGAAGCTCTGATGCTGAAGTCCAATTATAGATTAAATAAAAGCTAAGAAATCCCAGAAAAATATCAAAAAACAAAACTCCAATGATTCGCTTTGCAATGAGATCACCTTCGTTACTAAAACACTTTCCAAACTTTTCTATTTGCTTAAAACGATGCATTAATTGATGCATTGTGTAACTTTTGGCATCAAATCTTTTCATCAAAATTCATTAACATTCTTTATATACAAATTTACAATATAACTCATCGAGATGTATAGATGAACTATTACATTTATTAAATTACTTCTTGAATACTTTTGAAAAAAAAAAATTCTATTTTCTTTTTCCATCTTTACTCTTTTTATAAAATAGTCCATGCTTTTGGAAGAATAATTACTGTTAGAGTTGGATTTACAGAGCAAATAGGAATGTTTAATTTCTGTTGAATTATAAAATACCAAATTTACATTTCCAATATTGACTAATTTTCCATCTATAACAATACTTGATATAAAAAAAGAAGGCTTTGTTTCAACAACTATCCAGGGAGACTTTCTTTGAGCTCTTGTGATACATCTATTTGATATTTCTCCTATTGAATCAACGGGAGCTTTTTCTTCAATTTTGTCATCAATGACAATCATAACTGGCTCTTGTTCCGATTCATAATCACCTGTAATAATAGTAAAATCTGAATATTTAAAGTGAAATCCGAACTGGATTCAGTAGGTCTAATTTGGGGTTGAAGTTTAAGAGCAATATCCCAACACAGATTTAGATGCATTATATTTAATCAAATTTACCTAAACTATATGCTGTAACTAGTAAAGTTTAAATTCCTATAATTTTAGGTTTTGGTTTACCACACTGCTTTTATTCAAAATTACTTGTATTAACAATAATTTGTTAGACTACTTAGGCCTAAATGCTCTTAATTCTACTACAAGCCACTTGTATAGCTCAGTAGATAGAATCTAGGATGGTACATGTAAAAATATTTTTCTTGGATTATAAATTTCCAGACTCTATTGTGGGTAAAGAACTGTAAAGAATTTTCACATCAATTAATAGAAGTACACACCTTATAAAGTTATGAAAGGAATTTGTACTAATTCATATGAATACAGCTGTCAATTTACATTGCTGCATCTTCTCTCCCACATTGAGTATAGCTGTGGTGTGTAAGCACAGCATAAGCCTGATATTTATATCTAATGGGCCTATGAAAATATTAGTAAACTTAGTTGTTGCACTTCTGGGGGACACTTACAGAGTAAATTTAGTTAACCAATTTACTTACCAGTTAAATATTTACCACTAAGAAAACCTGATTCCATACTCTTTATTGTCTCAGGAACAAATACATTAATTGAACACATTTTCATAAATGGCTTACTAAGAGGAAACTAATGCCATATCTCCAATAAAATATTTAAAGAAACCTGAAAATATAAATTTTATAAACATAAATAAAAGTACTTTAGAAAACCACTAAAGAACTTTTCATATCACATAAAATTGGGAAAATTAAAATAAAATAAAAATGCAATATAAAAATTTTCAAAATACAATACCCAACACTAAGAACAGTGATACAGTAATACAGTTAGTGATGCAACATGTTTTTTAGATTTTTTTTTTTTTGCAAAACAATACATCAACCTCATTTTTGGGGTTTCTGGTTTTTCTCAATTGTTTGTCAAAAGTAAATTTTATTTAAAATACATGTACTGTAAAAGTGATTAAATGTAAAAATCTTAGGATCTTAGGATAGTATTAACTCTTACTGTTGGATATACAGGCTGTTTTATGATATATATAATGGTGCAAAATTAATTAGTAATTTTTCTTGTTATGTTAATCAACATGTATACAATATGTTCACATTCAAACTGTCCAAGTTTGGAACATTTTCACAAAATGACCATCATTTGTCACTATAATATGTATTCAATGCTCAAACTCCATTAAATCATTAAAAAGATACTCTTCTGGAATGGATCCAATGACCTCCGTTTCTGTGACAGAATTTTGCCAGATTACTGGGTTTGTCACAATACATAAGTTCAACATACCCCCAATAGAGAAAAATCCAAATAGGTTAAGTAAGGATTGGTTGCCTCCAGAAAGTTTAACATACCCCCAATAGAGAAAAATCCAAATAGGTTAAGTAAGGATTGGTTGCCTCAAGAAAGTTGCAACATCAACAGAATAGTGGGAAGTTGCCCCATCTTGACTTCATGTCAAGTCCAATAGTCCTTAGTTGGGGAAGAAAAATTGTATGTAATGTGTTAAATATAGTTTGCTCTGGTAATGGTACAATTGTCAAAGAAAAATTAACCAATTATGCAGTTACATGACTAGTGTTGCAACCCAAAAAAAACAAGGAGGTTTTTTTATAAAAAAAAAAAACCAACCAAAAAAAAACGTTTTTTGTTTTTTTTTTATATTAGCTAATTCTGTTGTGTATATATACTAGTGTAGTGTAGTGTCTGGAAGGCAGCTGCACAGGCGAATCCAACAAGCTGGTGGAATGGAATTTGTGGTTCGACCCAGCTCTCCAAGGTTGCAGCAAATATTCTCAACCTGCCCCAACTAGTGCAGCTGTGGAACGCTCTTTCAGTCACCACTCATGGATCCACTCAGTCAAACGGAACCGACTGACAACTGATAGAGCATCTAAGCTAGTTTTCATCGCTCATAACCATGCTTTGGGTGATCACAATGAACCACAAGACCATGAATCTGAAGCAGGTGCTCAGCAGAAGCAAAACATGTCCCAGACAACTCTCCAAGCACAAGAACGGCCATCATCAAGCAGAGAGTATGATCATGAAGGGAATGAAATGTTCTATTCAGAGTCTGAAGCAGAGTCTGAAAACTCAAGGTATGATGAATGACTCTCTATGACTCCTCAAATGATGAATGATGATGAAAAAAATGTTGAAAGTGTATTTTTTTTAGTTAATTAATATAAATTTACAATGGATTTTATAATTGGGCTTGTGTCTGGAGTCTTTTTAGGGGCAGTGTCAACCTTTATTAAAAGGAAAAATAATGAAAAATGGATTTAAACCTTTTTTGTTTTCGTTACTCCTTGAAATCAATGTTACAATGAGAATAACATACGTGTACTTTTGTTTCAAAATAAAGAAGGGATAATATCTATATACCAATTTTATAAAAAAAAACAAAAAAACAATAAAAAACAAAAAAACACGATTTAAAAAAACCAGTTTTTTTTGCAACACTATTAACATGACACAGCACACCAAATGTTAATTTATGGTGAATTTCATTCATGTTGATGTGTTTCAGCACTAGATAGGTCACCTCAATCACCTGACTTAATCTCTCTAAACTTTTATCTATGGGGTTATGTTCAGACACTTGTGTATCATAACCAACCCAGATATCTCAGAACTCTGATCCATTCTAGAAAGAGTATCCTGCTTATGCTTTAATGAAGTTTGGCTGCCAAATACACACTCCAGTGATAAATGATGGCTATCATGTGGAAGTGTTTTAAATTTGAAGAGTCTGAAAATACAAACAACCATATACATTGTATAGATATTAATAAGAAAAATATTGCTATTTTTAAAGCACTGTTTCTTGGGCACTCGGTACTTCAATTATAATTATCTGTACTACTAAAACAAACTGGTACTTTGTTAATAGTAAAATGTTAAGTACAGCAATTATTGTTGCACAGTGTATGTACAGTACAATGTAAAATTAATTTCCCTACAGACACTTATTTATTGTATGTCAGGTCAGTAAGTACTTCAATATAGCCTATCAAGGTATGCTTGAGATTTTGAACATAGCATGCTTCCTGTCCATGATTACTACTAATTATTAAAAAGAGGAATTGAAAATACTGTATTAGATATCTTCATAGGTAGTCTCTCTCAACCTGGGGGTCATGGGAGATGCTCAACAAAGAAATCAGCCTATATGGAAAATTGGAGTTTATTTTTCATTGCTCTGTATCAACTGCAACCAATGATGAGAATCCCATTTTGCACAAGTATGAGGTTGAAAAGAGAATTAAAAACTTTCAATTTTTCGGACACCAGTTCAGGATACTCGCTTTTCTGTGCTATCCAAAATGCATACTAGTTTTCTGGCAGAAGAATTCTACCACCATTTCATTGAATGAATTAAATATTCACTTCTTAGCAACTTTCTACTGTCACATGGGAAACAGTTCAGAAACTATTTTTGCAGGTCAAGTATGCTGCATCATTACTATTTTGGGAAATGGAGTCATGAATTTTTCGTATGTGTCTAAAGGGGGTCAAAAAAAAAAAAAAAAAAAGGTTAAGAAACACTGCTTTTTGGGCCTATGCCAAACATTAATATAAAATCTTTCATAATTTATACATGCATGAAAGATTTCTTTTCATAATATTTAGCAATTATTTTATTGGCTATACTTATCTGTATTTTTATATTTTTGGTTTGAAATATAAAAGCTGAAAAAATTATTAAACCTATGATGTAGCTTGTATGTCTAGGTCTAATTAAGGTTACGATTCAGATTCAGTAGAACACATCCACCAAACTCTATATATTGATATTTATACAGCGAGATAGAGAAAAAAAAAAAAAATTCTATACTAATTTTGGTGGAAATTCCTATTTATCAGCCCTATTTATCAGTCAAACCTGCCACCACCCACCTCCCACCATCTTGTCACATGACGTGTGTAGTCATGTTATTATCATTAGCCAATCAGCAGCTGCCCCATTGTCATGTAATACCCTCACACATGTCCAGCAGCTGAAATTTTAATTCAACAGTCACTTTAGAATGGCTGTCTGTTGCTGTGAATGTTAACCTCAGTGATGTTCCATGCGTTGGTCTCTCTTCACATGAAGGTCAAACTGGTGGCTCTGCCTCTAGGCCTGGCTTGGTGGAGAGAGTTGCTTTCTTGTGTTCTCCACCATACATAGCCAGGTACACCCACCTCATCTGGTACCATCCTGAGCCAGGCATCTAGTCTTCTCTTGAAGACTTCAACTTTGACCCCTGTAACATTTTTGAGGTCCTTTGGAAGCTGGTTAAAAAGTCTTGGCCCCTGACAACCAAGCTATTTTCCTTCAGTGTTGAAGAGGTCCCTTGTCAGGCCTTTAATTTGGGAACACTGCACATCCTGCCTTTCCTATTTTCCAGTATTGTTTGAATGGTAAGTGGGTTTAGTTTGAGGTTTGGTATCAGTTTTTTTTATCATTTTCCATATGTAAATTATGGTGCACCTCTCTCTTCTTTCCAGAGAGTACAGATTTAGTTTATGTAGTCTTTTCCAGTAGTTGAGCTCTTTGCAGCCATCAGTCTTTGTTGTGAAATGTCTCTGAGTTTCTTCTAGTCTATTAGTTTCTTCCTTTTTATATGGGGATGTCAAGACTGAGCAGTATTCAAGTTTTGGTATAATCAGTGTTCTCAGCAGGGGAATCATTATTGTCCTGTCCCTTCTTTTGAACATTCTTAGTACCTGTCCCGCAACTCTTTTTGCTTTATTTATCACTATCTCATTTTGTGTTACAAATTTTGCGTCATCAGTCATCAATCATCATTACCCCTAGATTAATCACTTTCATGCTTCTCTGAATTTCCTGTCTATCTGGAGCATAATAATGCCATCTGTTTAAGTTCCTCATTTCTATTACTGACAAAAAACTAACTAATGAAAGGTTAGGTTACGTTAGCCATGAATATTACTGAAGAAATAGATTTTTCTGGTGTATTTCTTCAAAGCCCTACCCACTTATAGGAATCCAAATTGTTGGTAGTTGGGGGGGTATCTCCATAATGGTGCATTTGCACCAAATATGAAGGTCAAATTCAATTGAAACAGCATGAAATACACCAGAAAAAACTATTTTCATCAATAGTTTGGGTGGATGTGTTCTACTGAATCTTTACCCTAATTAAAAGAAAGTCCACTTCATGTATTTAAAATACTGTAGCTACATTGTTTTATGGTTTTACAACATCTAAACAGTAATTTATTGAAACTATAGAGGTATTTATTTTCTAGGTAAATAGATTTTCTTCTGGATAAGGTGAAAAATCCCCAAAATACAAAAAGAAATGCAAAACATGGACTTGAAAACAAAATTCTTTTTTTTTTTTGCAACACCAGATACAGTATCATATATTGGCTAGCAATTTTATTATTTAAAATGAAATACCAGATACAGTATCATATATTGGCTGGCAATTTTATTATTTACAAAGAAAGTACAGCCATCCTTCACTTAACGAAGGTTCGGTTAACGAATGCTCATTACAATAAAGGTTTTTATTTACTACTACTTTTGAATATTATGAAGAAAATTTTGTTATAATGAAGGTGAAGATTTTTTAAATCCACAGTGCGCTACATTGGCAGTTCCCACAACACAAGCAAGCTCTCTCCCCCACCCAACACATGGTCTCCCACCATCCCTGCAACACACTTTTGCAGCATCAGTGTTTGTTGTGTGTTCTCACATGTTGCATTCTTAACAAAAATGACATTCTACGAAGTGTTATTGTTACTATTTCCTAACCCCAATATATAGCATGGCATCAAAATGTTGAAGCTCAACATCATTACCCAATCCAACTAAGTTAATTTCTGTGAACTTCACCCACTATTTATATTAGGCTATCAAAAAGAGTGTGCTAGGAACCAAACTGAATTTTTCCCATATATAAACAATAGAAAATTAGGTCCTGCTTAACAAATTTTCACATAAAGGCTTTTTAGGAATGTAACCCCTTTGTTAAGCAAGGGATGGCTGTAGTTCCATATAGGATTTAAAGTCCATTCCTAAAATGCAGCAAAATAATACAATTCATTAGAACTATGTTTGCAGTGCAAATTTCAGCAACTAAAATACGGCAGCATTTCTACTTAATTCTAAAAAACTTAACGATTTTAATTATTTTTAAGTTTGGTACAATGTGCATCCCCAGCCTATGCCCCTAAAATTAAGAAATGCAGTAAAATCTTCTCAAATATTAAATAATATTAAGTATTTGTAGAGAACAGACATGGGGTCAATTACTGAGTTTCTATTACTATTACTTTTGATTCCTTCTATTACTATTACTTTAATTTTCATCTATTACTATTACTTTTGTATGTGGGGTATTTCACTCATTTGAAAAGGATCTTTATGTCTATTTAAATGCAATTAGAAGCAGTGTGTTAACAAACAAACAAATAAACACTTTATTTCAGACTCAACAGGTACAGTACCATACAACATTATACAAGGGGTCCATAGAAGATTAAGAGATAGTTGTCTGGAGCACTGACTAAGTAGGCCAGTAAATCACTGTGTATAATGCACACACAATTGCCTACACCAATGCTTTCAGATTTGAGATTTATAAAATATATCGGAGACCAGTCCACTAACCATGGCTTCTATTATCTTATTGACTGACTCACCAAGCCTAGTGATAAATCTAAATACAAAATTGCGAATGACACTGGCACAGTTAGGCACCTTATTGACTACAAACAGCATACTGACACTAGAAGGACCACCATTTACAAATCTTGGAGTCCTTAATAAACTCCTCTAAAAATATTATTATATGCAACATATAATTTCCCCAACTTACACATCCTGTAGTTCCATCACAAATAAGCTGTATACATTGAAGTACAAAAAGTTTTGAACAAAATCAACTTTACATCTAATGTACACATATGAAATTTTCTAACCAAAGTATTTCCCTGAGCATATAATTGTCTACATTGCCTTAGAATATCACAGTCATCTGAAAGACTATCTGTTAGTATGTGGCCAAGATATGGTACTTAGTCTAGGTTACTTCTGACAGCACCATACCATTCAACTGAAATTCAGGAAATTTTATACTGTATACTTGTAGGCCTTGGTCCTCATAATCATATGACTTTTATTAGGATTATATTTTATGTCATTATCCTTCCCCTACCTTTCACACACCTTCAAAAGTGTGCTGAGCCCTTTTACAGATGGAGAAATGAGAACTAGATCATCTGCATACATCAGATGATTAACAATCATTGTACCAATATAGAGCAGCCTATTTTACAGGTGTTCAGCACAACAGATAGATTATTTTATCTATATAAATATTGAATAAGTAGGGGGATAGGATCCCTCCCTGCCTGACACCATTGGTCACAGAAAATGGCTCTGAATTAACCCCACCCCCATCTTACAATCATTGTCTGGTGAAAATACCAGAATATTAATATATGGACCAAGTAACCAGGTACATTATGATTCACAAGTTTCATGAATAATTTGTCATGATTAACACAATCAAATGCTTTAGAGGCATCCAGGAAACACAAAAATACATTAGCATCTAGAGTTTGGTATTTACCAACTGCATTACCAGCATCCTGATTCACCAAGGCCCCTTGGGGAGGTACCCTGTGAGAGATGGTATTGAGCTGGTGATGTAGCAGTGTCTGGATTCAAGGATCCAGGATAAGACTGAGAAGCAGAGGGCTCTGCACTCATGGATCCAGGCTGAGGCTGAGAGGCAAAGGGCTCTGCACTCATGGATCCAGGCTGAGGCTGAGAGGCAAAGGGCTCTGCACTCATGGATCCAGGCTGAGGCTGAGAGGCAAAGGGCTCTGCACTCATGGATCCAGGCTGAGGCTGAGAGGCAAAGGGCTCTGCACTCATGGATCCAGGCTGAGGCTGAGAGGCAAAGGGCTCTGCACTCATGGATCCAGGCTGAGGCTGAGAGGCAAAGGGCTCTGCACTCATGGATCCAGGCTGAGGCTGAGAGGCAAAGGGCTCTGCACTCATGGATCCAGGCTGAGGCTGAGAGGCAAAGGGCTCTGCACTCATGGATCCAGGCTGAGGCTGAGAGGCAAAGGGCTTTGCACTCATGGATCCAGGCTGAGGCTGAGAGGCAAAGGGCTCTGCACTCATGGATCCAGGCTGAGGCTGAGAGGCAAAGGGCTCTGCACTCATGGATCCAGGCTGAGGCTGAGAGGCAAAGGGCTCTGCACTCATGGATCCAGGCTGAGGCTGAGAAGCAAAGGGCTCTGCACTCATGGATCCAGGCTGAGGCTGAGGCAAAGGGCTCTGCACTCATGGATCCAGGCTGAGGCTGAGAGGCAAAGGGCTCTGCACTCATGGATCCAGGCTGAGGCTGAGAGGCAAAGGGCTCTGCACTCATAGATCCAGGCTGAGGCTGAGAGGCAAAGGGCTCTGCACTCATGGATCCAGGCTGAGGCTGCGAGGCAAAGGGCTCTGCACTCATGGATCCAGGCTGAGGCTGAGAGGCAAAGGGCTCTGCACTCATGGATCCAGGCTGAGGCTGAGAGGCAAAGGGCTCTGCACTCATGGATCCAGGCTGAGGCTGAGAGGCAAAGGGCTCTGCACTCATGGATCCAGGCTGAGGCTTAAAGGCAAAGGGCTCTGCACTCATGGGTCTAGGATGAGGCTTAAAGGCAAAGGGCTCTGCACTCATGGGTCTAGGATGAGGCTTAAAGGCAAAGGGCTCTGCACTCATGGGTCTAGGATGAGGCTTAAAGGCAAAGGGCTCTGCACTCATGGGTCTAGGATGAGGCTTAAAGGCAAAGGGCTCTGCACTCATGGGTCTAGGATGAGGCTTAAAGGCAAAGGGCTCTGCACTCATGGGTCTAGGATGAGGCTTAAAGGCAAAGGGCTCTGCACTCATGGGTCTAGGATGAGGCTTAAAGGCAAAGGGCTCTGCACTCATGGGTCTAGGATGAGGCTTAAAGGCAAAGGGCTCTGCACTCATGGATCCAGGATGAAGCTGAGTGGCAGCCAAATGCCAAAAAATATTTGTTTCAACTAAATCATTACAATTTCAGAGACTGTAGGTCTTGATAAATTTTACTGTATTGAAGGAAAAATTTGCGACAATATTAGTTCACATACATATTTATTTTAGTTTAATAGACTATCTATTACTTTGCCTTCTATTACTATTTCAGCCAAAATATTATGATCTATTACTATTACTTGAAAAATCCTGTAATAGTCTATTTCTATTACTATTACCGCATGTCTGGTAGAGAATGGTTCAAATATATCAACTGGTATAGATTCAGTAATTCATCAAATCAACACTGATATATTTGAACCATTCTCTAAGTTTCCTGTAGACACTTTTTTCATTCAAAAGATTACACATACTATAATCATTAACCTAACCTTACTGAACCAAACTTGGCCAATTTAGTTACCAGACTGCATAATCTCCTCAAATTTTCCAATCCATTGCATGAGGATATTTTTAATGACACACTTGTGCCTAATGCATCAGGTGAGAGTTTTAACTAAAATTACTGATGCACAATAGTCAGGAGAGAGTTTTCACCGAAATTAAAATTCTGACTGAAATTAATAGTCCTGAGAATTTTTTTCCAAACTGAATTAGTGCAAGACTTTCAACTTACAAGCACAAATTTTTCATATTGAGTGAGATTTGCACATTTTGGGAAGACATTTTTTCTAAAAATGGGAGCATCATACAAGAATTTTCCAGATTCTGAAATCTGGCTTAGTTGGGTTGAAATAACCATACATCTTAAGCTTTTCCTGAGGATTCAAACCAGTTTTGTATCTGTCTTTGCACCGAGAGTTGGAATAGGTGCAAGTATAGGCCTAATGTACATAATTTAACCTACATTTACAATTTTCAGTGGGAGATTTTCCTCACATCAAGTTTTAGAAATCAGTATCCTCCAAGATTCCCACAATGAATAAATAAGAAGACCATGATTTTTAATCTACAGAGGGCTTCAGAATTTTTGAGTTTCATGCTTGATAAGGTAGGCCAAATTACATGTTTATTGCATGTACTAATAGGGCCCCAGTAGGGTAAAATTCCAGTAGTAGTTCAATGACAGAGTCCATAATTACTAACTTAACATAGCTTAACTTAACCCCCGACTGCAAAATTTGCGAAATTCTTGCATGATGTTCCTTTTTTTTTTTAATTCTTTTCAAATTGTAAAATCTTCCTGCAATATAAAAAATGTTTACTCATTTTATTTTAAAGTCTTGCCCTAATGCATTTTAAAGAAAATTTTTTTTGGTTATTTCAGTCCAAAATTTTAATTTTTGTTAAAGTTTTCACTAATTTCAATTAAAATTCTCACCTGATGGGTTAGCACAAGAATGTTACAGAAAAAAGCCTTGTGTGACACATCAGAAAATTATAGCAAATTATGCAGTCTAGACGCAACCAACCTAACCTGGTCAGAGATGGGCAGTATCAATGATATTAATGGTACGGTATCTTAAAATGGTATAGGCCATATTTGATACAAGATACATTTCAGGAATCTCAATCCCTGCTGTTGTGACTTTTGAAATAAAAATTATGTACCTTCCAACCAATGGGAGTGCCAAATGTATGATAGTTAATCTTGAGGCAGGAACTATTTCAAAAGCACAATTATTATTGTGTGAACTACAATGGCATAGGTAGGGTTACCAGAAATCTTTGTGGCCAAAACTCTGGATTTCTGGATACATACCATATTTCACTCTAAATAACCAGAGAAAGGTACTTTGTTCTTCTTCTGCTTTGACTATTATCTAGAATAAATAAATAATTAATTTAATTAATTTGGTGGTGTAGCTGAGGGAGACATGGGAAAGCAATTGCTTCCCAAAATTCTAGCTTGTCCCTTTCTACTTCTAACAAAAATTGCTGATATCAAACTAAAAATGAAATAATTCTAAAAATAAGATACTGCATACTTTTAAAACTAGTAGTAGTAATAAACTAGCGAAAGGTCGGCACTACGCGCCAATTTTGCTAGATCTGCGGTGCTTCAGCTGAATTGTGGGCCTACGGCATATTTTATTTTGAACATCAGTAGCCCTTTATCTGGATATCATTCCTATTCCTCTCACCTTGGGCCTCAGTAATTGGGGTGCCTGCGGCCTTCCAGTTACTGGCAAACCAATTATTCATTCAATAAAACTACAGAAAAGAACGCAGCCATGAAAATCTAAAGCTTCACAAATCTTAATACAATGAGCTCGGATTTGAAGCCTAAGATTTTCATGACTTCGTTCATTTCTATAGTTTTATTGACCAAATAACTGAACCGACAGTAATTGGGGGCCCTGCGGCCCGCCAAATCATAGTTTTCATTGTTTCGAGTGCATCAATAATATTGTTATAGTGTTCCATTAGTTGTGATAAGCATGATCTTCCTGACCGGAATCGATGTTGGTTATCATTTTTTTTCTGAGTTTCCCCATTAACCCCACCCCTCTCCCCCAATACCCCCCCTTCCCCCATTAACCCCACCCCTCTCCCCCAATACCCCCATCCTTCCCCATTACCCCCAAGGGGGGAAGGGGGCTGGCACCTTGCAAAGGATTTACTTTATTTTTTTTCGCATCTATTTTTCTGAGTTTCCCCATTAACCCCACCCCCTCCCCCATTTTGTGCCAAAATTATGATTAAAAATGAAGAAATGGGAAGAACTGTACCCCTAAAAGGGGGGCATGATTTATGTTAGGGAATTTTTTTTAGCATGGGCACTGCACAATAAAAAGACGCATCGAATGGTGAAAACCGCATTGTTCTACACCAATTGTAGTGACCCGTAGGTGTGCACAAAAAAACTTACATATATATATATATATATATATATATATATATATATATATTATATAAAAGGCTTCATTTCTGAAATAGTATATTAGATTATAATATACAGAATTATAAGTTTGTTACATTTATTACATTTACCCAAAATTAAAAATAGAGCAAGTATTTGAAAGTGTTACAGCACACAGCCTCAAATAAAGTTTTTACCTATTATAAGTTCTGAGCTATATTTACTTACCATATCTGAATGTCATTAGTTTTAGAACAGTCACAAAAAATTAAAGAAATAAACTTTCTATCATAAAATATTCTAGTTCCTTATTAATGGAACATTTTATGATACAAAGTGCAAAACCTGAGAAAGTGACCAATAATTTCAAAATTAAATCATCAAGTATTATGTTATCAAAACCTTTGTTTATGTACCAAAACTAATTTTAGGCATGTCATTTAAAATATAATGAGTTACTGTAAATGACTTAAAAGCTCTTTTTCTTTATCATTTCTAGTCTCCAAACCTAAACTGATTAGAGAAGTATCGTGTATTAAACAAAGATACTTAGTTGTGTATCTTGTATCTATCTTTGATTTGCAATAAGCTAGCATCTTGTATTTTGTATCTAAGATACATTTCTTAGTATATCTTACCCATCTCTGAACCTAGCCTAATCTAACCTAACCTGATTAGTAAATAAGTTTCATGGAGACCAGTTCTTTGAAACTTGTTACGAAGATCCTGATTGGTTGAAATTGATTATGTGGGGAATAACTAACCAATCTAAAACTACCACCTAACCTAGTGTACTCTGGTCTCCATGAAACTTATATTTGCCATCAAATTTAATGTATTACAAAGCTATTATGAACTATCTATGAGCATCAATAAATGTACACCTACATAACACTGATTCTGTTTATATAGAATTTTTTGTTTTTATATGCATTTGTGGGCGCTGGTTTCAGAGATAATCCATTTTTCATATTTTACCAGTATAATATTATGGGTGCAGCAATATCATAATAATCAGGAATTGTTGAGAACAATCCAGATGTTCATTGACAGTTTCTTGCTCTAGAAATTACCCAAAACTTCCACTGTGCTATATAAAGAAGAGTGCAGAGTCTGAAGTCAGTAAGTGTGAGCACACAAAGAAAGCAGGTTGTTTGTCTGATGGTTACCAGCACTGAGGTACTGTGTTTCTGTGCTGACGATTTGAGTGTTATCAATCCTTTTTTATTGCAAACATTATTTCAGTATTGTGAATACATCTTTTTTCTGGAATCTGTAATCTGTTGCAGATTTAATAACTCTTCTCTCTATATCTGCAGGTTATGATTAATGTAGTACAGTTTGGTAAAGAGAATGGCAACTAGACCTTGTAAACACTCACTGGATATATTCTGCTACATTTGTGGGTATTACATAGGCCCCAAGCAAGTATCGCACAAGATTGTGAAAGGCACCAAGTTCTGGATCACGTATCGGCTCTATTTTGGTATGCCTATGGGTGACCAAGATAAGCCCTGGGCACCCCATGTGATCTGTGGAAGCTGCCACTCCACACTTGAAGGGTGGCTGCAGAGAGTACACAAGGCAATGCCCTTTGTGGTACCCAGAATATGGAGAGAACCAAAGAGCCACCACGATGATTGCTACTACTGCATGGTAGATGTTTCTAAGTACAGGAAAGTTAAAGGAAGGCAGACTCTTCAGTATCCAAGCATAGCATCGTCCATAGCTCCTGTACTACATGGCAAAGGTCTTCCAATACCACATCCACCAGAACAGGTACCATATCTATCCATTACTTTACCTTCTGTATTTACAGACTGTGGGTCATTATGTGTCAATTTTTCTTAGTGCTGATGCTCTTCTACATATATAGCTATGCCTATACAGTATTTTGTTTCTTTGCTTTGCAGGTTGAAAATGAGGAGGCAGCTACCTCATCTGAGATGTCGGCTGGTGAGGACAGTCATGATGAAGACTATACAGTAACTTTCAGTACAAACCCTCACTTTCCAAATCAGAGGGAATTGGACGACTTAATTAGAGATTTGGGTCTGACGAAATCAGGGTCTGAGCTTCTGACCTCCAGACTCAAAGAGTGGAATTTGCTTGGAGAAGACTGCAAGAGCACTGTATACCGAAAGTGGCATGAAGAGTTTGCAAGGTTCTACGATGTCAATGGCTCTCTCTGTTATTGCAGCGAGGTTAATGGTCTATTCACAGCTATTGGGTTAACACATATACCCTCAGAGTGGCGCCTGTTTATTGACAGTTTAACTCGGAGTTTAAAAGCTGTTCTACTCCACAATGGGAACAAATATCCATCTATACCAGGTGCACATTCTGTTCAAATGAAAGATGACTATGAAAATGTCAAACAACTGCTCACTCAAATCAGGTATGAACAATATAACTGGGACGTGTGTGGTGATTTCAAAATGATTGGTTTTCTGTTAGGTTTACAAGGAGGGTTTACTAAATATTCATGCTTTCTTTGCCTGTGGGATAGCAGGGTTTCAACTGAGCACTATAAAACAGTTCAGTGGCCTCCACGTGAAGGACTGCAACCAGGAAAGTACAATGTACTCAGGGAACCTCTTGTGAAGCCTGACATAGTTCTGCTACCACCTCTCCATATTAAGTTGGGTCTAATTAAGCAGTTTGTAACTGCATTAGATTTTGGAGGGGAAGTTTTCCAACAGATTCGGGTCATGTTCCCTAAACTCTCTGAGGCCAAAGTCAAGGCTGGCATCTTTGTAGGACCACAAGTCAAGGCACTGTTGAATTCAAAGAACCTTGAAGCCAAGATGACTCCGATCGAAAAAGAGGCTTGGTGTGCTTTCAGTGATGTGGTTCGTGGAGTTTTAGGAAACCATAAAGCACCAAACTATCAGGAGTTAGTGTCAAACTTGATTAAGTGCTATGGCAAAATGGGGTGCTGTATGCCTTTAAAATTACACTATCTACATTAACATCTAGACTTTTTTCGTGATAACCTGGGTGATGTGAGTGAAGAACATGGCGAAAGATTCCATCAAGATATTCAAACGATGGAGAAAAGGTACCAGGGCCATTGGGATGCTTCCATGATGGGAGACTACGTATGGTCGCTGATCAGAAAGGATAAAAATGTTCATACGCAGAAGTCACGTTCTTCAGTGCATTTTTAAAGAATACACACTGCATAGTAATGAGGCTTGTTATTCTCTTATCAGTTCTCCTCATGATATATATTATATCCTTTGCACCATTTTGGGTTTGTCAAACAATTTTGGCTCAATAAACATTAATTTCCAAGTGTTTTTGTTTTCAGATAATATTTATGTTAGCCTTCTTTATATACTTTGCCATATGAAAAGTGTGATAACCTATATTTTTGAAACAGTTGATGACAGAGCAAAACCAATATCATTTTTGGAATCAGCACCCCGAAATCATTAAGAAAACAGAAAAATCACAATAAACAGAAAATTTTTCAAATTTTTACCCAGTGTAATAACTAGGCCTATAACTAGCTATAAAAGAGTAACTGGCCAGTTACTTTCTAAAGTTCCAGTCAGTTCCAGTTCAAACTTAAAATGTTGGTTCTGATGCATCCCTACTGCAGATCTATCCCAAGATTTCTCAAGGTACATTCTTAGGCTTTGATAGCTGGGATAACAATTGATATATCTTCAGAGCTTAATCTCAATGCAAGGTCCTTAAATGGTTCTAATATGTTTATTACATTTTCAATCAGTGCCCATTGGGTTAAGTGATGGCATGTCTAAGTTATTTTCAGCAGCAATAGAGTAATGCTCATTCTGTTCTAGTATGAGAGCTTAGCCTGTTCAAAAATCAACTTTTTCTTATTTTCATAGGTTTCTGTACTTTTTCCCATGCTTTTTGACCTGAAAAGGCCGAAAATCACAACCATTTTGACCTAGGTTGTTGGGAAGCATTGCGCATGGAGCTTTAAGTTTTCTGCCTTGAAATCGGCCAAAAGCACCAGTTCCGGGGTCCCTTGAATCATGTTTTGCACTATAACTTTTTATCTAAACAAGATAGAGCAACAAAATAGGCACCAAATTAAAGTGTTTTTAATCCTCTTTCTAACTTATACAATTATGATAGTCTTGGAACAAGAAATGGCACTGGTACATACAAAGATTTCAGAAATATCACAAAATTCGTTTTCTCACACTCAAGGCAGACAAGGCGCCTTATTCATGACACAAATTTGAGATTAACATTTTGTCACAAGTCTAATCGATCAAGAAGTGAAAGCATTACATGATGATTAATTTCATAATGACATTTACACAGTCAGTTGTTGAGTTTGTTTCTTGAAGCTGTCAAAGCGGCGTCTGTTGAACTCCACAGCTTGAAGGAGATAGTCCCTTTGCTTGGCATCTGTTGTTATGACATTTGCAAAGTCGCTCATCATCTTGACACCACGTTCAGCAATGTCATTCACCGCTTTCAGATTCTTAACATAGTCCAACGCTTTTCTGTAGTCCTCATTCTGTGGCCAAGACGTGACAGGTTCCAGAAGCCACTCAGATCCAATGTTCGGTGTGTCCAGCAGGAAATGTGATTCTGGGCCAATGAGATCAACCAGGGTGGTCTTAGCTGTGACTCTCTGGAATAGAGGCTTTCCTGTTCTGAAGCTGTCTGGCTTCTCAGTGGCATGTAACTGGGCAGCAATGTCGTGCTTCAATGTGTCACTCAATCTACTGCTGAACAGGGCAAATGGCACGACTTCCTGCTCAGGTACAATTTGTGGTTTTCCATCTTATTAAGTACTGCATCAGCAAGCTCTGGGTCAGTTTTCTTGTACTTCAACATGTCCTGGATTAGACTTAGATCATTCACGGGAGCATCTGCAGCAGACATTGACATCATCCATACAGGAGTGTAGAACAGCGCAAGGAAGGTGTTGAGTCTTTCCAGCTTTGATACAGTGTCTTCGTCATACTCAAGTTGATCTGCAAGCATCAGCATTTTCATGGAGTACAGTTTCTGGCCATCCATCTGGCCTGATGAATGGCGCCTGGTCGACTCCAGTGAATACCTCGAGGAGGCGTTCCTCCAAGAACAATGACTGTCAGTTCAGCCATTTCCCTGTAGTCGGCTCTTGGAAGCCTTTCTGCTGTTAGAATGTCTTGGAGTATTTCTTCACTGTTCTTCTTCTTTTCCTTCAGCCATTTGCTGTTGATAGCCAGCATCTTTGGGTTTTCCTTGGACAAGTCCGTCCAAACATCCTTCAGATGCTCAAACCAGGGATTATCTGGCCCCTTCACCTTCCCAAACAGCTTCTCCCAAACTGCTCCTACTAGGATTTCCAGGATGTGATGTCGACAGGCCAGATAAAACACCTTTTTGTTCAGCATTTTCTCTAGCAGTTTGGCAGCTCCTCTGTGAACTCCACTGTTACTGGATGTAGTGTCAAAAACAAGGGCAGTAACATCCGTAAGTTCCCATGTCTCCAGTAAATCCATTGAAGCCTCAGCCTGAGCTGTGCCAGAAGAATTGTCGATGAGAGGTACTCCCAATAACTTTCCTTCAGTGTATGAAGGTGGACCTAGACACTAGCATAGCTAAAGTCTCTGAGGTACTTCCAGGTTCACTGCCCAAGATCTTTGAGCAACTTTCCATCCCAGTGTAAGGTAGCGTACTGTGGGGGTTTTCACAAAACTTGGACATGTGACTCTGGCTGATATTATACCTGGACAGCATTCTGCTTGACGTGTTGTTGAGGTTGAGATGACGAAGTTATCCAGATCAGCCCCTCCAGCTTTCAAGGTGGCAGAAACCATGGCAGTAACTTGATTGTCTGATAAACCAAGACGATCAGCTGTATTGCAGATGACATCACATTCCATGACCTTCCTTGGAAACGTCAAAGTCACACTAGTCACAGTGTCTTGATGGTGAGAACATCCATGACGAGGCTGATGGTAATCCATGTCCTCTGTGTTAGCGTCATTGTCAGTTGAGTCACCCCAGGTAATGTCATCCACATGAACAACTGCCTCTTGTTCTGCTGCAGCTGTAAAATAGTACAACATGTTAAGACAGTAATTGTTAAGTACATGCTAAATATCGCAATGGAGTAAAACTTAAAACTTTTTGTGACGTTCAAAGTAATTAGTTTTACCTTGTTCTTGTCTATGCTGCAGTCTTTCATTCCTTGCTGCTTGCTGCAGGGATCTTGTCTCAAAATCTTGTCATGACCAGACATATGACCTTTCCTCTCAGTCTTTTGGTCTTCGTAGAACCTGATATCCTCATCTTTCTTCTCTCTGGATAACAGTTGTTGTTCTGTATTTCCTGGATTGTATCTGGAGCTCCTATATCGAACAGGCTGTCTAATTCCAGCACAAATGCTCCTCTTTTTCCTCCAGGGTTACTTGCTCTTCCTTTGCTTTTCACCAAGCACGATGTTTCTCATGTAGTTTCATGAAGAGCTTCATTGCGTTGTACTTGGTCATTGTCTTGATCCTAGCCATCTGCCAGAATGGGATGATAGATTCAACTGTTTCATATGCAAGGTCTTTAACCATGGGCCTCCCTGCATTTTCCGGTAAATTCTGAAGATTAAGGAAATACTGGAACGCCTGTCTGTTGGTGGAAGCTGGGACCCACTGATAAAAGCTGAAGGGTATCCAACCAGGAAAGTTTCAGTGAGAGATCTGGTAGATGGCCCAGTTGACACCTGCCTGTGGACAGTACGTGGAGGTTCTGAGATATCAACTGTGCGCCCACGGAGCTCCCTCAGCTCCTTGCTTAATGCCATTGTGAAGTTGTAACTTGTAGATAGTTTTCTAGATTCTGATTGAGTTTCTGTTGTTTCCTGAAAAATGATAGATTATTATTATTATTATTATTATTATTAATTATTATTTATTATTATTATTATTATTATTTATTAATTTTATGCTCTTTCATTTGATACCTAATTTGTTGCTCTATCTTGTTTAGATCAAAAGTTAAAGTGCAAAACATAATTCAAGGGACCCCGGAATTGGCGCTTTGGCCAATTTCAAGGCAGAAAATTTAAAGCTCCATGCGGCAATGCTTCCCAACATCCTAGGTCAAAATAGTTGTGATTTTCGGCTTTTTCAGGTCAAAAAGCATGGGAAAATGTACAGAAACCTATGAAAATAAGAAAAAGTTGATTTTTGAACAGGCCTAATGTGAGCTAGCATATCACAAGTTGAATTTCATTGAGTCTCAATATCTTGAATTAGCTTGTGGTTTGGATTTGGTCAATTTTGATGTGGTTAAGGCTGACTGATGAAAGTGTCCAGCTATTTTTTTGCTCACTGCTATAACATCTTTAACTGTTCTTTGAGCAAATAAAGCATTATGTATAACCAACTGTAATGTATGTATAAAGTAAGACTCATTATTTAATCCTGCTAATCTAACACCTTTGCATATATTTGCAGCATTGTCCGTTATAATAGTATGTACCTTATTACCCCCAATATTCCAATCTGTTATCATTTCTTTAATTTTTTTACCTATATTTTCTGCTATATGGCTATTCTAAAAGCTGTTAATTTGTAATGTTGCACTTTCTGCATTGAATTCCTCAGACAACCAATGTCCCAAAAAGCTTAAAAAGCTTTCATTATTGTATGAACATGTCCATATGTCTACAGTCAAAGATATGTATTCAGCATTGCTAATTTCATTAAGTATTTTATTTTTTACTATTATACATGTCTGGAATAACCTGCTCACTAAAATATCTTCTAGAAGGTAGGTTGTACTGTGGAGCCAAATGCTCTATCAATCTTTTAAATCCCTTATCCTCAACTAAAGAAAATTACTGCTGATCAGCAGCAATCATTTCTCCTATTTTCCTATTAATTTCTATACTTTTGTCATTTATATCCCAAATTTTCTTTTTTTCTATCACCTGAAATTTTTTTGGTTATTTGAGTTTTTTGCTGTAGTTGCAGAGGAAGTCCATAGCTTCTTCAGAGGGTCTTTTATTTGGTTCATCTTTCTTCATTTTCTCTTTTTGTACCAAATCATAAACATTATGATATTTACCTTGTAGGTGCTTCAAAAGCAGGGTTGTGCTATAATATTTGCTACCTTTATTGCTAGTCCTCTTCATACAAGAGTCCCTTCAAACAGAGTGCAAATAGCTTTACTGCTATCTTTATCATCAATTCTAAAATATTTCCAAACTCCAGAAGTCAGCATTTTTTTAAAATTTATTATTATAGAATATAAACTATAACTTAGCCTTATGCTTATGAAAAATATATATATATATATGAATGAAATATATTTAATATTTATGTCTAGGGGTGCACCAGATATGAATTTTTCATATCCGACCGGATACCAGATATGCCTGATATGGCCATATCTATCCAGCTGGATATATATTATTAGGTACCATATTATTTTTACACTCATATTGCTATGTTTTATTTTGCATTGGGGGCAAGCACCCCCCAAATATAAGATAAATAATAATTTAAGTATATTCAGATGTTTAATTGTTTTGTTCTCTTTCAGGTTCTTGTGTTGCATTAAACTATTAAGTATTAATCATGACAAGTTTTGTGTGGTCACTGTATACAATAAATGATCCAGCAATATCACTGCAAAGTGTAATATTTACCAAAATAATTATCAAACATCAGATGGAGAAAGGTGGCCAAAAGTCTTTTAGCATAACACTTCTTCATAATCATTTGAAGATTAATCACCCAAAAGAGTATGCTGAAGCCAAAAACGAAAATGACAAAAAAAAATAGCTGCAACTGAATCAAAGGAAATAGGCATAGATAGAATATGGGCTAGACTATCAACTTCTACTGGTAGTAATCTGAAAGAAAAGAAAATGGACCAAATGAGTAAGCAGATCTCAATAGAGGAAAGCTTTTCATCTAAAAAAATATGGGACATCAATGACTCCAGGTCTGTGATGATTCACCGTAAAATTGGCATGATGGCAGCTTTGGACAACCAGCCATTTACTTTAGTTGAAGATGATGGTTTTATTGATCTAATGGCCTACCTCCAACCCAGATATCTCTTACCGAGCAGAAGGTACTTCTCTAATACTATAATTCCTCATCTTTATAATGAGTTCAAGTCTAAAATTGCTCAGAAGCTGAAGAAGTAAAGCATGTCAGCTTTTCTTCAGATATATGGACATGCACAAGGCAGCACAACCTCTCAAGAAAGTTTTACATCATTATCAGGTCACTGGATAGGTAAAGATTTTGAAAGATACAATGCTGTGCTACATGCCTCTCATTTCTCAGGGTCGCATACTGGCAAGAATATATCTGAAAAGTTTCGCTCTATGTGAGATAGTTGGGATCTTGATGCAAATAAGAGGAATTTATTGGTGAGGGATGGAGCTAGTAATATGGCTCTTGGTAGTGACCTGGCTGAAATACCTTCAATACACTGCAGCATTCATTTACTCCAACTGGTTATTAGTGACTCAATTATGGTTCAAAGGAGTGTAATTGATATTCTTGCAAAAAGTTGCCGCCTTGCAACTCACTTTAATCATTCTCCTTTGGCCTGTAACAATTTCAAACACATTCAAGTGCAGCAAAATCTTGAGCCTCTCCTATTGGTTCAAGATGTTGAGATGGTATGGTTAACACCCCAAGTTGGTGGGAACTCCACTATTGGGAAGGATTCCTGAGAGCTCCCAAACCCCTCAGTCGGGCCTGGGAGGTTTCAGTAATCCCCATTGAGCCAGAGCTTTCTTAGAAAGCCAAGCCTTCAGTTACTAAAAATGTTTTTCTTCTCTTTTTAATTGATTATAACAGATTTGAAATTCTCTCAATATAGAGAATGTTAAAAACATTGAGGCAATCATATGCCTGAGTATAACAGCTTTGAAATTCTCTCTGTATAGAGAACAAGAAGCTTGAGGCAATCATATGCCCATTTCAAGAGACGGAAAAGCATCTCACTTCTTGATGGTGTGGTAGGTGGTCCTATAGTCTTGTTTTTACCATTGGTGTTTTGTATTGCTTAACCATTAGCTATAAGAACCATGTCTCACATATTTGGATCACTTAAAATTATCATGTATCATAATCATTTTGAATGCCTGATTTCCTTTATAAAGACCTTGTTGAAGAACTTAACTTCAGTTATCAACATGCATCACAATGGATGTTGAGCTTTCTCATGCTGTGAGCTAAATTGTACTTTTAACTGCCTTATGAGCAACATATTAATGCAAATACATATC
Organism: Bathynomus jamesi; assembly: GCA_023014485.1. NCBI lineage: Eukaryota > Metazoa > Arthropoda > Malacostraca > Isopoda > Cirolanidae > Bathynomus > Bathynomus jamesi. The sequence goes on from JAJOZX010000942.1 coordinate 493,012, forward strand.
CCAAAATTTTAGAACATCAATTATCATTGTCAGTTTTGCTCCCTTTTCTGGCATCATTGCACTCATGGATTCCTGTGAGTCCACTGATGACAGTGCTGGGGGGATAATCTCTAAATGTTGTTGGTTTTTTTTTCTCTATCTTTTTTGGCTGGGACATTTGCTTATTGAAGTGAATTTGGACAAAGCTTTTTCTTCCCCAATGCCTGCACAAATGCTGAAGCCAGTGTTCACATAATTTTTTTTGTTATAAACATTGCTTTTGTTTGTACTGATTGAGCCAAGAATACCTTTAATGATTGTGAGATGAAGTGGAGTTTAAAATGACACATCTGGGACTTATCAGGTTTATACAATTTGGGTAACACTCATTGACCTTGCCCTAGTGACTAATATTCTTTGTTTTTTTGCATTAGTTATGTAAGTTACTTTTTTTTCTGTAAGTCTTGTCTCCTTTGTGTGGTAATGGGCTGGTGATGGCCAATAATTTAATGATTTTATTTTATGTTGACATTTTTGTGTGTGGTATGGGACTAATGATGCTTGTTTCTTTTGTTTTGTAGTAGTAATTTTTTTTCAAGTGCTTAGTTGGTTCTGAATACACATTGGTGTATGATCCATAAAATTGTTCATATTTTCTTTAGTTACCTGTAAAAACTTGCCTGCTGATGCAGTTAACCTTGTAAGTGTTATTGTTGTTTCGTTGATTAAATTAAGCAAAGGACATTTTACTTTTCTTAAATCCTCCCACCATAAGCCGAAGAGTAAGTCATTAAAAGAGGCAGACTGGCTATGCCCCAGAGACCTTAAAGGTGAGAACCCAGTTTCAGATTGGTAGGAGCCGCCTATCTGACATAATCTCAACCACACTAAAATTGGTAACTTGCTCACCTCATTTCTCTCATTCTTAGCAGTGCAGGTGGTGCTGAAGTCAAAGGATTTTTATTCAATTGAAGGCCCTCTGGGTAGTCCTCACTGGCAGCTAAATCTCCCATCTCAGCAACCAGCAGCAGCTGCCGTGACCCCACTAACAGAGTATCCAGTAGGTGAGTAACGCAAACGCATCTTTACACAGATACACTTACCGGCATCGCGCCCTCGTTTCAATGTCCCAACACGTTGGAACTGCATATTTGATGCTAGAAAGATTATATACGTAAATTAAAAATTCAGTGCAACTGTATTTGGCTGATCATAGTGAATTACCTACCATCACATCCTTTGAGTGGACACTGATACAAAATCTTAAAATATTAAAACCATTCTTCCAACTAACTCAAGAAATGAGTTCGGAAAAATCAACTTTGTCTTCCGTAATCCCAAGCATTTGTATTTTACATAGATTTCTTTCAAAGATTGGCTATGATGACCAAGGTGTTCAAACAACAAAGAGAGAACTCCTGACTTCTCTTCGAGCGCATTTCTTGTCGGAGAGTAATGATGGGAAGTCTTTGAACATAATGAAAAACAGGGCTTATGTGACTACAACTGCAATAGATCTGCAGTATAAGTTATCTTTCAACAAGATCAAAAAGAGCAGGCTAAATCCTGGCTGATTGAAGAAGTCATAGGTATTGAAAATGACGAAGGTGGTAATGATTCTAATGAAAATGAAAGTAAAGTTAATGAAAGTGGAAGCAAAAGCAGCTCAAATTCTAGTTCTCTGATGCAAAAGAGGCAAGACGAAGAGGACATTCTTGAAGCGTGTTTTATGGAGATCACAAAAGGAGAGCAATCTGGGGAAGTAAGTTACAAGAGAAGAAAGGTTGAAAAAAATGCTGCTCCTGTTCTACTGATTGCAGGGGAGTTAGACCGATATGCATCTGAACCTCTTGTAGATAGGAAATGCTGTCCAGTTCAAATTTGGAAGCAGGAGGACCAATTTCCTCTCCTTAAAACTATTATTTCAAAGCTTCTCTGCACACCCGCATCCTCTGTATTTTCAGAGAGAATGTTTTCTGAATATGGAAATATCTATGAAGCAAGGCAATCCTGAATATTGCCTAAAAGAGAAATGCTCTTGTTTCTGCACCATAATGGAAAAAAGTTCTAAATCACTGTTGTTGAGTTTTTTTTATTCTGAAGACCTCCAGGCTGAATGGCGGCATCTGACCTACACAATACTGGGTCAATATGTATTAAATGACATGGGCTGGACCTGTAAATCAAAATAACTTTTTATGAGGTAGTTTTAGTTGCTTTATTCAAATTTGTCACTCATTTTTTGTGCAAATGCATATTAATGGGCTATTTTTTTTGCTACTCTGTGACTTAATGAGTTTGTTTTTCTGTTCTGGCTATTTTTTTTTTTCTAATTGGATTCAGTTTTGTGGTGTTTGTGATATATTGAATTATGACGTGCCATTCGTGTGGTTTCAACTTTGAGAACTTGATTCATCATGTGCTCTAGATGAAGACAAAGCAATGGATGTTTTTATCAATTACAGTGTTATTCTCTCATCCATAACTTGCCCGAAATGTGACAGTGAGCATCTAATACGAAAAGATCAGAAGATATTTAGGTGAAATAACCAATATTAACCTGTTAGGTCAATGGAATGCCCGGTTAGGTCAATGGAATGCCCGGTTAGGTCAATGGAATGCCCGGTTAGGTCAATGGAATGCCCGGTTAGGTCAATGGAATGCCCGGTTAGGTCAATGGAATGCCTGGTTAGGTCAATGGAATGCCTGGTTAGGTCAATGGAATGCCTGGTTAGGTCAATGGAATGCCTGGTTAGGTTAATGGAATGCCTGGTTAGGTTAATGGAATGCCTGGTTAGGTTAATGGAATGCCTGGTTAGGTTAATAGAATGCCTGGTTAGGTTAATAGAATGCCTGGTTAGGTTAATGGAATGCCTGGTTAGGTTAATGGAATGCCTGGTTAGGTTAATGGAATGCCTGGTTAGGTTAATGGAATGCCTGGTTAGGTTGTCGTGATATTTTCGTTAGTTTAAACAAAAATGACGAGAGCAAACTTTTCTGGTTAATTTTGAGGTATTTTGAATGTTTCCTATGGTAATGCATCATTTACGAGATCTCATAACATGAACATGTTAGATTATGCTTTATTGTATAAAATGTAGTCAAAAATATATTTTTCAAGTCTATTTTGGTGTGTTTTGTTCAAATATGACCTTCATTTCTTGTGCAAATGAACAGAAATACAGTTCTCATTGCATGGCCCAAACACGTATTTCTGTTCATTTGCACAAGAAATGAAGGTTATATTTGAACAGAACATACCAAAATACACTAGAAAAATATTTTTTAATTAAACTTCAGGCCATGTCATTTTCTGCATAATGACCCAATACTACCCTCCATTCATTGATTTCATTCCAGGCATTTTATATTGTATTCAATATATTGTTTTACATTTGTCAAACAAGCTTGTAATGTTTTGTATTGTTTTGAAAATAAAGGGAAAAAAGAATGGAAAGCAAGTGCAGGAGTCTAGCAATATTTTTACTCTTTAAAAAATTTAACACCTAGAGATTTTTATAAAAAGCTCTGATTATATTAATAGAACTGTAATCGTTAAGGATGGACAGATGTTTTATTTATTCTTGTCATCAGTATTGTGTCAATTTAATATAAAAAGTGTTGCTGGACTGGTTTAGGGGTAGGCCCTAGAAGGCTTTTCATTTTTTTTTTTTTATATAAAATATTATTTGTAACGTGTTATCATCATATTATGGCAGATTTTCATACAGGTGTTAATTTTCTAATGTTTTGGCCTATATCCAGCATATCTAGCTGGATATGACCCATATCCTACCGGATACAGGATACTAGATATTTTGCAATATCTGGCCAGATATCATATCTGGGAAATTATTTATATTAAGGTCTCCACCAAGTTGACAATACTGGCTGTTATCAAACGTTTCAGCATAACTTTAGGAGTCTAATGGTATATGTCAGGGGTGCTCACACCCGTGCCCGCCATGGATTTGAATGTGCCCGCTGGTTTATTTTGGAATAGCCGGCCTAAATGAAATCTTAACTGGCAATATAAAAATTACTAGAAATGAATTTTTACATGCGAGCAGAGCGCTCACATACATGTTTAAAACATGTCTGAAACCATTGCTTTGCTCCGCCAATTTCTGTGTCGCTTAAAGCGACGATTCTATTTCAACGGATATAATGAATCGAGTTGGCTGATTGGGTGTTTCGTGAAAATACAACCCAATCAGAAGGCATTTTAGAAATGACTCGCTAGGCTTTCTGTGTCTTTTCGAATTTTTATTGATTTTATAAAGATGAGTGGGCGGATCGATATTTAGTTCCGCGTTTGACCTGTCCGCGTGACCTTGTGTGTGGATGCGAACATGAAATGTGTCTATTTTTTAGTCGTTTATTACGTAATTTGACGTTTTCACATTTAGTATTAAAAGTTTAGCATCATGTTGACCGTTCACCCGTTCGTGTCATCTTGTGTGTGGATGCGAATTTGAAATTTGTCTATTTTTAAGTCGTTTTTTACGTAATTTGACGTTTTCACATTTAGTATTAAAAGTTTAGCATTATTTCGACCGGCAGCGTGTCCGATTTTGAAGTTTCAAGTGGTAAAAGTTCAGCCTCTGATATTAGTGGCTAGATCGCAAAATATTTTTTTTTAAAATTACATTATTTAATTTTATTTTTATTGACAGGGCTTCATAATGGCGACACGAACCAGTGATAAGACTATAAGGACGTATAATTTTCAAAGTGAATGGGAAGATATTTACTTTTTCTCAAACATAAATTCTAAATGTATATGCTTAATATGCCAATCTACTCTAGCTGTTGCCAAAAAATATAATGTTGAAAGGCATTTTAAAGCTAATCATAATCATTATAAAACAAGATACCCAGTTAATAGTGAACTACGCAGGGCAAAAATAAGAGAATTGAAATCCCAACTTACCAGCCAACAATTGGTTTTTACAAAGAAAATTGAGAAATCAAAGGCAGCTACCATTGCATCTTTCCGAGTGTGTCACAGTTTAACGAAGCACATGAAACCTTTTGATGATGGTGCATTTGTAAAAGAAGCATTTTTGGATGCAGCAGACTCGTTGTTTGATCAGTTTAAAAACAAATCTGAAATAATCTCCGCTATTAAAGACATGCAACTTTCCAGACCCACTGTTACACGACGAACAGAAGAGATGGGTAAAGTAAAGATTTAAAAATGCAGTTAAAGAGAGACATAGATGAGTGTATTTCCTTTTCGCTTCAATTCGATGAATCAACAGATGCTACTGATACTGCGCAATTATGTATTTTCATAAGAATGGTATTTAAAAACATGACTGCTAAGGAGGAGTTGCTCAATATCATACCATTGAAGGGGAAGACTCGGGGACAAGACATCTTCAAAGTATTTAAAGAGTTTACTATTGAGAATAAAATCCCCATTGAAAAACTTGTAGCCATTACCACGGATGGAGCTCCGTCAATGATTGGTTGCAATTTAGGGTTCGTTAGTCTTTGTAAGAATGACAGAGATTTTCCAAACTTCCTTAATTTTCATTGCATAATTCACCAAGAGGCACTCTGTAGTAAAAGCTTGAACATGGAAGACGTTATGGATATTGCATATAAAATTGTAAATTCTATCCGTGCTAAAAGTTTACAAAGACGTCTCTTTAAGAATCAATTAGAAGAAAGCAATTCTGAACATACAGATCTTTTATTGCACACTAATGTAAGATGGCTCAGCAGGGGCTTATTTTTACAACGATTTAGGGATTTACTTACTGAAATCAAAGAGTTTCTGGCTGTAAGAGGTGATAATTATAATCAGTTGGAAAATAAAGTTTGGTTACTTGATTTAGCTTTCTTAACTGATATTACTGCTAAATTGAGAGACCTCAATGTTGAACTCCAAGGCAAAGATAAAAACATTGCTCAAATGATTAGTGCTATAAATGCTTTCCAGCATTCTCTAAAACTCTATTTGTCACAACTGCAACGTTCGGAACTGAAACACTTCCCTAATATGTTGACAGAGCTACTTAACCAAGAAAATAATTTTGAGAATTTTAACAAAGACCGTTATGCAAAAGAGATAGGGAATCTCATTCAACAATTTGAGCAACGTTTCATAGACTTTGAAAAATTAAAACCTATTGTGGAATTTATGTGGTTTCCATTTGAAGAAAAAGTTGATATTGAGGAAATCGCAACAAAAATATCAGCATTATTTAAATTGGATATAGCTAACCTAGAACGAGAAGTTTTATTCCTTCAAAATGATCTGGAAATTAAAACAAGGGCCTTCAGTACCAATTTTTGGAGCTTATTTGCTGAAGAAAAATATCCTCTGCTGAGAAAATGTGCTATGTACTTGACCTCAATTTTTGCCTCCACATACCTTTGTGAATCAGCATTTTCCAAGATGAAGATGCTTAAATCAAAGTACCGGACTGTTTTGACAGATGAGCACCTTGATGACTGTTTAAGACTAACAGTTACCAATTACACGCCAAATTTCAAAGCCCTTGCTGAATTAAAGCAGTGTAAGCCATCAACTAGCAATTAAATGTGAGTATTATCTTCTATCACTTGTATTTATTTTTAGTTCATAAATTAGGGGAAAATTTTGGTGTTTGTGCCCTCCAAAGATAATAGTTAGCAAATTTTGCCCTAAGGTCTCCGAAGTCTGAGCACCCCTGGTATATGTTATTATTTGCGCAATTGCGTATTTATAATGTTATAGGCTTTTAAAGAAATTATTTTCTTAACTCTATTTTGGTCATAATTTTGTTAATGACATCATCATAAGTGTATCTACTTGGGTGAAAAAATCACATTTGGCTACAAAAAATGAGGTATGCGGCTACAGTGTTTTCCCGTTTTCTTCATTAGTTAGTTTTCCAATATGGCATGTGAAGGATGTGAAATGTATTTCAAAGATGTAATTATAGATATTAACAATATTGATAATTCTGCTGTAGAGATTTTTGTCAAACATGGTGTGCTACAGTCGTCTTTTAAATGTAGAATGTGTGGATCTGAGTGTTCCTACGATGAATCCATTGATATTAGGGTTAGGTAGGTTAGGTTAGGTAAGGTTCTCTAGCAATTTAGATACTGGAATGCATTTTCCTAGTAGTATTTGATGTGCAATGTTAAAATCTAGCCTTCATTTTATGGGGAAATGAACCAAAATATGTTAAAACTTTGAAGTCTCATAACTTTTGATTGGTTCATTTCTGCATAAAATGAAGTCCAGATTTGAACAAAGCACATCATACACTACTAAGAAAATATATTTTGGCGTCAAAATTGGGTGGAAACCCTAATGTAAATATTTATCCATATCTGGTGCAGCCCTATTTATATCTGTAAAGAGAGAACATAAAAGTGATAAAACAAGTGAAATCATATCTTACTTAATAATGAGGCACCACATGCGAGAATTATCTAAGCACCAAAAATAAAAATTACCAGAAAATGCAATTAAAGTTTACCAATTTAAAAATTAATAATATATACATTATTTAAAATTATAGACCTACTAGTTAAGGCCTAAGCTAACACAAAAGGTTCCAGCTTCTGGCCAGAACCAAAATTTATTGGCCAGATATTCCAGCTTCCTGGTTCCAGTACACCTCTAGTTTGTGGATTATTAATAGTGTATAATCTTAGCTTAAGTTATGTAGGTTACTTAGGTAGCTCTGTAAATAGTTGTACGTTAATTAGCTGACTTGAGATTGACATTTTGCACAATTTTATTATAAAATATAGCTCAGGAGTTGAATAACCTCGATAGGCTTCATGTTTTCAAAATGAAATGTAATGAAAAAGAGGAGAATCTTGTACCAAGGGGAGGGTTCATGGCCCTTGCCTCTCAGCAGAGTGGGAAGGGTGAAGAGAGTGGACATTTGTTGGTCACTCTTCCTCGGAGTGAAACCCATGATATGCGTCCCACACTGTAAACAGTTATGAAACAGTTTATGAAGGCTATATCTTCCGTTGGAGTTTCCAAACAAACGTCGAAAATGAATTTTATCTAAACTTACATAACTGAATTAGGTTTGAGAGTGGTTTGTTTATGTTATGACGTCATTAGTACGTGCCCTCCTGTTATGGATGTCAGTTAGTTGGCTATTTTATACCTCTTTATGAAGGGTCATTGAAACGCGTGTATGGGAAAACTATACATGCCTGTCATACACTTTACATTACAGTTCACAGCAAAACCTAATTCAAAACCAGGTTTATACACGCTCACAATGTGGTATCTAGGGTTGCCAGATGTCCGGTTTTCGACCGGAAAGTCCGGTTATACAGCATACCTAATTTTAGTGTGCAGTGATAACCAATTTGCGCAGTGATAAATTGAAATTCTTTGCAGTGATACGTTAGGTTCTATATTGGATATAGAACCTAATTTACCACCGCAAAGAATTTCAATTTATCACTGCGCAAATTGGTTATCACTGCACACTAAAATTAGGTATGCTGTATAACCGGACATCTGGCAACCCTAGATACCACATTGTGAACGTGTATAAACCTGGTTTTGAATTAGGTTTTGCTGTGAACTGTAATGTAAAGTGTATGACAGGCATGTATAGTTTTCCCATACACGCGTTTCAAATTGAAATTATTACTGCGCAAATTAGTTATCAATGCACACTAAAATTAGTTATGTTAAACAGAGTTTATCCAGTGTCTGGTCAGAAGTACTGACTGGACGCCAAATGTCTGGTCATAGCAAAAAGTCTTGAATCAGTTATAAATATATTGTAACTTTAAACTCAAACACATTCATTCACGTCACAGAATAACTTAATTTAAAGTAAAAATGCAGTATTTAGATAAAATTTGTTGGTAGAACGCAGTTATATATTACAGGCACATACAAAACAAAACAAAAAAAAACATCTTTATTGCGGATCATTCACAATCCATAGCCACTTAACCTAACATACAAATACAATCTTACGTATTATACACTGAAGTTAATACAAAAATAGGGCCAACATAGCCACTTAACCTAGCATATTGACATACTGTTTGATTAATTATCTGGCAATTTTATGTATATTGTTATTACACGAGACATCATTAACTGCAAAAGATCATTTGTATACGTAGGGGAAAATAATTGTAGCTTAATGAAGAAATCAGTGAAATTATGGAAATAAAAGAGTTTAATTAAAATGCTGATAAATTATGGGAAGCTGAGTTCGGATATGATTTTGTGGAAACTATATTTTAAATTATTAATTATACAACAAACAAAACATCTTTGTTTGGCAAGTTAAGGGTAAAAACACCCAATATGCCTATGGAAAACCCCCCACTCCCGAGTCATACCTTAAAATAGTATGTTTTTAACAAGAGGATAGAGGACAGGAATATAGTTAATTATTTACTGAAAAGGTAATGCACTAAATCAGTGGTCGGCGAACTTTTTTGGGTATTACCCCAATATATTTGTGTACAACGATATTACCCCCTAGACTTGAAATTATTTGTTCGAAAAAAATATAACTTTGATAAGTAGCCTTGCTTATTAAATAATAAATTTTTGTGCAATTTTATTTATATGTTTATTGAGCCTTCATTACCCCCGAGATTTTCATTTTTACCCCATTTGGGGTAATTTACCCCGGTTCCCCGACCCCTGCACTAAACGTATCATTATTTGAAATTATTTAACATATACAATAGTACAAATTATTAATTTGTGTTAAATAACTACAAAATTTCTTCAGGATTGGCGACAAAGCCTATTTGAAATGGAAAAAATTGCATATGTAGAACCAAATATGTAGGCATTGGGCCTACATAACAAGAAAACGTAGTTTTTTGTATCAAAATTTTCCATCGCTGATTCATGAAAATTACTTCGAGAGAAGAAATAATGAAACAAAAAAATTAGACGTCTGGGGACTTTCAAAGTTTACAAAGTAAATGAATTTAAGACAAAGATATTAGTTCATCTCAGAGCTGCTTAGTGACGAGCATTGATGTAGGCAAGGAAGATGTGTTTAATCTTCCTACAAATTCTGAGTGAAAAACGAATAAAATAAAACTAATAACACAAAAGGATAGGCCTATTCCTTCAGGTATTTAAGCGTAGTGAATTGCCTGTATTAATTAGACGGAATAAACTCGTTGCGTAACCCTTTCGCCTACATCGAGAGAGAGGCGTGATAAGCAACCGCGCGCCCTACAACCAGAAGCGAGATCCAACGAGATAATAAGGTATGGAGTTTCCTTTTTACCATTAGGCAGCGCTAAACACCGAAGGCAAATAAATTTAACATTAACCAAAAAAAAACTACTTGACAAGGTCTTTTGAAGACCCCCACAAACAGACAATTTTTTAACGAAAAGACGTAGGTCTTTTTCGTCGACTCGGCACCAAAATCTGGTTGGAATTTTCACCGGATCTCCAAGTTGATAGCAATCAACCCATAACCCTACAGTATATAGTTTCTTCATAGCGTTCAAAAACTTGGGTAAAAGAGATACTTTTATTTGGAATTTTAATCAGAAAGGGTTTATTTTTAGTGAAACAAATGCAGTAAGACTTAGTTTTAATTTGTTCTGATTAAAATTTATTTTAATAATACAGAGAAAATAACAATAAAGAATTTGTTTCGAGCTACGCATTGGACATTAAGCCAACATTCACCATAAAATACCAAGAGATAGAGAAAGGAAGGTGAATGAAACAAAATGACGCGTCAATTTTTCTGTTTCTTTTCATATCCTAAAGACCTAAACCATGAACTAGAAACCCTATGTAAGACAGAGAAGCGACAACGCAAACTTTAAAAAAAAAAGGGTTCCCAAAATTAATTGAGCCAATGACGTTCATTTAGTTAAATTAATTATATCAGCTAATCAAAAATAATCTTGCAAAAGTAATTGAACATAATTTGTGTAAATGACTTTACCATTTTCCATTTGTGAAATAACGTACCTAAAAAGTAATTACTAAAATATTTATGAAAGTATGCCTTACCTGAATCGTAAAATCAAAGAAAACCAAATTCAGAGGCTAACTAAAGATTTAAGTTTGAACTTGAAGTTAGAATATTATTTTATGTAGGAAGGAGGGTCTAAGGGCGAACGCCCGCAAAAAACCCCACTCCCGTAGAGGAAGAAGAAAGCCATAATCAAGGTCCAAGGTTTTCAATATGCCTGGACACTCTGCGTTTAAAAGATTGGAGATCATAGACAGGGGGAAAAATGGGTTGAGGAAGATTGTTCCAGAGTTGACCGGTTGAGTAAAGGAAGAGGCATGCAGTTAGAGAGTTAAAAAGAGCAGTGTTCGTTATAATAGCGATTGTAAAATAGAGTGAGGCAATATTGTGGCAAAGAGAGAGATTGAAGAGAGTCGGTAAGATGTGGGGAATTGATGAGACGAAAAGTCTTTGATTCTACCCAATCGAGTAGAGCTGTGTGGGTTGAGCCACCCAACATATGAAAAACTGATACGTGTGTGCAGTCGGAAGGTAACGAAAATGATCCACTGAGTAGGTTGGTAGTTAATCTAACAATTATTAACTCCCTTTATGTCGATGACTGGGTGGATGAAAGTAATCGATTGTTGATCAGAGTTAATCTTCTCACTAGTATTTATATACTGTGTGATAAAGTGTACTTGGTCTTGGTAGTACTGAAATTAACACTACCAATCAAGTGGAAAAAACAAAAGAACATGCGGTAACAGCGGTATGGCGAGCGAGGGGCTTGAAACGGAAGAAAGAAATAACCTGCTTTTAAAAGTGCCCTCACCTAAATTAAACAAATAGAAGAAGGACTCCAAAAAACAAAACCAGGTCTGGCTGAGGAGACCAGGACTTATCTAATAACACTCAGTAAGTGAACCGTTGTATTGCGAAGCCCCAGTTTAGTGATAATAGTTCAAACTAGGTCCAGTTAGATTGGGCCTACATTGTGATCTAAAACCTAGCATCAACTCATAGTTTAACAAAGGCTACGTATTACTCTGACTAATCTTATGAGGAATTCTACTGTGGACCTCAATTTACTCTACCTGCTGTAGACCATTTCTGGAATCTCTTGGCTGACCCAACAAGGCTAGGCTTAACCTACTCTGCAGTTAGACTGGAGATGTTAGGAGTGGGTTAATTGGGGACCAAGTCATACAGAACATTTTTCACACTTTATGAGAAACGTACTCCATACAGGGACGGACAAGAACTGTGTACCGAGACAGCATCTGAGTAGGGGTGAAAAAACGGAGCCGGTACAGCATACCTAACCTCTCAGTTGTTTTGGAAAGAGAGTATATGTGATCTTTCCAGGAATGATCACGAGAAAAGGAAATACCAAGAGTGTTAAAAGAAGAGGAAGGATTGAGTTGTGTATTGTTGAAGATAAGGAGATAGTCGTGTGGAAGATTGTGACGAGTAGACAGATGAAGGAACTTAATTTTTGAGGCATTGAAAGTCAAGGTTTTCCCTGCCTTAATCAGAGATAGTAGAAAGATCAGAGGTCAGGTGCACCATAGCCATCTACGCGGATCATGGAGTGACCCTTGAGAGAGAGTGAGAGAGAGAGATGTCTTGTGAAGCGGGTGGAAAAGTGAAGAGTGGAATCATCATCGTAGGAGTGGATAGGCCAGGAAGTGCGACTTAACATTAATAAATTGTTAGAAAATCTAGAAGAGGAAGAGCCATTGTTGTCCCTCTAATAACGTGGGGTGTTAGACCCCGTTATTTGAACCATTTTCAAGAGAATCAGGCCTCCCTTCAGGAGGACTCTGGTCATCCTTCAATTTACGTTCCTATATCTGGTCCTGATGGCGTTTAATAGGACGACTATCTCCTAATTGGCACTTGAAGGAAACAGGGCCCGTTCTCTCCTGCACCGTTGCAGGAACCCATTTTGGTCTAGACCCGTAGTTGCGAATCATAACTGGGTTATTAGGTTGCGATTCTATTACTTTCACTTTCTTAATGTCATGATACAACTTCTGTTTTTCCTGATGGCGTAAAACTCGTTGTTGTAACATTTCATTTGGACGTAACAGATCGAAAACCGAACGAATTCCCTAGCCAATCATAAGTTTAGAAGGAGACACTCCCGTCGTTGTGTGAGGTGTGAGTCTATATTTAAACAAAAATTTATCCAACATCACTCGCATTTCCTCCTCATGAGAATGACGCAAGGCCGACTTGAAAGTACGGACCATGTTTTCCGCGAGACCGTTAGTAGACGGGTGAAAAACACTGGACCGGACATATCTAATGCCATTTTGGTGGACAGAAGAACGAAATTCCTCACTGGTAAAACAAGTACCATTGACCACTTTATTCAGAATTATTACTCTGATGAAAAGGTTGTAATTCACTTTCAACATTAGTAGGCCAACCAACTGAGCAGTAATGGGTGACCCTAGACAGAATAGGGTCTGATTTAGTCCACTGCTTTATCTGTACTGCAGTCACTGCAGTGGAGCCCAAAAACACTCCACCAAGTGAACCCATTCATTTGGATTTTCTAAGGGCAACCTACTTAGAACATCAGCCGTACCTAGAAGTTTGCCTGACCGATGTACTAAGTCAAATTTATAGGCTTGTAGAATCAGTGCCCATCGTTGAATCCTACCTGAGGCCATAACTGGAATATGTTTAGTAGATGAAAATAAACCTAAAAGAGGCTTATGGTCAGTAATTAGTTTAAATTCATGACCCCATAGATATAAATTAAATTTCTTTACTGCAAATACTAAAGCTAAGACTTCGCCAGTAATGGGGGAAGGGTGGGGGTGGGGTAGTGGTGAGAGGTAATGGGGGAGGGGTTAGCCCCCCAAGTTGCATAAAGGGGGGTGAGGGGGTTTTGGGGGATATCTTATCTATTATATATTTTTGCCTTTCTGTTTGTTTGTTTGTCTGTCCTTTATGCAAGCGCAAACCGTTTGACCTAGAGCTACCAAATTTGGCACGGGAACCTCTTATGGGATGAAGAATGTCAACACAGAGTCGGTCAGCCTGTCTGTTTGTCTGTTTGTGTCAGCGGAACGACCCGGCGTTGCCGGGGTGGATGTCAAACGCTATAAGCTAACGAAAATATCACGATTCAACCTAACCAATCGTCAAGGGACCTAACCGGGCATTCAAATAACCCGGGCAACGCCGGGTACGTCACCTAGTATGTGTTTATATATATATATATATATATATATATATATATATATATATATATATATATATACACGTCACCTCAGTCCCAAAGCGATATGATGACTAAGCTGAATGATGCAGCATTGCTTGTATGCGAGTATATTAAGTTAAGGTGTGTGAAGGTGTATATATATATATATATATACACACAGGGTGTTTCATAACATGTAGGACGCACTTTCAGGATGGATTCAGGACCTGAAAACAATGTGTTCCAGCAAGTATCCGCCTTGCCTTTAAAAGAAGTGCTCAAAAGGACCGCCTTGCGCTTGAATACACGCCTGAACACGCCTCGTCATAGACTGCCTGACGCGTTCAAACATTCCAGGTATTGCTCGGATTTTCTGGCATCCTTGTTCTACACGTTGGCGAAGCATTTCAACGTTGTCAATGGGTGTCACGTAAACGACGGATTTCAGATGACCCCCACAGGTAAAAATCGAGAGGATTCAGGTCCGGGGAGCGAGCAAGCCACGCAATCGGTCCTTCACGGCCTATCCATTTATCAGGGAAATGGTCATCCAAATAGTCTCTGGCGACTCGACTAAAATGAGGCGGAGCACCGTCATGCATAAACCACATACAACGTCGGACACCAAGAGGAATTTCATCTAGTAAATCGTTTAACTCATCCCTTAAAAAATTGGAATAGGATTCTCCTGTTAATCTTCCAGGCAAAACAAAAGAACCGATTAAGTTGTCGGCAATAAGTCCTGTCCATACATTGATACTAAATTGTTGTTGGTGCCTTGACGATGATGGCATGCGGATTCTCTTCGGCCCAGTGATGAGTGTTGTGAAAATTGATCACGCCATTTCTTGTGAAGGCAGCCTCATCAGAAAACAACACGGAGGATAGAAAAAGAGGATCGCGAGCACACTGTTAAAGAAACCAAGTACAAAAGCCTCTTGTGGTGGGAAATCAGCTTCAGTAAGGCCTTGTACTCTCTGAATGTGATATGGGTAAAGCTGTTGTTCCTGTAAAATTCTCCACACAGTTGAGTATCTTACACCCTCTGCTGCTGCTATCATTCGGGTGCTGTCACCAGGATGTTCCTCCACGCGATTCAGTACCCGCTCCTCCAGCTCAACAGTTCTGGCGCTGATTGGTCTACCACCATCTGAAACTCGCTTGTTGAATGATCCTTAGAGTGTGCCACTTTTAATAAATGTTTGAAATTTTTGAGGTGCAATATTCTCATGTGGTGATCCCTGCTACTTTATTGGCGAATATGAAGTTTTAACCCATTCTGAAAATATTTGACCTCGGATCGGGGGCATTGAAATTTTGACCCCAGCCTGTGACGTCATCAGACCGATTTTTCATATGTATTTGGCCATAAAATCTTTATTTATTAACCGATTCGAATGATTCTGGTGTCAATTGATGCAGAATCGGAAATACTTTCTTTTTCATACCAAAACAGTAGCTTTTACTATAAATGTTTGGTCGAAAACTCAGGTAATCTATAAAAATTAGACAAATTTGGTGCAATACAGGAGACATTGTGGGTGTGACCGCCACCCTGAAGCATCATCCCAGATCAGCTTCGCGGCAATGGGCCCATCTGAAAGGCATAATAATAAGAAATAGGCTTATTCCGATGGGTGGGAACAATTTTAAACATGTCAAAGTTGAAATAAACCTTTCACAGAAACGGAATGAAAAGTCAAAATTGTCAATGACATAATCAAAACCCCATTTTTTTTTTAAGCATACAAAAGTAATATAAAAAACATTCCTTTGAACCCTCCTTGCCAGTTTATTGCCAATTCGGTTGCCGTCGAAGACCCTGAAAAAGGAGAAATTGTTAATAATAATTCATAATATTAACCCAGATTAAATACTGAAAATATTTTAATGCGTGAAACAGTATATAGAACACTCACCTTTTATTTTTTCAAGTAGTTTCGCAAACTGCTCTTCTTGTAGATGTCTGGAAAAAGGCGTCTTTCATTTTCAACAAGTTGAAGGAGGAAATGGCGTTGCTGTTCATTAATGGTGAGGCTTTTAGCATAATCTTCAATAAGTTTCACCCCCCTTTCAGTCGTATCGTTTGTTACCTTCATGTCTCGCACGTAAGAAGCTAAATGAATATAGTCCTCGTGTTTCTCCCATTCTTCTACTGGACTTCTCAATCAATCCCCATTTGATTTAAAGAGCCTCAGAAAATGCCATATTTTGGACCAGCAAGGTCGGAAAACTTGGTTCCTTCCCTGAGTATAGGGAAGACTGGATGGCCAGTTTTCATGTCATAAATCTTTTTCGCTGACTTTTTTAAGGCATTGGCAATCTTAGCCTTCTTTGCATTGTTGCCCTTGCGTGAAAATAAGGGGAGTGGTATCACTTCTTCCACAAAGTACCACATTTGCATATCAAGGGCTTTAAGACCTGCACCTGCCACTTCACTGTTATGTTTTTCATAGGTTTTCAGATCGTGATATAAGCTTAAATCATTAAAAGGGGAATCTGCGGCGTTGTCTGAATGTAGCCATGCTTTAGCGTAGAACAATGCATTAAAGACATATCTGCTCAAGCATTTTCATCATATTCTCATCGTAGCCAGCCTGGTATCCAAAAGCATACATTTTATAGGTATATAGGATTGCAGACATCCATCGTGCACGATGAGCTGCTCCTGGACGGAACCAACGTACTCCTTCTAGGGGTACTTCACCTAAAATTTGGATTGTCAACTCAGCGCATTCCCGATAATCACCACGTTTGAATGCATTCTCAGTCAGCAAATCGGTTAATGCATCTAAGGCTTCTTGCCGTTTCGACCTTAGCTTTCTGTCCTTGATTTGCAGTGTTCTGAAATCTTTTATGCTTGTGTCAATGCCTTGCCACTTTTCCTCCCGGAACTCTTTGAAAATTTCATAATCTGGTGAAGGGCTTCCTCCAAATATTTCTACAAACACACTGTTGAGTATCCGCTCATATAGGTGATGCCGACAAACAAGCCACAATACTTTCCTACATAGATATTCTTCAAGTCTCTTACAGGCTCCAGTATGGCGCCCTGAGTTGGAGCTTGTAGTGTCAAAAACAAACCCAATAACATGGCGCTCTAAGTTCCACTTTTTGATAATATCAAAAGTTTCAGTAGCCTGCGACTCGCCACTAGTATTTGGGATTTCAGGAACAGCCAACACCTTGCCCTCTTTGGCATTTGGGGCACCCGATACCAGCACGGCAAGTCTTTCCAATTCTCCTCCTGCTTTATCTGTTATCAACTTACTGTCCCAGTGGATGACCGAGAAAGGTGGGGCAATAAAATCCTCTTTTAGTTGTCTTGATGCTTGATCTCGAACCATCTCTGCTGCACGCTTGGCAGAACTTTTAGATAAGGCCAGCTTGCTTAGATCCATTCCACAAGCAGAGGCTACTGCCACCGTCATTGCTGTCCTCTGTCCCAAGGAGATGTTCAGGCGATCTGCCATGGAGGATACGTTTTCGGAACGAAAAAGTTTCTGTCTTTTGGGTGTGTTTTCAGGAACGGTGAATTCGTTATCGTTATCGTTGTCACTGCTCGACGTCGATGAAGAAGAATTGGCTTTCGATGGCGTTTCAAGTGCTTGGAATTTCTGCAGTGTCCTTTCTTTTTCTTCTCTTTTTTTCTCGTAACTTTTGTCAACATTTCCCAGGTAATATCTTCTCTCTGTCCTTTGATCTTCGAGAAATGTTGTCTATCATTTTTTGATTTTCGTCTTTAACCTTGTCTTTTTTGATCTTATCTAAGGCGTCACTGGCCGCGATATCAAATAATTTCTCTAACTTCCTTAGAAAGTCTTTTTGTTTTTGCTCAAAATTAGGTTTACCTCTGTTACGAGCTAATGAAGAACGCTCTTTTATCAAATCTTTGAGTTTGGCTTTAGGCAGAGGATTTTTTATTACATTTTTGGTAGCAATGCTTGCCATATCCCAGACGACCTTCACTTTCCTCAAAGCAATCGCAATCACTTCATCCTGAGAAGCATTTTGGTATTCTCCTCTAGTTAAATAAATAAATACTTCAACACATCACCATTGGATGGCAACACACTGCCTTTACCAGTTTTTATGTCAGTCAAAAGTCTTCCAATAATAAGATCACTGGAATCATCACTGACATTTACTTCACTTCGCCTTAGTGAATAAACATTATTATCCATAGTCTGAAAAGAAGTACAATAAAAGATCTGAAAAGAAATACAAAAACATTAATAATTAAAATGCATTAATAACATTAATAACTACTAATAACAATTAATATTAATAAGTACAATAACATTAACAACTAAAGAACTTTAAATTCTGAATCAATTAACACAAGAATCATTCGAATCGGTTAATAAATAAAGATTTTATGCGCAAATACATATGAAAATCGGCCTGATGTCGTCACAGGCTGGGGGCAAAATTTCAATGTCCCCGATCCGGGGTCAAATATTTTCAGAATGGGTTAAAACTTCATATTCGCCAATAAAGTAACAGGAATCACCACATGAGAATATTGCACCTCAAAATTTCAAACTTTTATTAAAAGTGGCACATTCTAAATTGATCCTGTATGGCTGTATCACCAAGACGCTCGTTTAATCTCTGAAAGGTCTTCTTATCTGGCACACGGCGATTCGGAAACCTTTCCGCATACAGACGTCTTGCTGCGGCCGCATTACTCTCGGCAAGTCCATACATGAGATGCATGTCTGCCATTTCTCTCTTTGAATAAGTCTCCATTCTCATTTCAAATGCACACTATCACTAAATAGCACAAAAACTTTTAAGGTTTTTTTTTCACAAGACTGCATTTATTCACGGTAAGAATTACGAATACGAACAGTGAAACACCGCGATGCACCTCAACGATATTGAAACATGTCATAGAGTGTACGAAACATGACAATCGGCAAAGCCATACATGAAATAAGTCTCGTACACACTCACAAACATTGTCGGCAAGCAGTGTTTATAAACAGTTTGCGGAAAGAATTGCTGGAACACAAAACGGGCTGTAACTCGGAAGCAAAGCCATTTCGGGCATATGTTTATGTAAATTTTTTTCATTGTTTTCAGGTCCTGAATCCATCCTGAAAGTGCGTCCCACATGTTATGAAACACCACACACACACACACACACACACACACACACACACACACACACACACATATATATATATATATATATATATATATATATATATATATATATATATATATTATCATAATTATAAGGTTAGTGAAAAAATTACTTAATTTAGAGCTAGCATTGTTTGGGCACTCTTGTGGCATCATTGTTTGGGCACTTGCAGCGTCCTTTCTACTCGTTTGCTGAATGCAGCTCTTACAGGGCGTGGTCTTATAGAGAACGCTCTTGCAATTTAGTTTGATTGTTTAGATACAAGATTGTTGCATCGCGCAATGGTGCAGGTTATGTTGTTGTTGCAAAGTTTAGAAAAAAGACCATAAATAGTGTCCCTTTTTTCTTAATTTTATGCTACTGAGGCCTAAAGTAGGCCCACATCGAGTCATCAACCCTGAGGTAGGACCTAATAGGACCACCAAGTCCGTAAGTTTGTTTTAATTTAGCTTAACTTAGGCTACAAGTTAAAGTAGCCCTTCAGAGCTCGGCCATCCAAGGCTCATCTGGGATTCTGAACCCAATCAAAATAAATAAAATAACATAAATAAAAGAAAAGGAGTGGGTCACAGGAAAGAGCCCTGAGGAACACCACTATTAATAGCTTTAGGAGAAGAACAGTGGCCACCCAGCAAACACATTACGTTAATACAACGTTGTATCCTGGTTAGAGCTTGGTCATGTCAGAAATTGACGTTGTACCGACGTAGTCACAACGTAAAACTTAAACGCTATATTGCAACGTTGATACAACGTTGCATAATGACGTTGTATACACGTGAAGTACAAGTAAACGTCTGACGTAATTTTTTGTACGTAGCATAGACGTTGTCTGCACGTAAGGTTTTTACATCCATAGCATATAGTTTCCTATTACATTATTCTTTGTTACAAAATTGTAACGGAGTTACATACGGCATACTACTATTTCAAATCGGGCGCCTTTGTTGGACCAAATTCTATTTTTGAGACGTTGAGACAACGTTGTATCTACGTAAAGTATATGTAATATCACAACGTTGTGAAGACGTAACTGAGACCACACAAATTTACGTTGTATCTATGTTACAGTGCTAAAATGCAACCTTGTGACAACGTTGTATCTACGCAAAATTGTTAGCTGGGTACCTACAATGGACTGTATACAAACTTCCTAATATTATATCACACGTGTACTTACGGAGAAATCTTGCTCTAGTTACCACAAACACACACACTCTGTTGAAACGGATGTAGAATAAATATCCACACATTTTCAACTGATCTCTGTAGTCGGTACTGATAAATTATATATCACTGGCCAACAAGTATTTTTCATCAAATATAATTATAGGTGGGCTAGATAGCTGTTGGGACGCTGATTCCAAATCTGTTTTCGGTTTTTCTCTAGCACGTCTATTTTTCGAGATGAAACCGATATATATGTTATGATATAACATAAAATACTGTATATACAATACAGGGTGTTCCAAAAGTCATCACCCATTTGTTTTGCTTATAACTTTTGAACCAATAAAACAACAAATACTGTAGAAAGTGGAAATAATTTATTTTATTTAGAATTATGTTAGAATTATGTTGTGGTGTGTAGTGTTCCATCTTCAAATTATTGGGGTTGATCTTCTAAAATCTGGAAAAAAAAAAAAAAAAAAAAATAATTAAATTAAGGTTACAGCTACTTCAGATGGGGTGATGACTTCTGGAACACCCTATACATGTAGCGGAGTATTTTGTCGTTGCAGCGTAGGTGTAGGTTTTTGCTTTACCGTTTCTGTACCATCATGTATGACATTTTGTCGTTTCAACTTAGGCTTTCCGCAGGTTGTTTTGTGGTATTTTAGGTGAGAGCAGTTGCTGGCAGTAGTATAGCCGCAAAAGGGTAGAGTGCAAGAATGTTGCAAGTGATTACGTAATGTTGCAAAGGGGGTGGGGGTGTTGCAAAAAAAAGGAAAAAAAGGAAAAAAAGAAAAAAAATACCCCAAAGGGCCCTT
Organism: Bathynomus jamesi; assembly: GCA_023014485.1. Classification (NCBI taxonomy): domain Eukaryota; kingdom Metazoa; phylum Arthropoda; class Malacostraca; order Isopoda; family Cirolanidae; genus Bathynomus; species Bathynomus jamesi. The sequence continues at coordinate 514,294 of JAJOZX010000942.1, forward strand.
TGTTGCCAACCTGGGTTGCAAGGGGCATGCAACTTGGAGGTGGAGTTCTCCCCCAAGCTATTCCCCCCAAAGGGCCAGAAAGGAGAGAAAGGAGGAGAGGTGTTCACCTGGCAGGAGCCAAGTGCATATTAAGACTTCAGCCGAGTAGGCATTGTTTTATAGGCTCCTAATCAGCCAGTTGGCTTAGAAGGCGTAAATGGCTTGAGTTGCCAGATAGCGCCATGTATTCATTTAATTCTAATCGATGACTGAGTTGCCAGATGCCACTGTTTAGCGATACCATTGTATACATTATTATAGACTCCTAATCAGCCAGTTGGCTTAGAAGGCGTAAATGGCTTGAGTTGCCAGATACCGCTTTTTAGCGATACCATTGTATACATTATTATATTTCTTAAAAGTTGGTTTAGAATACCGGTAGTAGGTTTAGAAGGCGTAACATGATATAATTAAGTAAAACAACATTGCGTCATTCTGTTTATTATAAATATATAGAAAATAAATATACATTTCAATTGAGGAATATGCATATAATCATAACAGTACAGGAGAAATATCACGCAAAATATATAAATACATTTCAATAATAGAAATATGCATATAATCATAACAGTACAGGGGAAATATCACGCAAAATATATAAATACATTTCAATAATAATAGAAATATGTATATAATCATAACAGTACAGGAGAAATATCAAGCAAAATATATAAATACATTTCACTTTTTTTCAAAATACTAAACTCGGTCTTAATCGAGTTTACAATTACATCATTATTGCTCTGCATTACGCAGTATATGCGGCTTAATATTTCACCGCTTAAAGTATAGGGAAACTTGTATTCGATATGAAGGGCTTTCATATCGTTCAGTACTATTTTTGTTCCCACTTTACAACCGGTTGGTAAGTCATCTTTAAATACGTCTAGAATACAATCAAAACCACGCACAAAGAGTTCATCGTTAGCTACATTATTAAACACAAGTTTATAAGCACGCTTTTCCAATCGAGGGTTTATTTCTACCGACTCGAGCTTTTCAATCGTGAACTCACTCAACATAGCGGCAATTGAAATAATCTTCTAAATCGTTACGACAACTGCGCGTTATATAAAGAAATAGTTCTTCAGGGTGAACGGTGTAGGTGAGCTCAGCCTTGTACCGATCAATTGCTTTGTACCAAAGTTCATGGTATTTCAAAGAGTCTAAACTTTTTAAATAAACGTCCAGCACTAGACCATTCTCACCAGCCCTACACTTGGTAAACCCATCGAGCAGAGCGGTGTAGGCGTATTCAAGTACTGTATCAAAATAAAGCATGTCCGTAACACGCGCGTCTAATATAGGTTTCAGCTTGCGGAATCCGACGATTTCAAACATTCTGTCGAGGATGAAACGGTTTCGCGTAGGAACAAGAGCGTTATTATCAGAAGCATTCTTCCACATCAGCCGTATATCAATGCACGGCCGATCGTTATTTATACACAACGTACATACAACGGCGTATGAGGGTGCGTCACTAATCTGCTCTCTTCTTGTACCTACGTTAGCAGGTATTTTATAACGATCTTCACTCCACTTCTCAACTATCACGAAGATTCTATTCATCTCCTCGACACTTAAATAAACCCGTTTGTTTGTTTGTCTACATTCCGTTTCCAGTACATAGCTAATGGTACCGGAATTACGCCTGAACACGCGCAACGATTTCGTCACGGACACATCGTACGAGGCGTTGAGAATGCTGCTCAAAGGAAGTTCCATCGTATTCGAGGAGCGCACGTCCACTCGGTTCAAGCTCTGAGATAACTATGAGCCGTGTGAGGCACGCAGGTAGGCAGGAATGGTTCGACGGGCGGCTGACTCGATGATACGTGAATGGGCTTGTTCGTATGATCCGCGAGTCGTACCGAATTGTTGTACATATTTCGGTACAAGAATTAATTTCATCACTACCAGCCTACGCACCAGACATTTTACCTCAGGATAAGAACTAGGAACATTTTATGTTTTACTAAACATCTTCACACTCCGGCGCACTATCAGAGAGGAACATATGCTCATATTTTTCCTTTCTGCCCATCAAACGATACTCGTCTCTAAAGTCTGTTAAAAACTCACGCAGGGCACTAGCCACAACCTCACTACGAACCTCATCATGATATACGTTAATATAGTGATAAAAATACTTAAGATTGTCCATGATCACGAGATTCACATTTTCAGTCGTAGGGTATGAGTAATCGACATGGTGTAGCATGACGTAATACCGCTTGTCACACCACCCATCCGCAAGGCTCATTATCCATACCTGCTGCTTCTCTTCTGCCGCGTTGTTTCTTTTACTTCACGGTGTATGTGAGACTTTATAAAGTTTAGCTCTGCAGTATACTTCAGCACATCGTCTGTGCAACGAAAGCCTTCAACGGTCTCACCAGAACATCCGTAGAGTATTTGTACATCTTGGAACTTCGCACAATCCAATGTGTTTTTAAAAGAGGTATAGGAGAGAGGAATAGGAAGTTTTTCGGTATCCACCACATCCTGACACTTTGCTGAATACCATTTCATAAACGTTGTACAAGCAATATTAAAGGTAGCCATTTGAATACACGTCTGATCTGAATACACGTCTGATCTCTCGGGCTTACTGCAGTTGACTGACCACGCAGGGACTCCCAGATAGTAGCATGACTCACGGTCTTACAGTGGGCGGAGCTTAGAACTTTCACCTGCGCACACACACACACACACACAAAGGAGAAAGTAAAACGCTAATTGAAACATGATTTATTTAATAAACGAGATATTCAAGTTATATATATTTACAAATACGATTTAATAAACGAGATATTCAAGTTATATATATATTTACAAATACGTGTAATAAATCAATATATACCTTACAAATACGATTTAATAAACGAGATATTCAAGTTATATATATATATTTACAAATACGTGTAATAAATCAATAGATACGATTATATACAAGACAAATACGTGTGAGTTAACAATAGAAGCATCATACGTTATGGTATCCAAAGGGTACGGTATCATAGGTACCAGGTAACTGGTAACGTTTCCTATAGGTGTTACGGCACACCTTCGTACCCCTAAGTTCCTTCACGCCCCGCAGCTTCTGCGCCCGAAAATTGTGGGTGCCTACAATTAGTTGGGGAGGTTGTTCGCCCTCATCATCGTCCAAACATACTAGATCCTTCAACGATTCAAAGTTAACAACCCGCCGATTCGCATGGTTGAGCGTAATACCCTTTGCCTTCACGATATATTTCATTTCCTCCCCCACCCTGACCCGTACCCCATAAGTCTTAGGTCCTGTTGAGACAAAAGAGTCGGCGTAAGCGTTGTCCCCATACTCGTCCTTGATCTCATCAGTGAGCTCGCCGAGGAACTCCCCAATAGCGGGCATGTATTCACCCTCCCTCTCTGTGAATATCACGCTATCTGTATCGGCATACAATACTCTCCGCCCAAGAGAATGCAATAGACCCCAAAGTTTTATACGGGCGTAGGCTGTTGTGAAGCTGGCCACAGGTATGTTTGTAACCCTTGAGGTATCTGTGGCAAATTCAGTGTCGTTGTACTTTATTATGTAAGTATTACCTACATTCACGATCTCCATGACCTCTTTATCGGGAGCATTGGCATAATCCCAGACATCGCTATAACTTTGTGCCAAATGAATGCTCCCTCTGCCGGTATTCTGCGCAAATTTTCCCCATAGACTGTTTAGACACAACTTTGCACTAAAGCGCTTGCCAGGATTCTTTACAATTTGGACACGATCAAGTTGTATACCTTCGCGGTCGCGGTAACGTTGAATATAGGCAGACTTTTCATCTTCGGTATCAACTCCTCGCGGATACCCTGATGCCTCAACCTTATCCTTCAAAAAGGCGTTTATATATGGTGTGAAAAGGTTGGGTAGCTTCTGAAACCTCCACACCTCATGTATCTTCAGTATTCTATAACCATGCGTACGGCTAGGGCCAGCTCAGGACTTGTATATACGCCTCTGATCTTACGCTGGTGGGGTATATGGTTACATTCGCCGTTATCCTCTTCCGCGCACTTCACGCACAGGGGAAACATGAGCTTGTCGTCGATAACGACAGGTAAGATCGGCATCCATAAATTGCGTGGGGGGAGTACGTCTACGAAAGAGAGCCCAAAGTAACGATCATTCAAATTTTTGAAAATTCATTGATGGAGGTAGGCTAGGTCCCACCAGTTTCTCAGGAGCGCCCACGGGGTACGGATTGCTCTTCATCACGTATGGGTATAAAGAACAGAAATCGTAGTAATGGAGCTTCACGCCCTCCGTAGGTGGAAAGTATAGTCTGAAAGGATTTGTACGTCCTCCAAACAAGCTATCACCACATTTGAGAGGATCCAGCACCATTGAACGCTTGATCGTGTTTATTTCCTCACGGTACACCTCGTCTGTCTCCATCCGTGCATCATATTCATGCTCCCACAAGACTTTGTGAGTGAACTGTGATCCTATAAGTTGATCGCGGGTGCGGGTCGATGCAAGACAGTCGGCAGGAGACCTACCGTGGATATCTCCGGTGATTCCGCACTCAGGACGGGGGCATCCATGCCACCAGCAACCGTTAAAGGAGTACACAGTCTTCACACCAGTGACACGGTTTTCACTTAACCCATCAACCCAAAAAACACGTCCATTAATCTTAATGGGTACTTCACCCGTGTTGCGGGCGTGCTTTATGTATACACCTGTCTGTTGCTGTAGGTGTATGAGCCAGTAAATAGCCTTGTGCCCGTAACTGCGGGGATTGTTTCGGTGAATAATGGCTAAGGTGTCTTTAGGCATGAAGTTATTCTTGAACACCGTAAAACATAATGATGCGATGGTAGTTGCGACTTGCAGTGGATCGCATTTGAAACGGGCTATGTACATCCTTCTAAAGGCCTGGAAACATACTCTAAGCACGCGCACATCGTTCACGCAATAACGCTCACATTCATCAGCTATATTATAAGGGTTACTTTCATTAAAACTGTCGTAGTATCGATCAAAGTCTTCACGTTCATCCATACAGTCAAAATAATGTTTGGGCGGTGGTGGGCCTACGTAGTTTAAAGTCTCGCTGGTGAGGAAAGTGTAAGGGAAGTATCCTTTGGAAACTTCAGCTGCTACTCCCATCACCTTGGGTAGCTTTGCTAATTTACAAGGTGTGAATAATAAAGTATCTTTAAATTGTACATTGCCTCTTATCTGCATCTGTATTAATTTGTTGCCTCTTTTCAATGGATCACCTGTAAATATCTCAGAGGATTCGTGTTCAAGCAACTCCTTATAAAGGAACTGCGTGTCAAACTTTGCCCGTTATGGGCGAGAATATACACAGTCATTTTTTTGAACTTGTCGGCTAACTTGACAATATAGGACACAAATAGTTTCACAGGACTACATCGGACATTCGTTTTAAAAACGTTTGTCCGTTTACCGCATTTGGGGCACTCGTCACATTCGATACCCATACACTCATCACAGATGGTCTGGCTCACAAGTAAATGTGGAATTACCTCTTTGGTTTCAGCGTTCGTATATGTTTCTATATCGTAGTACACAGTTATACAAGGGTTATTTTTAGGCTTAGCATCTTTCATATAACATACATGCTTTACTCCATCCGCCTTATATTCCTCCTGGCATGTAGGACAGTGAATTACGTCACACTTGTGCTTAAATTTCCCCCAATTATCCATTGTGTGAAACATACCACATTCACAGATTCTCATTTTCCTGCACGTGCCAATTGATTTATGGAAATCAAAACAGCTATTATTGAAAAATGTGCGTCTACACACATCACAGTCTCTCTTCTCAGCTTCAACTACACGGCTTTCACATTTGGTGCTTTTACACTGCTCACATACCATGTGACATTCTTTACAATGTCGCACAATATCATCCGCAAACTCGAGGCACCCCTTACACAAATCATGATGTCTCCCATATTTTCGACTGTTGTCATAACTCGCGTAAAGCCCCCTTATATTACGGATGGGGAGATACGTTGTCCCTGACAATCCTAAAATAAGTAGGGGTCTTGTACGATCTCTCACACAGCTTTTAAAACCATACACAGTCCTACGACGATCATCCAACCCAAATACAACTATGCGGACATTCATTTCCTGTTCTACCCTTCTCAGCTCTTCAGGCCCCATATTACAGTCAAATTCAAGTTCACAGTCTACAGCTAGTTCACGGGCACGTTCCACGACCGTAGGCAGCCAAATTTTTTGAGCCCGTGTATTTTGTACAGTAAACATGTTAGCCAAGACTACTGCTATAAAGCCGCAACCACGATCGACGTTTATATGCCGTCTATAAATAGCTTGAGAATTGAGGTTAAGAGTGTACGGTATGGCACTATGACCCGCAACACGGAATACACGGTCAATATTTACCGTGAAGTTGTCCATATTGAAGGCTATACTACTTTGGGGGCTTGCATTATACGTCCTAATATATATTCTACATCTTCAGCCGCCAAACGTCTAAATGGCACTATCACCCAATAATCGTCTACATCACCGTCATCTGACCCGAATCCAAAGGACAGACTCGTCCTGACTTCACGCTCGTCGCGATTCTGAAGAGCAAACTCTACAATATGCTGTACAACCCGGCGTAGCCCGCGCTCAATTCCATTGCTATACATGGCTCTAGGATCGACCCTGACTCTATACCGATTTCTAGTCAAGGCTGGGGTGGGGGCTGCGGAGCGCACCAACTCGAGCGTTATAGCATCCTCAACAGAACGGGGAGCGGCGGATGAATTAGGGGATATATTAGCGGAAGGTGCTGCTGGGGGCCTGTTGCGTAGGAGGTTGATGGTTGGGGATCTATTATTGTAGACTTAACAGAACGGGGGGCGCGGATGAATAAGGGGGATATTAGCGGGAGGTGCTGCTGGGGGGTTGTTGCGTAAGAGGTTGAGGGTTGGGGATCTATTACCGCTGCAACAGGCGCGTATTTCGGGCGCTTTATACCTGACGTGGGGTTCTCACACCTCCGCTTTGGACGTGCTACTGGTATCGCTGGTGAGGGTTCGTTGGCAGGGAGGAGATCACAACTACACTGTCGTCGAGGTCATCCGTAATGTCAATGATGGGATGCTCTACCTCATCGTCATTCACGGTTCTGTGGGAGAAGAAAGCAAAATATAAGGAACAGCACTCAAAATTTGTAATATTTTGTAAATGACCCACTTAGGAGTGTGACGTGTTAGAAATGGACTCTGTAGAAAAATTCAGATTCACGAGTCCATCCACATGTATTATATCTGGACCTACAGGATGTGGTAAAACTGTGTTTATGCTTAAAATCATTAAAGAAAAGGGAGATGTTCTCGAAATTTGTGCATAAAGTTATATGGTGCTATTCGATGTATCAATCAGTGTTCAACGAGTACCAAGATGATATTTTGTTCCACAAAGGCGTATATGACGTTAATTCGTTAAAGGGAAATGAACATACAATCATTGTAATTGACGATCTCATGTTGGAGATGGATAAAACGTTTGCCGAGACATTTACAGTATTCTCCCACCATCTTAACATAAGCGTGTTTTTCATCAATCAGAATCTATTTTTCAAAAATAGATACATGCGCGATGTGTCGTTAAATACGCACTATCTAGTCTTATTCGCGCAACGTAGAGATGTATCACAAATTTTGGTATTAGCCAATCAAATGTTCCCGAATCAGCGTAAGGAGTTTTTGGAAGTTTATAAAGAAGCTACAAGCACGCGTTACGGATATTTGCTTTGCGACCTTCATCCGCGAAACACGTTTAGAGTGCTTCTGCGAACGAATATATTTCCAAACGAGCCTGAAACGGTGTATATTCCAGAATGACAAAGGACTAAAGAAATACCGTGAATTAATAAAAATCTATCATCGACTGCCCCGGGCATTGCAGCAGATGTTTATTAAAAATATCGACGCCGACTTTTTAAAATGCATCTGTGAAATCTGTCTTAACGTTATAAATTGCAATGTATCAATGAAAACCCCTCAGAAGGCTCGCCTACGCCGCTACAAGAACATAATACGTGCACTCGCTCGTAAAAGTCAAACTGTAGCGAAGAAAAAACGAATTATTGTACAAACAGGAGGGTCATTTCTCCCCATCTTATTTTCAGTTTTGGGTCCTTTACTGACTAGATTAATATAATGAAGAAAGTGGTAGTGATTCCCCACGATGTGTACGCTTCACTGCAAAGGAATCCAGACACGTATCTAGATCCCCGTAAAAGCAGACTTAAAGAATGGAAAGCGAATTGCTAGCCCTATTAAACAGTGAAAAAACACCTGATGAGAAAAGAATCTTATACCAAGAAGCTCTGCAGAAATTTCTTCACGAGTACGAAAATTATAAGAGCCCTACAGAGATTCCTGTGGTTATTAGGCACAGCACGGGGACGATGGACATGGCGACATAGGATCTGAGCCCGACGATACAGCTGACCAACCAAAAAGATTAGCCACACAACATATCGAACATGTATTAAAAAGTACCCTCCCACATACATTGAGAGTAAAGGCTTAAGTCTTTATAATCTATTGAATGAGGATCCCGCCATACAATGGACCGATACAGGGAGATCATTGTGGAAGGATCAAAGGTACAGGGATCGAATATCGTAGACATTGTCCATGATCTGGTGAGAAAGTGGGATAGGCCATCACCATCAGGATGGAAGCATATTAAAGCAAGACTACAACAAATAAATGTCCCTAAAACGTTGATAGGAAATCTGAACAGGTTAAAAGACTTGGAACATGCAACGCCTGTGACACAATTGAAGGCGCCGTCACCCCCGGCGGTAACACCTTTGAAGAGGAGCAAGAAGAGGTTAAGCCAACCCTACCCACGTGCATCTAAAATACGCAAATGGCTAACGTATTAACTAAACGCTATTATGACATTTCTACCCCATCCTCTTACGGCGGCGTAGATAGACTGTACAGAAGTGTTTACGGAGTAGGAAAAAAGATGTTGAAAGATTTTTGAGGGAGCAGGACGCTTATACGCTTCATAAGCCTGTGAGAAAAAGGTTTAAAACAGCCAAGACAACGGCTTCCTCGATTGATTCTATTTGGCAAGCAGATTTAACAGACATGCAAAGATATTCTGTGTATAACGATGGTTACCGCTACATTCTATTCATAATAGACATATTTCTAGATATCTGTGGCTAGTTCCTCTGAAAAATAAATCACCTGAACAGTTGCTAAAGCCACCAAAACGCTAATGTTAAAAGAAACAGGGTTCCTGGCTATTTTTGTACGGATATGGGGAAGGAATTTATAGGCCGTGCTTTTCAGAACATGTTGACAGAGTTTAATATCAGCTATTACACAACCAATTCTATACATAAGGCTTCTTTAGCTGAAAGAGTTCAGCGCACCATAAAGGAACGCATGCACCGTTATTTTACACATAAAAACACATACAGATTTCTAGACATTCTGGAATCATTGGCGTCATCCTACAACCGCTCACACCATCGCACGATTGGGACAACACCTAACGAAGTTTTAGAAAGAGGTACGCTCCGAGGAGAGATGGATCACCACCACCACCAACTCTGCGCGCTTCAAAATCAATGATTATGTAAGGCTATCGCGTTCGGGGAACAAATTCGCAAAGGGTTTTGAGCAAGGATGGACACGCGAGATTTGTAAAGTTAGGGCTATGAGACCTAAAGGTGAGATAATGATGTATTACATTGAAGATTTGAATGGGGAAGAAATCTCAGGAGGCTTTTACCGCGAGGAATTGCAGAAAGTTGCGTTTAATTTAGGAAAAAATGTGTTTAAAATTGAGAAAATTTTAGGAAGCAAAAGTTCAGGAAAGAGAAAAATGTACCTGGTGAAATGGCTAGGGTACCCAGAAAGCTTCAACACCTATATAAAAGCTGATGCAATAATGAAGCTTAAATAGTATGCAACATGGCTCCTAACCATTTCTACGTCACACTCCCGTCCTCCTCGTCCCTGTCTGTACACCCTAACAACACACTAGCCAACTTTGTAACAGAACTCCACAAGCACATTGAATTGGGTCGTGATTCGTATGAGGTGGGGATATGCGAAATTTTGCTGGACACCATCTTTTTAAATATTGAACATAAAGAAACCGTTCTTACGATTCTTAGAGACATTGACGAGTGTGAAAAAGCTGGGGTAGCTATGGATGAAACTATGCGTATCGCTCGGACTAAGGTTGCACGGTATTACAGTACAGAAGTAAGACTAGGACCGGGTCAATATGGTTCGGCCGAGGATGTTGTGAGAAGCTTAAACGTAAGTTTAAGAAACTCAAACCTTACGAATGATTTAGTATACGAAATCGTAAACAACCCTGCACATACACTAATCCTAAAATCAAAGACTAACAGACGTATTAAAGACCATAGAAAGTTCCAAATTCTAGCCAATGGCCGATATAGCGCAGCCTTCCAAAGAGACACATTTCACGAGACACAGCATGACTTGTCCAGATTAATGTATCAATTGAAGATGGAGAAATTGGCTGAAAAGTCCCCAGACATGTGCTATATTTACAGTAATATAGTGGAGCACCAGTTTGTTGGGGATACCCAGGCACGCCTGCTGCGCATTGCTCACATCCCCAACCATAGAGGAAGGAGTTTGAGTATTACATATGACAGGCCCCATTATGTGAATGTCGCAACTAATTTAATAACCAATATCTCAATATATATAAGAACGATTGAGGGTGAAAACTTCCCATTCGGTAACGGGAGCTTAACAGTGAAGCTACACTTTCGACGCACTGAGTTATAATGGATAGAAGCCTTTCACCGTCTATCGAGGGTGCGATACCAGCGCGGTAGTGGACTTGGGTCCATTTTTTCATCCATACTACGTACGGCTGTTCCTTTGCTGAAGAGGGTGCCAGATACCTTGGAAGGAAAGCGCTACAATCAGGTATTAGCACTGCAGAAGACATATTGGCCGGGGCTAAACCTAAAGAGGCTCTAAAAAACATTTAAAGCGTACACGGGACGAAATCATCAAGATGCAAGAGAAAATGCGTGGTGGCGGAAGAAGAAGAAGCGGGTTGCCCGGAAGAAGAAGGGGTCACGTGGTATTAAACGTAAAAGGCTATCAAAAAAGAAGTGCTGTAAGCGAATGAAACCTATGGTTGACCACTTTTTTGACTGATATAAGCTAAGGACATTGATATCATGAATCATAGTTTGTTTACCACTTGTCGAGAGAGGAGTCACTATTTCGCCATGGCACGCTTCATCCACCCATGTAGTTCACAATGCTGTAAATCGGAGATGTCCCTTTTTGAGCTACCTCCAACCCAAGTTTCTATTGAGCACAGTGACTTTATTACAATTAACCCTTTAAACACAATTAGTTCCCCGAGTGCACCTATAGAATTCGTGATACCCAGCTCAGGTCCTTACTTTTTTGATCCAAGCTGTGTGCACATGTACGCTAAGCTACGTATAGCCCATTCTGATGGAACGGTCTGCGATGACAAATATGCTGTATACCCTGAAACAAACTTTCTGCACTCCATATTCAACCAGTGTGACGTATATTTAAATCAGACCAACATATCGGCAGGTACGGGGTACTATCATCTACGAGCCTATCTGGAAAATGTCCTCAACTTTTCCAAAGAAGCGAAGGCTACCTTTGTAAGTGCCGAGGGATATTATCAAACTAAAGATGAAAACAGTATAAAGGACAAATTTAAAAATTCTAAAAAGAAAATATACGAGTGTTTTGGACGGTTGCACACAGATTTCACTTTCCAGGAGAAGTTGCTTATCAACGGGGTGGATATGAAAATAAAGCTCACCCGCACGAGTCCTGAGATCTGCTTAAATCTGGATGCTGATCAAGAAGAGGGTGCAAAGCCCGTTGTGGTTCACATTATGGACACATATCTTCGCGTACGGCGAGTGAAATTAAGTTCATCAAAACAACTAGAAATTGAGAAAAATTTACTAAACGCTACAGTGAAATATCCTATTAACAGAGTGCAAATCAAACTATATACGGTTCCTGCAGGGTTGGCATCGAAGCAGATAGAAAACATTGCCCTGGGAAATCTTCCTAAAAGGATATTAATCGGCATGCAGGACCATGCTTCGGTGAATGGAAAATATAAAAAGAGTGCCTTTAAATTCGAGAATTTCGGACTTAAAAATATAACTCTATACGTTAATGGCACTGCTTTGGGTGGAACAATGGGTACGGACTATTCATCAGACGCTGTGTTACCTCTTTGTGCCAGAGCCTATAGTAATCTGACCCATATTGCAGGTGATTGTGATGAGCTTGGTAATGGGGTAACGCAGGAAGAATTCATTGATCAATTTAACCTTTATCCGTTTGACATTACACCTGACTTATCTGCTAGCGTAAATACCCATTTAACCCCAGCAGCAGAGCGGAAACATCTCAGTGCGGCTGGAATTCGCCAAGCCTATAGACGCTCCTATTAGTGTACTAGTATATCTCGAATCGCAAGCCCTAATAGAAGTAGTTAGATTTAGGAGCGTTATCACTGACTTTTAAAATGGATGCTAATACACTTCAGAAAGTAATGGAGCGAGTCACACGTTCCAAATTTATCGGCGTGTTTGCGAAGAATGAAACATTGAGTTTGCCAAGTACGCGAGAATGCGGTAGTCTTATTGTGAACACAGATGTCATCGGTAATGAAGGGATTCACTGGATCGCTGTCTATTTTAAAAATAGACAGCGCCTGTACTATTTTGATTCACTCGGTACTCAACCCTGGAGTGACCCTATTATTGTAAAATTTCTCGCTCAGTTACATATTCCCGAAGTTGTATGGAACCCATTTCGTGTACAAGGATATTTTACTAATGTTTGCGGAATGTACTGCGTCTCATTTCTCATGCATATGTCAAGTGATAAAGAATTTATAAATTTTTTAAATTTATTTGACCCGTGTCACACTCGCAGAAACGATGAAATGGTATGCAGACAGATAAAAATCCGTTTTCCAATTGTACGTACTCGTTGTATATTATAATGTTTTTGTTCGTATATTTGTAACGGTATATTCTGTAGTTGTTTATTGTACTGATTTCTTTCATTTAATAAATTTATCAAAATATCAGTGGTGGGCACGCGCAACGATTTTTGTAGCGCCGCAGCCGCAACCGCAACTCTGCTGAAATAGTTGCGCCGCAAGCGCAAGCGCAACCAAAAATGTTGCGCCGCAAGTTGCGCCGCAACCTTTTGCGGCGCAACTGCCCACCTTTGCATTTAACGTATATCTGCAGTGGTGGGCACGCGCAACGATTTTTGTAGCGCCGCAGCCGCAACCGCAACTCTGCTGAAATAGTTGCGCCGCACGCGCAAGCGCAACCCTTTTCAAAAAGTTGCGCCGCAAGCGCAAGCGCAACCAAAAATGTTGCGCCGCAAGTTGCGCCGCAACTGCCCACCTTTGGAAAATATATTGTCTTCTTATCCCAAAAAGATTGAAAAACACTTACATTATTTCGGTGTGACATTGTTGACTGATCAGTATATCCTCCGTATTCCGAGATTCTTCAAAAGATTGTATAACACGTGTCAAATCCTCATCGGACCTTAAAGGAATAATGTTCATTCTTTTAAAACATATACAGAGTATACAGACAGATCCCCATTATGTGAAGATATCTTTGGTTCATTTAAGAGGAATAACATTGATTGCCATAAAAAAATTTCGATTTTAGCATAATGGGGATAAGAGGTAAAACCAAATAACATTGAATGACATAAAAAATTTTTGGCGAGTATCTATTTGACGAGATACTACAACTCTCCATATATATAAATCGAATTATAGACACTTACATTTATATGGTAGTCCCCTGCGTCGGGTTGTAAGGAGCGTCACTGCAAATATCTTCAACGGTTTGCGTTGGAAATAATTCACCACGGTCAATTGCGTTACAAAGACTAATTGTCGTTAATGCTGCAGCGTCACTTTCTTCATACAAGTCTGGGGAGACGTACAGGTCCATGGTGGAGGGAATGATTATTCACTGACGCGAAAATAGCTACTGTTACTCCCAACTGAAAAATATCCCCTTTTATATGCACAATCGCCAAGCTCCGCCCAAAAGACCAGATGTTCGTAGTGATTGGCTGCCGATGTAGCTGGGTGGAGCTATGACGTGTACCAATCCGCTACAACGGGACCGGACGAGTAACATATATAAAATCGTGTTTCTTGTGAATAAATTATAGACACTTACATTTCTATGGTAGTCCCTTATATTATATTTTTATTTTTACTTACAAGTTATTAGTATTGTTTTCACAAATTCTTGTGTTAACATAATTTCAATTGTTAACTTATTTTATAATAAAGAAATTATAAATATAGCCTAATTATATTTTAAAAAAGCATTCAGTTTCCACGTTAAACTGTGGGTCTAAGGCGGAGTGAAAACCTTTCTAATTTGGCGAGAAATTGCACTAGGGTACAACGAAATTATTTGGTGATTCTTATAGAACTTTTGATACTGATTCCGGTTTCAGAATTTTTCTATCACCCATAGTTTTCGAGAAAATAATATTTCCATTTACTCAGAGTTTCCCTTGCTAATAACTCTCAGTAGCCGAATGACGGCACAAGTCGTACCTTTTCATTATAAATGGAGTAAAGCATTTAATTTTAAGAATGGTTTAATAGATTTTTTATAGTTTCCGGTTTTTATTTTTACTTACATGTTATTAGTGTCATCCCTGCATGACATCAGTAAGTACGATACACTCCTAAACAAAGAGGTATGGTAGGGGTAAGTACAGTAGGTAATTTTACGGCCACATATTTTTTGGAAAAGTCGGAAATCACGCCCAACGATCCCTGACTGTCCGAAAGTTGATGACATGGGGAAATTGCTCTACAGCCTAACCTAGCGTACGCCTGACGTGGCAGAAGACTCACCCTGACTGATATAACATAATATGGGTATGGTTTTTGATTTGGATTTCCTTTCTCACTAGAAACAAACTCTGCCATTTTAAGGGTGGTATACTACTGCAGCACTATAAATGTTATAGTTTAAATGAAGAGGCTAACCTTCTTATTTACATCTTCGTATTTGCGTCTTGGCAACTAAGATTTTATTTAGTTGGTTGTTCATTCGAACAATTATAACGTCGAATAATTGTTGCTTCGAACAACTGTTTTTCGAACTATGGTTTTCGAACAATTGTGCTCGAACAATTGTGTTCGAACAATTGTGTTCGAACACAATGGCAAAAGATACAAGCATATCCCGTTATTTGAACAAAACTCTCTCTCTCTCTCTCTCTCTATATATATATATATTATATATATATATAATTGTGGGCATATCTAAGATATGGAGTCGAGAGAGGTTTTGAAACAGAATTTAATTGGATTCACCCCAACGTCAGACCATTACTTTGGTCTTATAATTATTTTAGGAGAATTTAATAAACATAATATTAAAGTACATTTCTTTCTCATTAAAATGTTCAGGGTCACGCGGTCTGTTTTGCCTTTTTTTTTTGTTTCACTACAGATTTGTTTGTGGGTACTTCTTTTATTTATTTCTTGTAGTACTTGTGTTACCTTATCACTACAGATTTGTTTTGTGGTACTTCTTTTATTTATTTCTTGTAGTACTTGTGTTACCTTATTTCTATACAATAATGTCTTGAAGTGAAAGTGATACTGACATCGTGTGTAATGATTCAAGGGTATCGGGGTGTAGGTATCAATAATTAGGCTAGGCCAATAGCGATAGCGTTCTCAAAAACATTAATTTATTATTCATTGAGGCAGTGAAACTCATTTTCTTTTCAGATATGCAAGTTACCCAAAAAATTTGAAGCTAAAGTAAGTAAAGAAACTAATTTTGATGGGAGACTGTCTTGCTAATTGTTTCGTAAATTTTCGTTATTCGTGACTTAAATATTTATAATAAATTAAGTGTGTAAAATTATTTATTTAATAAACAGAATTTAATTGGATTCATCCCAACGTCAGACCATTACTTTGGTCTTATATAATTTTTAGGAGAATTTAATAACAAATATTAAAGTACATTTCTTTCTCATTAAAATGTTCAGGGTCACGCGGTCTGTTTTGCCTTTTTTTTTTGTTTCACTACAGATTTGTTTGTGGGTACTTCTTTTATTTATTTCTTGTAGTACTTGTGTTACCTTATCACTACAGATTTGTTTGTGGGTACTTCTTTTATTTATTTCTTGTAGTACTTGTGTTACCTTATTTCTATACAATAATGTCTTGAAGTGAAAGATACTGACATCGTGTGTAATGCAAGTGTATCGGGGTGTAGGTATCAATAATTAGGCTAGGCCAATAGCGGTAGCGTTCTCAAAAAACATTAATTTATTATTCATTGAGGCAGTGAAACTCATTTTCTTTTCAGATATGCAAGTTACCCATAAAATTTGAAGCTAAAGTAAGTAAAGAAAACTAATTTTGATGGGAGACTTGTCTTGCTAAGAGGCCTCCAAGACTAAACTTCTCTCTACTTTTTTTTTCTTCCAACGTCAGACCATTACTTTGGTCTTATATAATTATTTTAGGAGAATTTAATAAACATAATATTAAAGTACATTTCTTTCTCATTAAAATGATGCATAATAATATATATCTAGCAAGAACAATCCGATCATTGCAAAAAAAAACTGGAAAGGTATGCAATTCCAGGTTTAATAATAATAAAGATTAAGTGTGTAAAAATGATTTATTTAATAAACAGAATTTAATTGGATTAACTACCGCCATATAAATATATATTGTGGTACACTATTTAAATGGATGATTAATATATGGTTTTTGCTATCTGGGACACATGGCGCTATCTGGCAACTGAATACATTGCGCTATCTGGCAACTCAGCCAGAATAGAGGTTTATAAAAGACCAAGAGACGACTGACGGAGTCATTCAAGCTCGGCTCCCAGCCAAGCAAGGACCTCTGGTCCTTCTCTTTCTGGCCCTTTGGGAAAACCCCTTAGAGGCCTCTTAGGTTAGGTAAATGAAAATAACTTGGGGGAGAACTCCGCCTCCAAGTTGCATGCCTTGCAATCAAAGGCAACTACTCTCTCTCTCTCTCCTTCAGGTGTACCCCTCTCCTCCTTTCTCTCCTCTTTTCTCTCCTTTCTGGCCCTTTGGGGTTGGGGGGAATAGCTTGGGGGAGAACTCCACCTCCAAGTTGCATGCCCCTTGCAACCCCGGTTGGCAACAAAGGGCCCTTTTGGGTATATTTTTTCTTTTTTTCTTTTTCTTTAATTTTTTTTGCAACACCCCCCACCCCCCTTTTGCAACATTACGTAATCACTTGCAATATTCTTGCACTCTACCCTTTTGCGGTTCGAAAATCTTACCGGTTATACTTCGGCTGTCCACTAGGCGACCAAGATAAGGCGTGGGCGCCACATGTTATCTGTACCGCTTGTTCAAATGGATTACGTGACTGGTTGAACCAAAGGAAAAAGTCGATGCCATTCGCTATACCCATGATATGGAGGGAGCCGAGAGACCATCATGGAGATTGTTACTTTTGCAATGTTAACAGAACTGGATTCTCCGTGAAGACCAAGCATAACATCGTTTATCCGAACGTAGACTCCGCGATCAGACCACTCCCTCACGATGACACGATGCCGATTCCGGTACCTCCACCGCATGGACTCGATTCTCTAGAAGACGAAAAGGAATCCAACGAAGGTGCGATTGGCGGAGATGCGGGACCTTCGGCCCGATCTTGACTACACACCTGACGAAGAGCAATCGGAGCTGGAGAGGCTTACCCAAAACGAGTTGAATGACCTCATTAGAGACCTAGCCCTCTCCAAAGAGAAATCAGAACCTCTCCCCTCGAGACTCAAGCAGAAACGCTTACTTGAGAAGAACGTCCGAGTGTGTCACTATCGAAAACGAAACCATGATTTGGCGACATTCTTTACAGTAGACGGTCCGCTCTGCTATTGCCATGATATCAATGGACTTTTCGAGAACTTGTCACAGGTACACACACCATATGAGTAGCACCTCTTCATTGATTCCTCACAGCGAAACTTGAAAGCGTTTCTCCTGCATAACGGGAACTTAAAGCCGTCCACCCCGATCGCCCACTTCGTTCATCTAAAGGAGACGTACGATAACATGAGTATACTACTCGAAGCAATCCAATACAGCACTCATCAACGAAATATCTGCGGTGATCTCAAAATCATTGGTATGTTAATGGGCATGCAAGGAGGGTTCACGAAATACTGTTGTTTCCTATGCCTATAGGACAGCCATGCTACCGCGGATCATTACATCAGACGTGACTGGCACCAAAGAAGTACGTACGAGCCAGGAACGGGCAGTGTCTAGTGTGTTCCTTTAGTTGATCCAAAGAAGATTTTCCTGCCACCTCTCCACATTAAGCTCGTCTTAATGAAAAATTTTGTGAAAACGATAGGTATGGCGAATTCGAGAGGGTTTCGATACCTTGTTGAGAAATTTGAAAACATCAGTGCTGCGAAATTGAAAAAGGGAATCTTTGTGGGGCCCCAAATCAGGGAGGTTCTGCAGGATGAAGGCTTTGAAGAAAGCCTCAATGCCTTAGAACTAAAAGTATGGCAGGCTTTCAAATGGATTTGTGGAAACTTCTTGGGTAACCACAAGTCTCCCGCATACTAAGATAAAGTTCAGAAACTGCTCGATGCATATCAAGAAATGGGCTGTCGCATGTCCTTGAAAATACATTTTTTACATTCGCATCTAGATTTCTTTCCCGAAAACCTTGGCGCGGTGAGTGACGAACCGGGGGAACGCTTCCATCAAGACATCCAGTCAATGGAAAATCGCTACCAAAGTTTCTGGAACGAAAGTATACTCGCACCGTTTTTAGGTTAGTGTACATTTCTTTATATGAATAAAGTTGTACTTTTACGATAAATTGTGCTGAAATTAACACCAGTCATATTTCGATAACTAATGTGCTAGAGGAAAATCGAAAACTGATTTGGAATCAGCGCACAAAACTGGTTTAGAAAAGTGTGTATACATCTTTAATGAGAGAAAAAAGTTCGATTTTGTCGACCAGTGAATTATTGAACTATACCATCTGTGGCATCTTCCCCCCCACTTACCTTATATACATACAGTTCTTTCCACATTACCATTCGGGCCTTTGTTTTTGTTGTTTGTTTCATTTCCTTTTTCGGAGATAACCTCAGTCTGTCATTCTGATTTTCCGCTTGCTTTTCGCTATTTACTCTTCTTCAGTTGATCTACGTGTGTTTCTTTTATGCTTTTGTTACGATAATTTTTCGACCCCTTTGTGTGTCGGTATTCCAACATGTGACAATGTGACATGCATGTTTGTATCTGCTTCACTTTTCTTCGTCTCCTTTCCTGTTTCTTTCTATTCATCATTTATATCATCTTCTTTCGCTGCTTCCTCAGTATCTCTTTCTGTTTTATAAACTATAAACGCATTTATTTCCATTATATTGTACATCTTTCACAGAAATATTTTACTCCATTTGGTTGTCATAAGAGTGATGATCTTCATCTTTCCAATTCAAGCAGTTAAAATCAGAAGTTGTTTTTTTTAGATGGAGCTAATCGAGTAAGGATAATTTGCTTTGTTTTTATTTTTTATGGTTCATGTCGTACTTTCACCACTTAAGAAAATATCACTTTGCGTGCACTAGATATTCACATAGGTACTGGCACTTATCAAACAGTAATTTACTGCTGGATTTTCACTGTTAATTAGCTTTTATACAAACTTCGATCGAAATATGTGTTACCGCTACACGCAGTTTCGTATGTACGATTTTCTTTAGGTATAGCTAGTAGTTGCTATGACTGTAGAGGCATGAAGTAAATGCTGATAGTGAGCTCAATAAACTTTTATATACACGTGAAATTTCTTGCTTTCAGAAAACTTGGCTCTCTAAACAAGAGTGCAAAAATTTAAGCAATATTAAGCCTAACTACAGGGGAATAGCTAACTCACCCTATGATGATAGTGAAGTTATCACTGTGGGCAGAGAGAATAGGAAGGAAGGTGTAGTTATAAAGTGGCACTCGCAGTTTCATAGGTTTATAGAGCCATTATCATGAATATACTGTAAGTTGGTTGTAGCCATAAAACTAAGTATTGATAAAAAAATACTGTATATATTTAATGTTTATATATCTTATGAGTGTGCTGAAAGTGAGGGGTATTTTTAGATAGATTCTGTAAACTAAATACAGTATACTGCTAGAGGAACTGGACTCTTCATGTGTTATTGTGGTTGGTGATTTTAACAGCCATATCAGTAAACCTGGTTTGCTAACTTTCTTATCAATTACTGTGAGGTATGTGACTACAAATTTGCCAGTAAATTGCTGCTCCCTAATGACTCATTTACATATGTTACTGATGCCTGGGGGACTCACTCGTGGCTTGACTACTGTATACTGTATACCGCGTATAGCCTCCCATGATGGTTATCGTATAATTAATCAATAGAATGACAATACTTTAGGGCAGGGCTTCCAAACCTTGGGGTCGCGAAGATCATATTTGGTGTCTCGAATTGATCTGATAATTTTATTTTCAATTCTCTTCCTACGGCCGTCCGACAAGACAGCAATCATGAAGGTAGTTGCATATAACAGCTGAAATCCGGGTCCTTTCCGCGCACAATAAACGCTGTGCTTATGAAGTGTGTATATATATATATATATATTATATATATATATATATATATATATCCATCTGCCCCGGGATCGAAACCCGGTGACAGCAGGCGGCGCGCAGCGAAACTCAGCTGTTCATCCTTCCACACAATAAAAGAAAGTGGTTGGTAGATAAATGGGTACCCTGAGTGGCCTAGTGGTTAAGACATTGGCTGCTGGTGGGGCGTGGTAAGGATTCCACGTTAAACTGTAGGTCTAAGGTGGAGTGAAAAGCTTGACCTTCGTCACAATGAACAATTCGGGAGAAAGCAAACCAAAGGTTATATATATATATATATATATATGCACTAAAATCACAGAATAACACGTGATCTTATTAATAAGCAAACAACCACAGGGAAAAGGAAACACGAAGTCCGAGCGCTTTCGTGATATATTCACATTATCAAGGAACAACAGAAAATAGACGGAGAATACAAAGTAAATGAGTTAAATAGACAAGCAAAAATTCACAATCGGCACCTCAAATTAAAGGCCTTAAAGCCCTCTAAAGATTTTTTCTTCAATTAATAACATAATCTGTAGGCTGCTAAATTACTAAATATAAAAGAAGTATATAGTTGAAATTAGACCAAAAAAAATAAAAAATAAAAAAATAAAAAATATTATAATGGTTATTAACACTAATATTTAATTCAAGCAGGCAATTAAGTGGCAAGAATTTAATGAAAACACATAGATAACATAGATAACAAATAGATAACGTAATCTGTAGGCTGCTAAATTACTAAATATAAAAGAACTATATAGCTGAAATTAGACAAAAAACCAAGTACAGAAAACAAAAATTATTATAATGGTTATTAACACTAATATTTAATTAAAGCAGGAAATTAAGTGGCAAGAATTTAATGAAAACAAAGGGAATGGTACCATCGTCTTACAGAGTATTACAAAATTTCTACAAACAGTCTGGAAACATTGTTTTCCCAAAAGCAACCCAGTTGAAAAGTCCAATAAACCCCCCAGCAATCAAAGATTATACACGAAAGAAATATTACAATTACAATAGACACATAAGAATGTTAACAGTTCTTAAAATAATATTTATTTATTTAACCCGGGCAAACCATTAAGGGGCAAGAATGCGGTCAAGAAAAGAGTAGGCCCTTCGCCAACTTTCTAACAATGCACGAGTCTAATTTATACAACCCAGGGCTAATATTAAGGACCAAATCCGCATTATTCTTGATCACACTTGATTCCAGTATATTTCTGCTAACAATAGATTTACTAAACCTTAATTTGGACGCATTTTTCCAGTCAATGGGATGATTAGTATCTCTTACGTGAATGAAAATGGCGTTAGATTCCTGGCCACTTCTTATACTGTATTGATGCTGTTTAATACGTAACTCAAGGGTCTTACCAGTTTGGCCAATGTAAAATTCATTACATATTGTGCAAGGGATTTTATATACACAACCCTGTTCATTTAAAGGGGCGTTCTTAATCAATGAATTCTTAATTACATCTAAATTTTTTGAACGCAATATTTACGTTAAAAGCCCTCAGCAAATTCGGCAGATCAAGGAAATTTTCTCTGAATGGTAACACTAAAACATTTTTTGTGTTATAAGGAATCTTATCCTTTACTTCGTAGAAGGTTTTCTTTGCCATTTTTAAGGATTTATCTATTGGATATGGAATAAATTTTTCAGCAGCTAAAAAGGAGGTGGACTATGTAGAAATAGCTAAGGCTTTCTGTAATTTAGAAAAATATAATGATTTACCTATAGAGGATGTGAATATTTTCAAAGGTATAGTATATAGTGCCATGTCTAAACCCTCTATTCCAAATTGTCCACAGAGGTTTTTCGACTCTTATGAAGCTTTAAGAAAAGATCAGAATCTACATATAACCAAAGCTGATAAATCAAATGCCTTAGTGATCCTCAATAAAGACGTTTATCTAGAAAAAATGTATGATCTTTTGAATGATGCTGACACTTACGTGAAATTAAGGAACAATCCCCTTGAAACTATGAACAGTGCATTTAACAAGAAAATTAAACAACTTTTGAAGGGTAATGAAATATTACTTAAACAGTTTTTGAGTATTTCACCGTCATTACCCTATATGTATGGCCTGATTAAAACTCATAAGCCAAATAATCCTGCAAGGCCTATTGTTAGTTCTATAGGATCTATTTCATATAAGCTATCCAAATGGCTTGTCTCCATTCTTAATCCTCTCCTCGGCACAATTTCACAATCACACATAAATAATAATGTAGACCTGTGGAAAAATTAAATAGTATCAGTGTCAATTACAATTTTAGATTGGTAAGCTTACCGCTTTATTTACAAGAGTCCCGGTGGATGATCTATTAGTGTTTCTTTCGGAAGAATTGGTTAAGCATAATTTGCCATTACCTGTGGCTACAATTATAAAATTAATTAAGCTGTGCATAGTAGACTCAAAATTTGTGTTCAATAATGAATATTTTAGGCAGAAATTTGGTATGGCGATGGGAAACCCTCTCTCCCCCATTTTGAGTAACTTATATATGGAGTTTTTGAAAGTAAGTTATTAAGGAAGATTCTGCCAAATTATGTTCCTTGGTTTAGATATGGAGATGATGTTCTTTGTCTTTGGCCAGTGACTTTAAATCTCAATGAATTCTTACCCAAACTTAATAATTTAACTCCCTCTATCAATTTTACAGTTGAAATAGAAAAAGATTCTTCGATCCCTTTTTTAGATGTTTTAATATATAGGTCCGGAAAAAAGTTTAAGTACAATATTTACAGAAAACCCACTAATAATTGTTCCTATATACATTATTATTCTGATCACCACATTAATGTAAAACGATCCGTTCTTTCTACTTTGTTCCTAAGAGGCTTGCGAATTTGTAGCCCAGAGTTCATTGACGACGAAATTAGTAAAATATACAAAATTGCTTTTGATTTAAAATACCCAAAGAACTGCATAGATAAGTCCTTAAAAATGGCAAAGAAAACCTTCTACGAAGTAAAGGATAAGATTCCTTATAACACAAAAAATGCTTTAGTGTTACCATTCAGAGAAAATTTCCTTGATCTGTCGAATTTGCTGAGGACTTTTAACGTAAATATTGCGTTCAAAAAATTTAGATGTAATTAAGAATTCATTGATTAAGAACGCCCCTTTAAATGAACAGGGTTGTGTATATAAAATCCCTTGCACAATATGTAATAAATTTTACATTGGCCAAACTGGTAAGACCCTTGAGTTACGTATTAAACAGCATCAATACAGTATAAGAAGTGGCCAGGAATCTAACGCCATTTTGATTCACGTAAGAGATACTAATCATCCCATTGACTGGAAAAATGCGTCCAAATTAAGGTTTAGTAAATCTATTGTTAGCAGAAATATACTGGAATCAAGTGTGATCAAGAATAATGCGGATTTGGTCCTTAATATTAGCCCTGGGTTGTATAAATTAGACTCGTGCATTGTTAGAAAGGTGGCGAAGGGCCTACTCTTTTCTTGACCGCATTCTTGCCCCTTAATGGTTTGCCCGGGTTAAATAAATAAATATTATTTTAAGAACTGTTAACATTCTTATGTGTCTATTGTAATTGTAATATTTCTTTCGTGTATAATCTTTGATTGCTGGGGGTTTATTGGACTTTTCAACTGGGTTGCTTTTGGGAAAACAATGTTTCCAGACTGTTTGTAGAAATTTTGTAATACTCTGTAAGACGATGGTACCATTCCCTTTGTTTTCATTAAATTCTTGCCACTTAATTTCCTGCTTTAATTAAATATTAGTGTTAATAACCATTATAATAATTTTTGTTTTCTGTACTGGTTTTTTGTCTAATTTCAGCTATATAGTTCTTTTATATTTAGTAATTTAGCAGCCTACAGATTACGTTATCTATCTATGTTATCTATGTTATCTATGTGTTTTCATTAAATTCTTGCCACTTAATTGCCTGCTTGAATTAAATATTAGTGTTAATAACCATTATAATATTTTTTTTTTTTTTTTTTTTTTTTTTTTGTCTAATTTCAACTATATACTTCTTTTATATTTAGTAATTTAGCAGCCTACAGATTATGTTATTAATTGAAGAAAAAATCTTTAGAGGGCTTTAAGGCCTTTAATTTGAGGTGCCGATTGTGAATTTTTTGCTTGTCTATTTAACTCATTTACTTTGTATTCTCCGTCTATTTTCTGTTGTTCCTTGATAATGTGAATATATCACGAAAGCGCTCGGACTTCGTGTTTCCTTTTCCCTGTGGTTGTTTGCTTATATATATATATATATATATATATATATATATATATATATATATATATATATATATATATATATATATATAACTGACAAATTGATATGCGATGGAAACGCGTTCTTTGAAGAAGAACTACAAAGGGAAAGTATAACGGACTTCGACTTTACGACGAATGATATTACACAAGCCATAGGGAAACTAAAAACACTCAGCGGCAGGACCGGATAAATGGAATGATCAAAAACTGCAAGAATGCAATCGCTGAGCCCCTATATTGGATATGGAGACGATCACTAGACACGGGAGAAATACCGGTCATCCTGAAGAGCGTGAACATAGTCCTAATATATAAAGGAGGAGATCGATCCGAGGCCAAAAACTATAGGCCAGTGTCGCTTACATCTCATCTCACTAAAATATTTGAAAGAATAGTTTGACAGAAAATCTAATTAAATGATAACCAACATGGGTTTCGGTCAGGTAGATCATGCCTATCAGTCCAGTGATGGGCATCGATACATGAAAATCGCTAAAGCGATACCGATACATCGATACATGAAGAACGTCTTAGGCGATACCGATACGCCGATACTTTCTAGATGTCTTAAGCGATACCGATACCGATACATGTATCGCCGGTACATTTTTATAATTATTCATTTAATATGTAGGTATTAGATATTATTGTTTATACTAGTAATTTGTACACACTGTAAGTAAAATCAACGACATTTTAATGGGTTTTATAGATGTAAATAAAAACAATTGCTTTATTTAATGAAAGTATGTTTTAATTTTGTAGGATACATGAATGACTGAAAATATTACACTAACAATTAAAAGTAATTACTATTACCCTTCAAAAATACCAGCTGGCTAAACATCTGGTCAGACAGTCTATTCCTTTTTGGAGCGTGAATGTGACCAGCCAAACTAAACAACCGTTCTACAGGAGCAGAGGATGGTAGTGGTGTGTTATACTTCAGGAAGACCCATAGAATTCCTGGGTACTGCCTCAGAGATTGGAGAGAATGACTTCCGTCACCCAGATACTGTAAAACTTCCATCTCAGTGGAATCTTGGGTTGCAGAGACATTAGTGGAAGCAGACTCATAACAGAAGAAATCATCTGCACTTCCGTCAGATGCAGCATCACTTAGTTGTTGCTGGGGGTCTGCTCGCTGAGGCTCTTAACAGCATTAACCAACATTTCTTGAACCCTCTTTTTGACAATGTTAGTATTAAATTTGCCTTTTATTGTCATCCACTTTAACTTGAACAGAGGATTTGAAGACGATGCCAGTATAGCTGCTTTACACTCATGCGACGCATCAAGGCACAGAAACTTTTCAAACCGCTTAGTGAACCCTACTGTGACTGCATTGAGAAGTGGCTAACAATGACGCAATGCCTCCGAATTCAAACGCTCTAGCTCATGGGTCGGGGAACTTTTTTGGATATTACCCAAAAATCTATTTGAGTAAAATGAAATTACCCCCAGACTTCAAAGTAAACAAAAACAAGCCAATTGCTCTTAAAATTGTTGCATATGGTGTCTCTCATACCGCACGCATTACCCCCAACATTTTTAAATTTACCCCATTTGGGGTAATTTACCCCTGTTCCCCGACCACTGCTCTTGCTTCTTCTCTACAGCTAACAATGTTTCTATATTATGGTTAATTAATCTCAATAAACACAAGTACAAACGTGTTTAAACGTTGCGCCGTACTGTGTGACGTGACCAGCAGAGTAGTACTGTCATTAAATATATATTTAATAATAATTATTTATGTATATTCATAAATATAACTCAGTAGTGTCATATTATAACATCTATTTAAATATTTAAAAATTCTTATAAATGTATCGATGTATCGAAGTATCGATTTTTTTCGATACATTTAAGAAAATTGACCTTAGCGATACCGATAAATCGATACTTTTGTCAAGTAGCTAAAGCGATACCGATACCGATACAAAAGTATCGATCGATACGTATCGGCGATACATGTATCTAGATACTGCCCATCACTGCCTATCACAACTAATGGAACACTACAACATTATTGATGCACTTGAAAGTAAGAAAACTATGATGTACTATACACAGACTTTGCCAAAGCGTTCGACAAGTGTGACCATGGAATCATAATACATAAACTGAAATATATGGGAATAACAGGAAAAGTAGGGAAATGGATATATAATTTCCTTAGTGAGCGGCGGCAAGTCGTTACAGTACAAGGATTCTTCATCAAATCAGAGGTCCTCAGCTCAGTACCACAAGGAACAGTATTAGCTCCACTACTCTTCATAATCATGCTAACTGACATAGATGAGGACGTTACCAGAGACAGCACAGTAACATCCTTTGCGATGACACAAAGATCAGTAGAAAAATAAGAAACCCAGAAGATATAGGATCTCTACAAACCGACATGAACAGAATCTACAAGTGGACGGAAGACAACAATATGAAGTTTAACACGAGAAATTTCAGCTGTTACGGTACGGAAAAAGAGAAGACCTAAAATCCATGGAATATTATACCCAAATGGACAGGAAATTCAGAGAAATTCTAAAGCAAAAGATTTAGGGGTTGTAATGACAGATGATGCGAAATTTGAAACACAAAATAAGATAGCAGTAAACAGAGCAAAGAGAATAACGGGCAGATATTGAGAACCTTTAAACGAAGGGATAGGAATGTAATGATTCCTCTACTGAAAACTGATCATACCCAAATTGGAATACTGCTCGGTCCTAACATCCCCATATAAAAAAGAAGACATTAGACAACTAGAAGGGATTCAGAGAAGCTTCGTAGCCAAGATCAATGGGTGCAAAGAATTAAATTACTTGGAAAAGTTACGCGAATAAAAACTATATTCACTGGAAAGAACAAGAGAGAGATACACCATTATTTACACTTGGAAAATAATGGAGGAACTACCCCTAACCTTACTTTGAACCCTATAACCCTCCAAACATCAGTGGAAAGTAGAAAAGGAAGACTGTGTCATTAGGCCTGTTCAAAAATCAACTTTTTCTTATTTTCATAGGTTTCTGTACATTTTCCCATGCTTTTTGACCTGAAAAAGCCGAAAATCACAACTATTTTGACCTAGGATGTTGGGAAGCATTGCCGCATGGAGCTTTAAATTTTCTGCCTTGAAATCGGCCAAAGCGCCAATTCCGGGGTCCCTTGAATTATGTTTTGCACTTTAACTTTTGATCTAAACAAGATAGAGCAACAAATTAGGTATCAAATGAAAGAGCATAAAATTAATAAATAATAATAATAATAATAATAATAATAATAATATAATAAATAAATAATAATTAATAATAATAATAATAATAATAATTATCTATCATTTTTCAGGAAACAACAGAAACTCAATCAGAATCTAGAAAACCATCTACAAGTTACAACTTCACAATGGCATTAAGCAAGGAGCTGAGGGAGCTCCGTGGGCGCACAGTTGATATCTCAGAACCTCCACGTACTGTCCACAGGCAGGTGTCAACTGGGCCATCTACCAGATCTCTCACTGAAACTTTCCTGGTTGGATACCCTTCAGCTTTTATCAGTGGTTCCCAGCTTCCCACCAACAGACAGGCGTTCCAGTATTTCCTTAATCTTCAGAATTTACCGGAAAATGCAGGGAGGCCCATGGTTCAAGACCTTGCATATGAAACAGTTGAATCTATCATCCCATTCTGGCAGATGGCTAGGATCAAGACAATGACCAAGTACAACGCAATGAAGCTCTTCATGAAACTACATGAGAAACATCGTGCTCTGGTGAAAAGCAAAGGAAGAGCAAGTAACCCTGGAGGAAAAAGAGGAGCATTTGTGCTGGAATTAGACAGCCTGTTCGATATAGGAGCTCCAGATGCAATCCAGGAAATACAGAACAACAGACTGTTATCCAGAGAGAAGAAAGATGAGGATATCAGGTTCTACGAAGACCAAAAGACTGAGAGGAAAGGTCATATGTCTGGTCATGACAAGATTTTTGAGACAAGATCCCTGCAGCAAGCAGCGAGGAATGAAAGACTGCAGCATAGACAAGAACAAGGTAAAACTAATTACTTTGAACGTCACAAAAAGTTTTAAGTTTTACTCCATTGCGATATTTAGCATGTACTTAACAATTACTGTCTTAACATGTTGTACTATTTTACAGCTGCAGCAGAACAAGAGGCAGTTGTTCATGTGGATGACATTACCTGGGGTGACTCAACTGACAACGACGCTAACACAGAGGACATGGATTACCATCAGCCTCGTCCTGGATGTTCTCACCATCAAGACACTGTGACTAGTGTGACTTTGACGTTTCCAAGGAAGGTCATGGAATGTGATGTCATCTGCAATACAGCTGATCGTCTTGGTTTATCAGACAATCAAGTTACTGCCATGGTTTCTGCCACCTTGAAAGCTGGAGGGGCTGATCTGGATAACTTCGTCATCTCAACCTCAACAACACGTCGCAACAGAATGCTGTCCAGGTATAATATCAGCCAGAGTCACATGTCCAAGTTTTGTGAAAACCCCCCACAGTACGCTGCCTTACACTGGGATGGAAAGTTGCTCAAAGATGTCTTGGGCAGTGAACCTGGAAGTACCTCAGAGACTTTAGCTGTGCTAGTGTCTGGTCCACCTTCATACACTGAAGGAAAGTTATTGGGAGTACCTGTCATCGACAATTCTTCTGGCACAGCTCAGGCTGAGGCTTCAATGGATTTACTGGAGACATGGGAACTTACGGATAATGTTACTGCCCTTGTTTTTGACACTACATCCAGTAACAGTGGAGTTCACAGAGGAGCTGCCAAACTGCTAGAGAAAATGCTGAACAAAAAGGTGTTTTATCTGGCCTGTCGACATCACATCCTGGAAATCCTAGTAGGAGCAGTTTGGGAGAAGCTGTTTGGGAAGGTGAAGGGGCCAGATAATCCCTGGTTTGAGCATCTGAAGGATGTTTGGACGGACTTGTCCAAGGAAAACCCAAAGATGCTGGCTATCAACAGCAAATGGCTGAAGGAAAAGAAGAAGAACAGTGAAGAAATACTCCAAGACATTCTAACAGCAGAAAGGCTTCCAAGAGCCGACTACAGGGAAATGGCTGAACTGACAGTCATTGTTCTTGGAGGAACGCCTCCTCGAGGTATTCACTGGAGTCGACCAGGCGCCATTCATCAGGCCAGATGGATGGCCAGAAACCTGTACTCCATGAAAATGCTGATGTTTGCAGATCAACTTGAGTACGACGAAGACACTGTATCAAAGCTGGAAAGACTCAACACCTTCCTTGCGCTGTTCTACACTCCTGTATGGATGATGTCAATGTCTGCTGCAGATGCTCCCGTGAATGATCTAAGTCTAATCCAGGACATGTTGAAGTACAAGAAAACTGACCCAGAGCTTGCTGATGCAGTACTTAATAAGATGGAAAACCACAAATGGTACCTGACGCAGGAAGTCGTGCCATTTGCCCTGTTCAGCAGTAGATTGAGTGACACATTGAAGCACGACATTGCTGCCCAGTTACATGCCACTGAGAAGCCAGACAGCTTCAGAACAGGAAAGCCTCTATTCCAGAGAGTCACAGCTAAGACCACCCTGGTTGATCTCATTGGCCCAGAATCACATTTCCTGCTGGACACACTGAACATTGGATCCGAGTGGCTTCTGGAACCTGTCACGTCTTGGCCACAGAATGAGGACTACAGAAAAGCGTTGGACTATGTTAAGAATCTGAAAGCGGTGAATGACATTGCTGAACGTGGTGTCAAGATGATGAGCGACTTTGCAAATGTCATAACAACAGATGCCAAGCAAAGGGACTATCTCCTTCAAGCTGTGGAGTTCAACAGACGCCGCTTTGACAGCTTCAAGAAACAAACTCTCAACAACTGACTGTGTAAATGTCATTATGAAATTAATCATCATGTAATGCTTTCACTTCTTGATCGATTAGACTTGTGACAAAATGTTAATCTCAAATTTGTGTCATGAATAAGGCGCCTTGTCTGCCTTGAGTGTGAGAAAACGAATTTTGTGATATTTCTGAAATCTTTGTATGTACCAATGTGCCATTTCTTGTTCCAAGACTATCATAATTGTATAAGTTAGAAAGAGGATTAAAAACACTTTAATTTGGTGCCTATTTTGTTGCTCTATCTTGTTTAGATAAAAAGTTATAGTGCAAAACATGATTCAAGGGACCCCGGAACTGGTGCTTTTGGCCGATTTCAAGGCAGAAAACTTAAAGCTCCATGCGGCAATGCTTCCCAACAACCTAGGTCAAAATGGTTGTGATTTTCGGCCTTTTCAGGTCAAAAGCATGGGAAAAAGTACAGAAACCTATGAAAATAAGAAAAAGTTGATTTTTGAACAGGGGCTATTAGGCCTGTTCAAAAATCAACTTTTTCTTATTTCATAGGTTTCTGTACATTTTCCCATGCATTTTGACCTGAAAAAGCCGAAAATCACAACTATTTTGACCTAAGATGTTGGGAAGCATTGCCGCATGGAGCTTTAAATTTTCTGCTTGAAATCGGCCAAAGCGCCAATTCCGGGGTCCCTTGAATTATGTTTTGCACTTTAACTTTTGATCTAAACAAGATAGAGCAACAAATTAGGTATCAAATGAAAGAGCATAAAATTAATAAATAATAATAATAATAATAATAATAATAATAATAATAATAATAAATAAATAATAATTAATAATAATAATAATAATAATAATTATCTATCATTTTTCAGGAACAACAGAAACTCAATCAGAATCTAGAAAACCATCTACAAGTTACAACTTCACAATGGCATTAAGCAAGGAGCTGAGGGAGCTCCGTGGGCGCACAGTTGATATCTCAGAACCTCCACGTACTGTCCACAGGCAGGTGTCAACTGGGCCATCTACCAGATCTCTCACTGAAACTTTCCTGGTTGGATACCCTTCAGCTTTTATCAGTGGTTCCCAGCTTCCCACCAACAGACAGGCGTTCCAGTATTTCCTTAATCTTCAGAATTTACCGGAAAATGCAGGGAGGCCCATGGTTCAAGACCTTGCATATGAAACAGTTGAATCTATCATCCCATTCTGGCAGATGGCTAGGATCAAGACAATGACCAAGTACAACGCAATGAAGCTCTTCATGAAACTACATGAGAAACATCGTGCTCTGGTGAAAAGCAAAGGAAGAGCAAGTAACCCTGGAGGAAAAAGAGGAGCATTTGTGCTGGAATTAGACAGCCTGTTCGATATAGGAGCTCCAGATGCAATCCAGGAAATACAGAACAACAGACTGTTATCCAGAGAGAAGAAAGATGAGGATATCAGGTTCTACGAAGACCAAAAGACTGAGAGGAAAGGTCATATGTCTGGTCATGACAAGATTTTTGAGACAAGATCCCTGCAGCAAGCAGCGAGGAATGAAAGACTGCAGCATAGACAAGAACAAGGTAAAACTAATTACTTTGAACGTCACAAAAAGTTTTAAGTTTTACTCCATTGCGATATTTAGCATGTACTTAACAATTACTGTCTTAACATGTTGTACTATTTTACAGCTGCAGCAGAACAAGAGGCAGTTGTTCATGTGGATGACATTACCTGGGGTGACTCAACTGACAACGACGCTAACACAGAGGACATGGATTACCATCAGCCTCGTCCTGGATGTTCTCACCATCAAGACACTGTGACTAGTGTGACTTTGACGTTTCCAAGGAAGGTCATGGAATGTGATGTCATCTGCAATACAGCTGATCGTCTTGGTTTATCAGACAATCAAGTTACTGCCATGGTTTCTGCCACCTTGAAAGCTGGAGGGGCTGATCTGGATAACTTCGTCATCTCAACCTCAACAACACGTCGCAACAGAATGCTGTCCAGGTATGATATCAGCCAGAGTCACATGTCCAAGTTTTGTGAAAAAAACCACAGTACGCTGCCTTACACTGGGATGGAAAGTTGCTCAAAGATGTCTTGGGCAGTGAACCTGGAAGTACCTCAGAGACTTTAGCTGTGCTAGTGTCTGGTCCACCTTCATACACTGAAGGAAAGTTATTGGGAGTACCTGTCATCGACAATTCTTCTGGCACAGCTCAGGCTGAGGCTTCAATGGATTTACTGGAGACATGGGAACTTACGGATAATGTTACTGCCCTTGTTTTTGACACTACATCCAGTAACAGTGGAGTTCACAGAGGAGCTGCCAAACTGCTAGAGAAAATGCTGAACAAAAAGGTGTTTTATCTGGCCTGTCGACATCACATCCTGGAAATCCTAGTAGGAGCAGTTTGGGAGAAGCTGTTTGGGAAGGTGAAGGGGCCAGATAATCCCTGGTTTGAGCATCTGAAGGATGTTTGGACGGACTTGTCCAAGGAAAACCCAAAGATGCTGGCTATCAACAGCAAATGGCTGAAGGAAAAGAAGAAGAACAGTGAAGAAATACTCCAAGACATTCTAACAGCAGAAAGGCTTCCAAGAGCCGACTACAGGGAAATGGCTGAACTGACAGTCATTGTTCTTGGAGGAACGCCTCCTCGAGGTATTCACTGGAGTCGACCAGGCGCCATTCATCAGGCCAGATGGATGGCCAGAAACCTGTACTCCATGAAAATGCTGATGTTTGCAGATCAACTTGAGTACGACGAAGACACTGTATCAAAGCTGGAAAGACTCAACACCTTCCTTGCGCTGTTCTACACTCCTGTATGGATGATGTCAATGTCTGCTGCAGATGCTCCCGTGAATGATCTAAGTCTAATCCAGGACATGTTGAAGTACAAGAAAACTGACCCAGAGCTTGCTGATGCAGTACTTAATAAGATGGAAAACCACAAATGGTACCTGATGCAGGAAGTCGTGCCATTTGCCCTGTTCAGCAGTAGATTGAGTGACACATTGAAGCACGACATTGCTGCCCAGTTACATGCCACTGAGAAGCCAGACAGCTTCAGAACAGGAAAGCCTCTATTCCAGAGAGTCACAGCTAAGACCACCCTGGTTGATCTCATTGGCCCAGAATCACATTTCCTGCTGGACACACTGAACATTGGATCCGAGTGGTGGCTTCTGGAACCTGTCACGTCTTGGCCACAGAATGAGGACTACAGAAAAGCGTTGGACTATGTTAAGAATCTGAAAGCGGTGAATGACATTGCTGAACGTGGTGTCAAGATGATGAGCGACTTTGCAAATGTCATAACAACAGATGGCAAGCAAAGGGACTATCTCCTTCAAGCTGTGGAGTTCAACAGACGCCGCTTTGACAGCTTCAAGAAACAAACTCTCAACAACTGACTGTGTAAATGTCATTATGAAATTAATCATCATGTAATGCTTTCACTTCTTGATCGATTAGACTTGTGACAAAATGTTAATCTCAAATTTGTGTCACGAATAAGGCGCCTTGTCTGCCTTGAGTGTGAGAAAACGAATTTTGTGATATTTCTGAAATCTTTGTATGTACCAATGTGCCATTTCTTGTTCCAAGACTATCATAATTGTATAAGTTAGAAAGAGGATTAAAAACACTTTAATTTGGTGCCTATTTTGTTGCTCTATCTTGTTTAGATAAAAAGTTATAGTGCAAAACATGATTCAAGGGACCCCGGAACTGGTGCTTTTGGCCGATTTCAAGGCAGAAAACTTAAAGCTCCATGCGGCAATGCTTCCCAACAACCTAGGTCAAAATGGTTATGATTTTCGGCCTTTTCAGGTCAAAAAGCATGGGAAAAAGTACAGAAACCTATGAAAATAAGAAAAAGTTGTTTTTTGAACAGGGCTACTGTATCATATTCCAAATTTAAAGGCGAGACAGGGAACATCCTTAACCCTGAAAGAAAATAGTTTTGTGGTGAGAGGACCAAAACTGTTTAATCAGCTGCCCAAAGACCTAAGAAACACGAAGGGAGTTACAGTGGACATCTTTAAAAGAAGATTAGATGCCTGGCTCAGAACAATCCTCGATGAGCCGGGCGTACCTGGCTATGTGAGGTGAAGAGCACAAGAAACCAACTCACTTCTTCACCAGGCGAACTCGAGAGGAGGGGCGACAAGCTTGACCTTCGCGAAATGAGGAATCATCGCGCGGAACCTTTGTAAGGTTGTAATATATATATATATATATATATATATATATATATATATATATAAAATAACGTTTGGGGAGTTTGTCGAACTTCGACGAGTGTTTGGGGTCGTGAATTATGTGAACATGATTTTCAGTGTCGCACATGATAAAGGTTGGGAAGCCTTACTTTAGGGTGTATTTGAATCTGATCACATCCCATTTTTAGTTGGGCTTCATTGTAGGTAGCACCAGACTTAGACAATGACTGTGATAATGTTGATTACTATAAGGTTAATTGGTCAAATCTTAGGGGAAGCTTTGGCTTGTAGGAATCGCTCCTGTGATGAGGTAAAACATATAGATCTCTTAAATAAGTATTAATGTGAGCTTGTACATGCCATTAAGGCTGCGAGTGAAAGTAGCTTTAAGAATAAAAAATGGGGAAACTAAATGTCAATCCAGGGTGGTTAGAATACTGTGCTGATTTGTATAGGGTGTCCATAAATGATTACCTTGATTAAAGCATACTATAACTTTTAAATAAACACTCCTATTCAAACACAGTTTTAATCATAAGTAGATAAACATACAAAGTTTTGATACATAGTTAATGAACTTAATAAGCTTCCACATGTGCACCCCTAGTGGCACGTAAAATGTCTAAACGGTATTCACACTCACGCCACACATTTTCCAACATTTGTGGGTTAACTGTTGCAATTGCATCCGTAATGCGTTTCGCAATGTCCCGATATCTGGAACAACTGTTGCATAAACCAAATCTTTAACATGACCCCAGAGAAAGAAATCCAGCGGGGTAATGTCTGGTGATCTTGGGGGCCATGGGATTGGCCCGTCCCTGCCAATCCATCGATTTGGAAATGTTGCGTCGAGAGTTTCACGAACAACATGCGCCCAATGAGGGGGTGCCCCATCTTGTTGGAAGATGACAGTTGGCTGCCTGTCCTGCAGCTGGGGGATGGCGTAATTGGTGAGCATATCCAGGTACACAGTTGCGGAAACAGTGTTCTCAGCGAAGAAGAAAGGACCAATTATCTGGTCATGCATTAGTCCACACCAGACATTGATCTTCGGACTGCCCCGAATATGCTCCCGTACGGCACGTGGGTTTTCCGATCCCCAAATACGCACATTTTGTCTGTTGACTCTACCACTGAACAGCTACTACAGCGCTCCTAGCGGCGAATGCGGTAGACGAAACACACCAGCACAGAAACTCTATGCGTGTACGAGATCACCTGTAAAAAGAAAGCGGATGTAAGATTCGTCATTAAAACATGAGAGCATACTGTTTTCAGGGTAAACATTTAAGGACACCCTGTATGATGTAGCTAAAAATGTATTTGTGGAATGGGTTGCTATGGAGAAACTTAGGCAGGGGGAACTATTCTAACTGAAAAATAGAACTAGTGCTAGATTGGGTGCTCCTAGAAGATTTACAAGAAAAAATTAAGAAAATCTTCGAAGAGAATCTCTAGCCAGAAAATTAGGAGATAGCAATACTTCCAGTAGGGAAGTCTGGAAGGTCAATAAAATTAGCAATAGTAATCTTACTTTGTTCATGGTGCAAAAAAACATTGCAGAACTGTAGAAAAATTATTATAAAATCTTATTTAATTGTCTCAGGGAGGATAGATGAAATATATGCCTAAGTGTGGAATGTTCTGAAGCGCTACTAATTAATGACCCAGAAATCTGGCAGGCTATCCAAAAGCTAGATAATAACAAAAGTTGTGGCCTAGATGGCGTACAAACAGACCATTTAAAATGTTGTAGCCCTCGTATAATACCTGTGCTTGCAATGTGTTTTACAAGCTGTACGATACATGGTTACTTGCCACAGTTCATTTTGACAGTTGTATTATTGCCCGTTATTAAAAATAAGGGTGATAATATCTGTGATAAGAATAACTATGGGCCAATAGCGCTTGCCAGTATACTTTCTAAGGTGTTAAAATATGTTATCCATAATAGGATAAGAACTTGCTTGCAGACTTATGACAATCAGTTTGGCTTTAGAGTGAAACATGGCATTGACATGAGTATTTATATGCTAAAGAAAGCAGTCCTAAGTACAAGATATCAAGTAGCAATGTATATTCCTGGTTTTGGGATGCATCAAAATCAGTGATAGAGACCATAACAAACTTTTCAAGAAACTCTTGTATCGAGGGATACCTAAATATAAAGTTAGGATGCTTGTATTGTTGTATTCTGGTATACAGAATGGGTATACCAGATGAATTAATCGGTAACCAGATGGGTTAATGAGTTAATCGGTATTTTCAATCTTTCATCTACTCAACCGGTCAACTCTGGAACAATCTCCCTCAATCCATCTTTCCCCCTATCTATGACCTCCAATCTTTTAAACGTAAAGTGTCTAGACATCTCGAAAACCCTGGACCCTGATTTTGGCTTTCTTTTTATTCTATTGGGGGCGGGGGGCGCTTTAGCGGACGTTCGCCCTTGGCCCCTCCTTCTTGCATAAAAAAATACAGAGCAGACCATGTTTGTAAGATGGAAAAGCGCTGTATCACTAGGTTTTAAGGTTTTAGGTTTTAATGGTGTTAGGCAAGGGGATATATTATCACCCTATCTTTTCTGTATATACACGGATGACCTTATCAGTGAACTAAAATCTGCAGGTACCGGCTGTATCAATGGAAAGAGAAAAAATTAATCATTTAATGTATGCTGGCGACCTTGTTCTTCTGTCACCCTCTCCTCATGAGCTGAGCGTACTATTAGAGATTTGTGAACACTATGGTCTAGAAAATGACATCCTCTATAATGGGGCAAAGAGCTGTGTTCTGATTTTTAGGTGTAATCTACTGAAAAATGTATCATGTGGGTCTTTTGAAATAAATGGTCAGACAATACCTGTCAAAGACACATATAATACTTAGGCCATGCAATTACTCACAAGCTGCGAAATGAACTTGATATTGAGAGGCAACGTAAAAAGCTGTATGTACAGAGTAACATGCTAGTAAGGAAATTTGGTATATGTTCAGAATCAGTGAAAACTTATCTCTTTAGAAGTTACTGTACTGCATTGTATAAATCCCATCTGTGGTGGAACTATACAAAAACTGCTATGAATAAACTCTCTGTTGCTTATAGTAATATTTTTCATATGCTATGTACAGCAGAGCATTTTTTTAACCTAGTGAGTAGGCGACATGAATGTCACCCAGTGAAGAAATTTTGTCGCCCAGTAAATGAAATTTTAGGGTACTGGGCGACAAGGAATTTTCAAAATTTGTGAAAATAGAATTGTCTTGGGAGTTGTCTTGGAAGCATTGTCTTGGAAGCCATATAAATACATATAATACATGCACATATGCCACAATCAGACCTGTTTATCCTAAATGTAAATATGAAATTTACATTGAATAAATATATATATCTAGATAATGCTAGTGTTATTTCAGACCACACGGGGATGGTGGCGTGATTAGGGAACATCCGGATCCATAGTATCCTTAATCCAGGGGTGTGCTGGGACCGGTTCGGTCCGGTTCGCCCGAACTGGTTGTTAAATTTTGATTGGATCACCGAACCGTTTGTTTGTTTTTAACAAATATTTAACAGTCAGTAGAAATTTATTTATATCTAATTTTTTTTCATTTTTTCAGGATTTTATAGAAAAATATAAATAGTATCACAAGCAGTGGTCGTTTCAATATTTATTTATTTTTTGATGAAAAATTAGTTTATTTTTAGATAATTATGTCATTAGTGAGTATAAAGAATATGTTAAATAATTTCTGCCAAAATGTTGCAAAATGCTGCTTGTAAAAGTTAAAATGCGTTGGCTTCCGGGGCTCTGCCCCGGACACCGCTGGGGGAGCTACCGCTCACCCCAGACCCCCTAGCTCAATGACTCGCGCCATTGGCGCTCGCCGATTTACACCCCTATGTGTATCAGAACCGGTTGTTAAGAAACTGGTAGCACACCCCCGCGGCTTAATCCCCACCCCACTTCCCGATCTGCCTTTGTTGCCCAGTGGGAAAAACTTAAAAAATACTCTGATGTACGGAACCAAAATGGCGCAGTGCCAGTTTTATGTTTACTATGCGTAACCTACTTGCCAGCCAAATGTTTATCCGAAAGAATAACGATCTAGGGTCCAAAACAGCTCTAATGTGTTATTGTGAAATGTCCTGTCCTCAGATACTGTGTACCTCTCACCTATTAGTCCAGTCAATCTGTGATTGAACCTGGAAGTAATTGTAACAGAAATGGTTTTAACTTTTTTCGCACCCTTACCTCAACATAAATGATATAGTAAAAGCTTACCACAAACGGGCTAGGCCAATTTCCATAAATCCAAGATGGCCGCCGCTACCATCGGTAACAATAAAGTGGCACCAAATGTTTACTATTCAATCAATTTCGTATTGTAATATATCATTCTGTAGGTTTTAATGGTCAATGAAACCACTAAAATGGATTAGAATAGTGTTTGATGCTTAGTTTGTCAATTATGGCGGCCATCATGAATTTTCAAGATGGCCGACGTGTGAAAAACCTGCATTTACTTATATATTCGTTTCTAATATATGTAGGTTCACAATTTTTGTGTCTAAACATACATTTTCAGGGTCAGGGAATATAATTATAGCGCTTAGGATATTGTCAGGTGGGCGGTAGGCCCACCATGGCGGCCATCTTGGATTTTCAGGATGGCCGCTATGCGAAATCATATATGATCCGAGTTTCTTAATACGCCTGAATCCTAAACTTGGCGCTTAAAAATGCAATTACTTCCAGGTCCAATCAGTTTCTAAAACAAAATTAACACTGTAATTTTGCAATAAAATTAATTAATTCTATTATTTTGTTTCAGGTCAAAATGGATTCTGAACGTTTCGAAACCTGTGCAATATGTAAAGAAGTCATAGATGACCGTGATTCTTATGTGACACTAACAGAAAAAGGTGCCTTGGGTGTTTGCAATGCTAGCAGAGAAAGAGACGATGACATCTTTGTCACAGCTGGAGACAAACTACACAGATCATGTAGAGATCCATATATTAATAAGAAGAACATTGCATCTTACAATAAAAAGAAAGCATCCACATCTTCTGATGCCACTGCATTTAAACTTAGTTTAAGATCTGATCACGACTTTAATTACAAATTGGATTGTTTGTTCTGCAAAAATCGCATCACCGAAAGAGATAAACGGGACAATAAAGCTTTTCAAGTGATGTGCAAGAATCGTGAGTTTGATATCAGTATTCTAAAAGTTTGCGAACAGCGCAAGGATGGCTGGGCAGTTGATGTAAAAGGGCGTATAGCTTTTGTAAATGATTTACATTCAGAAGATGCGGTGTATCATCAAGCATGTAGTACTAACTTTCGTATTGGAAAAGGTATTCCAAAACTATACGATAGTAACACACAAACGAGTCAAAGTTTAAAAAGGGGTCGGCCTTATGATGAATCTCAAGAGTCTGCCTTTGCTTTTGTGGCGAATTATTTGCGAGAAAATGATGATGAACAAACCACAATCAATGATCTTTTGTCAATAATGCAGGATCATCTGAAAGATTCATCAAGTCATGCATATACTTCCAAATGGCTGAAAAGTCGTTTGATGGAGCATTTTAAAGATGAAATTGTTGTCACGGAGATTAATGGGAAACATAATGTTGTCACATTCAGATCAAAAACCAAGAATATTCTCTATGATTTCTATAAAAGCAAGAAATCAGATGACGTAGAAACTGAAAAAAATCGCATTATTGAAACTGCGGCAAAGCTGCTAAAAAGTGAAATTAAAGAATGCGATAGTTCTTCAACAATGTATCCATCCACCCAAGACATAGAATCTCGTGCCCGTTGCAAAGAATTTCTTCCCAAATCTTTACGATTACTGCTTGAAAAGATGTTTGTTGCCAAAAGCAGTGACCTACGAATTGCCTCTATTGGGCAGGCAATAATGCAAGCAGTCAGACCAAAAGCAATAATTGCCCCACTTCAGATTGGCTTGGGAGTGCAAATGCATAGACAATTTGGATCAAGGTTTTTGATTGACTCTTTACACAGTCACGGATTTTGCTCTTCCTACTCAGAGGTTCAGAAGTTTGAAAGAAGTGCGGCGTATCATCAGGGGACAGAAATTGAAGGAATTGACAATGAATCTTTCATACAACATGTTGGTGACAATGTTGATCACAATATTAGAACAATCGATGGTCTAAATACATTCCACGGTATGGGTATAATTGTTACAGTTACTCCCAAGGTAGCTTCCACGAAATTAGTGCCAAGAATAGATGTCACATCAAAGGAGATCGTGGACATTTGCAGCATCGAAACTCACATATTTCGCTCGCGCAGAAAATCTTCTTGCGCCTTAACATACAAAGATTTGCATCAATTTCAATTTCATGCCGATGATCCAACAAGTTGCTTCAACATTTTATGGAATTGTGCCTGGATGCTGAAACCTCAACGACCACTGTGGAATGGCTTTATACAAATGGTGCATAAAGGAGAGCATCCTGGACAGGCTTCCGTTATATTCATGCCGATGATCGATATGCAATCCAGCGACGAATCGTGCATTTTGTCAACCATGCATTTTGTGTCTGAGCAAGCAAAGCGCTACAACATGTCACCCGTCACCGGTACTAACATTTGATCAGCCACTGTACTGGAATGGAACTGAAATCCAAGAAAGTGTGGATGATGCAAGCCCTTTGAAAGAAATAGTGTTGCGACTTGGTGGGCTCCACATTGCCATGAGTTTCCTTGGATCTATTGGGCATCTCATGACTTCCGGACTGCAGACAATGTTAGAAACTGTCTATGCTGAAAACACGGTGCCCCACATACTACGTGGGAAAGCAATATCTCGAGCCGTTCGTGGTCATCTACTAGTTGTAGATGCCCTTCATGCAATAATGATGTCAGAAATATACGAGTGCCCTA
This sequence comes from Bathynomus jamesi, assembly GCA_023014485.1. NCBI lineage: Eukaryota > Metazoa > Arthropoda > Malacostraca > Isopoda > Cirolanidae > Bathynomus > Bathynomus jamesi. Next base: position 556,439 of record JAJOZX010000942.1, read on the forward strand.
TTAAGTTAGACAATGATGAAGAATACTCTCAGTCAGAAGATGTTTTCAATTTTGCTGATAACTTCGATTTAATACAGATCTCAGATTTACTTGATAAATCAATCTCAGGAGAAATAAGTTCGGAAGATGTAGAAAAGGAGGAGGTCTTCAAAAAGATGATTGAGAAACTGGAGAACTACAAACATAGTTTACATTCCTCGAGAATTGCAAAACTGTGGTTCCAATACATAGAAATGGTCGAAATACTATGCACATTCATAAAAGCCGAAAGAACAGGAAACTTCCTTCTTCATTTACTGGCAGAGTATAGCATGCTACCATTTTTCGCAGCGTCTGGACATTTTGCATATGCTAAGTCAACACGCATCTATCTTCAAAAAATGTTAAATCTAAAAGAGACACATCCAAATGTTTACGCAAAGTTTAGAGAAGGCTATCATGTTGTTCGCAGAAGTAGTAGATTTTGGGCTGGACTCTCAACAGATCTGGTTATAAAACAAGTTCTTATGAGGAGTTTGAAAACAACAGGTGGACTAACTCACGGACGAGGAATGACTGAGGTACAAAGATCAGTTTGGCTACTGTCGACACCAGCCTGTGCAGAAATAAACCGTGCGATGCAGGAAGTTACAGATGTAACGTATGAAGGTAGTGAGCAGCATAAAGAAACAAGACAGGCACGACTTGAAAGAGATTTCAAAGATTCATTGAAAATCTTGGCGTACGCTGTGGCAAGAAACCCCTTCGCCAACCGAAAGGAACTCATGAACATTGACACAGGAGAAATTGCTATTTCAACTGTCAATGTAGAGTGTAGACAATGCCAAGGTTATTGGAAGCATTCGAAGCAACATTCTTGCTTCAATGTCCGGAAAACCAGTTGCAGATTATACGTTCAAGAAGAAAGACGTGGTCATAACAATGAAAGCAAGATCAACTATTAAGATAGATGAAGAAGTTATTCCCATTGATCCTCTCTTGTTATTCCAACGTCTAATAACCACTGTCAGAGGTATGGGATCAGCTGTAGACTTGGAGACAGCATTCTCCTATGAACTGTGCACATTTCCTCCTGCACTTATAGAGACAGACGGTTTGTTAAGGGAAGCAAATAAACCACAGCTAGCAAATTCTATTTGGTCTTCAATTGCGCCTGATGAATCAGATGCTTCACTTCCTAAAGATATTTCATATGTCCTCGATGGAGGATCCTTACTCCACAGAGTACAATGGACAAAAGGAAGAACATACAACGAGATTTGCAAAACTTATGTAGAATACGTCCTCAAGCATTACGGAGAGGGAACAGTCGTTGTATTTGATGGGTATGACGGGAAGCCTTGTACCAAAGATACAACCCACATTCGCAGAACCAAAGGCAAGCAGGGCATACCTGTACGTTTAACAGGAGAAATGAAGCTAAATATGAAGAAAGACGAGTTTCTTACTAACCTCGACAACAAGCAGAGATTTCTAGTAATGTTGGCGACTAAAATGAACGAAGAAAACATGAAAGCAATCCAATCATCTGGTGATGCAGACCTTTTGATTGTACAGACAGCAATTGAATCTGCCAGAAGTAAACCAACAGTTGTTATTGCAGAAGATACCGATCTACTCATTCTCCTGCTCCATCATGCTGATGTAGATGGTCACAGAATATTTTTCACATCAGAGCAAAAAACTCGATCGAAAGCGAAAACCAAACTGTGGGACATCAAGTACGCTAAATCGAAATTAGGATTGAAGATTTGCGAAGCAATCTTGCTTATTCACGCCTTACTTGGGTGTGATACAACGTCCAGATTGTTCTCCATTGGTAAAGATGTGGCCCTGCAAAAGTTTAAGAAAGACGAAAGCTTTCAACGCTTAAGCCAAGTTTTCAACAACTCAACATCAACAAGAGAAGAAGTTATTACTGCTGGAGAAAAGTTGTTGCTTATTGTTTATGGCGGAAAAAAAGAAAGCTCGCTTGATAAGCTTCGTGTCACAAGATTCTACCGGAAAGTTGCTGCAAGTATGAAAGTTGTGTCTCCCGAGAGCTTGCCTCCAACATCCGCAGCTGCATCATTCCATTCATTGCGTGTTTACCTCCAAGTGCAAGTTTGGAGAGGACTGGAAGATCTTGATCCAGAAGAATGGGGTTGGACTGTGAAAAGAGGAAAACTGCTACCAGTTTATACCTCGAAAGCTCCAGCACCAGAAAGCTTACTAAAACTTTTCAGATGTAACTGCAAGGTAGAGTGTCAGAACGCGAGATGTACGTGTTTCAAGAATGGACTGAAATGCTCAGCCTTGTGTGGCGAATGCCAAGGCGTTTCTTGTCTGAACTGTCAGCACCCTTTGGACATAGAGAATGCAGAGAACAGTGACGAAAATAATACAGACCCAGATTTTTACTAACTCACCATCACGCATAGGCTATATCAAAATGCCTATCCCTGTGAAATCGTTATGTATTGATTTGAGTTGACATAGCATGCTATTTTTTCTATAAACTAAATTTCAGATCAATATCTCAGTTTATCCAAGAGTTATGTCCAAAAAACGAAATCAAAACAAGTGAACGTCGTTAATATGAAAATATATATTATCTTCGAAACTATGAAGGATAGACTAGTGGTGTTGGGGTTCATTTGAAAGACCTAATCAAAGCCTCTACGAATTATGATGTCCAATGGTCAATTTTACTTGAGTACTTGAGCAATGGTCAATAACGCCTACAATCGCGGTCGATACGCAGCGCGATGTTCCGTTTTTCGTCTTTTAGCATGAGATGGGAGCGCCCCCTATGGACTGAGTAATTTTTTATCAACTAAAAATATTTGCTAACCATCTAGGAAGGATTACTGAAAATTTGAAGAAAAAATATTAATGTTAAAGGTTAGCTGTGGACGAAAAATACAAGATGGTGTCATTTTGACCTACCAACCTGGGGGTGTGAGGGGTTAATGCAAATTCCATTTTTCTGAAAAATTGCCTCACCCAATGGTGGTAAGTTTTTAATATGTTATTTTTGAATATTTGGGGATGTCAAAAACGATGATGAAACCATTTCTGTTACAATTACTTCCAGGCTGACCAAAAATATAACCTAGATTGACTGGACTATATATGGCAGTGTTGGTTCAGACAACTGCTGGAGCACAATGCCTTAGTTTTGTAATGTAGCAATGATTGTATTTGCATATTAAGTGTATGATAAGATTGCATTTGTATGTTGTATTGTATTATTAATATTTGTCATATAGACTATGGTCTGCCAATAAACCTTTTCATTTTCATTTTCATTCATTGAGTGGCTATGGATTGTGAATGATCCGTAATAAAGATGTTTTGTTTTGTTTTTTGTTTGTCTTTAGTTCTGAAACAACATTTTAAGCTTGGACGTATCTAAAATGTCAAATAAATGGGTATAAAATAATAATAATAGTTCCGCATAAATTCCCACGACTGCTATGACGCAATATACATACTGTAATGATGTTTACCTGGCAACTAATTTAGATGTTAATGTTGTCATGCTTCATATTCTGTATTTACTTATTTCTGACGTGGACACCCTTTTTGTATCCGGGTATATATATATATATATATATATATATGTGTGTGTGTGTGTGTGTGTGTGTAAATGCGATCATTTTTCAAATTTTATTCCTTAATACTTTTTATCATACATTCATAACTATTTTTATATATCAAGTGAATACTTGTTATATCTGGAAATGTTTTTGTTAGTATATAATTACTGGAATAACGTATACAGTTTTACAATAATTTTTGGTTTAAAATTAAAATTTATCTTTGGGTTTCTATAAAAACTTTGATATCGACAAGTTTTTGTACATTATTTGGACAAAATGTTTGATTCACACTGATTATTCCAAGAATTTTGAATCATTCTAGAAATTTTAATTGTTACGTTACGAATTAATTCTAAGTAACTTCTTATGTTTTTTTTAAACTAGACTTAACCATTACTGAGGTCTTATCAATACAAAGGCTTTAAAGAAATTTAGTCACAGGTTTATATAAAATATGTGTGAGAGAGAGAGAGAGAGAGAGAGAGAGAGAGAGAGAGAGAGAGAGAGAGGAGAGAGAGAGAGAGAGAGAGTTAAAAAAGAATCTCAGTATATAGTATAAGTTTTATTAATGACAAAAGATATAACAGAAATGTCATATATACAGGATATACAGGGTGGGAGAAAAGTCTTTAAGGATTTTATATATACAAATAATTTGTTAATAATAAATAAATTCCAATGATATCACTGCAGTATATGCGATACTTTTCAAAGCAACTGAACAAGGCTAGGAATGACCCGAGGCTAGAACAGGAAGGCCCTCCGCCTAAGCCCTAGTCAGGGCCATTTCAGTAAGGATGGAATACAGCAACGAAGAAAAAGTGTATCTTATATCGTGGGCTATTTCTTATAATAATTGTGAAGAAAGTTTGCGTTTATTTTAGCAAAAATATAATAAACCCACCACCAAATGCAATCACTCTTCGATACTGGAAGCTCAAACTTTTGGAAACAGGGAGCTGATAAAAGATCGTCCAAGAAGCGGAATGCCAGTAACGACGACAGGAGACAACAACAAAGAAATGTCCTGGTCAGTTTTCAAGTCGATCCAACAACTTCTGCGAGAAAAGTCGCACAGGAATTGGGTATTTCCAAATTTTCAGTAGCAAAAATATTGAAATCACAGGGGTACCACAATTACAAACCCATTTACTCTCAGCTCATATACGACGATGATTCTGATAGACGGCTGCAGTTTGCTGAAATAATGTGACAAAAGTTCAACAGTGATCCAGATTTCCTTCGAAAGATCAAATTTTCTGATGAATGTGTCTTCAGTTAACGAGTAAAGGAAACAAACACGACGTTCACTCTTGGGCGAAAAAAATTCCCAAAATACGATTGGGTAAACCCATTAAAACGACTACAATAACAGTTTGGGCGTAGATTGGTTATTCAGGACTCGTTTCCTTTGACATATCGAGAGATACGATGGATGAAAAACGCTATTACCAGGTATTGAGAGACAAAGTTTTGCCACAGTTTACTAATGGCGTGGGCAGGAATTGGTTTTATCAACATGATGGGACACCGCCACATTACTCTACAGCTGCCCGTGAGATTCTGGATACTAACCTTGAAGGAAGATGGCTTAGGCGGCGAGGGCCCATCGAGTGGCCAGCCAGATCACCTGATTTAACCCCATGTGATTTCTGGCTTTGGGCTTATTTGCGTGACAAACTCTACACTCCTGGTTTCATCTATCCAAATGTGAATACTCTTCGCTACAGAATAGATGAAGAACTAAAAAGGATCCCACTCGTTATGTTCAGAAGAACAATGAAGAATTTCACAGAGAGAATTCACAAATGTATCATAGCGAATGGAGAATCCTTTGAAGATTAAATTACAATTTAACAAAATATTTGTATGAATAAAATTCTTATAGGCTTTTTGTTTGATTTGTTTCGTCATTTGAACACTTATCCGTATAATGTTGTTAACTAAATAGTTGTATGTATAAAATCTTTAAAGACTTCTCCCACCTTGTATATAAACTAAAGTCTACTGTGACATGTTTACAGTGAGGATTCCGAACTTTTTTACCGAACTGATAACAAAAACGATAATCAATTAGTATTAATTAAGCATAGCATGTCAGTGTAAACAAATTTCAAAGAGTCACTGAACAAAGTTACTAAACAAAATAATACTGAAAAAAAATACGAAAGCATCAGTGTGGGAAACATCAGTAGAGAGGGGGGACAGAGGTGACAAACTTCAGTGCTCATTTTAATGCTGAGGTTTATGTGTCCATGTAGTGTATATATATATATATATATATATACATACAACGTTTAATTAGTAAAAAATATTGTTTCTTAAGTTACCCGCCGTGGGTGAAGAATGTTGTTTCACTTCTTTTCATAGGTAAATTTATGAATATTCGTTAGATTCGTGTGATCTTTCTTGAGGATTAACGTAAGACGTCCGTCGGATGAATGACTACCAAGTCAGTCTTCCGCGTAACACGGATAATAATAATATTTGGGATTGTTTAACATCTTCCTAACATCTAAGATTATCATATGACGGGGGCGGGGGACCTACAGCTTTTATACGCGAAGTCAGAACCATCTACCGGTCTGTACATCATCTAAATACAGATGATGGTGACCCATCCAACGAATGAACACACCCAACGTCGCTTAGTCTTGCTGACAGTAACCTACATACAGCGATGAGTGATGGTTCCTGACATTACCTTCATACAAAAAATTCCACAGTATTAAAATGTGGGTTACAAACAGGAGTATTTTTTTAAATTACTTTTATTTATTTCTGTTTAGGATTTTGTTTTTGGAGTGATTTCCTGATTTTTAAGTCTGCGTTTTTTTTTTTAGAATACGTTGAAATTAAAATTTTATTTAAAAAAAATAAATTTTTGGAATAATTGAGATATAAATTGTAGATTTAAAGAAAGTAAATTGGGAATCCCATTGGATGCAGAACTGAAACAAGGAAATTCAAACTAGAGAAAAAAAACTATGCAAAATAGAAATGGGCTTAAAACAATCATTCATCTACAAGACAAAAGAGGAGGAAAACGAGGTAGCAGAAAACAAAAAAATTACCGCAAATACTTTAGCATGCTTGCGAAAAAAAAATGCAATGTAAAGAGACTATTGGTCCGTTAAAAGATGGGAGCGACCGAATACGCAAGTGACCAGAAAAAATTGGCAAACTGTTTAAGAAACAATTTAACTGTGTTTAGCACCCCTAAGTCCAAGAAGAAAGTAGAAAATCTAGATGAATTCTTTGGCATAGATATAAATCAACCAAGAACAAGTTCGGACACAAATCTATTACTGGATTTAGAAGTCTTGGAAGGAGACGTAATAGTGGCTCTATCACAAATACAAGAAAGGTCAGCACCAGGTCCAGACACATGGAATGACTGAAGAAGTGTAGAGAGTATTGCCAAGCCACTATACTTACTATGGGGAAAATAACTCGCGCAGGACAAATTCAATTTCCATTAAAGAACGCCAGCATTACTCCCTTATTCAAAAGAGGTAACAGAGCAATGCCTAGAAACTATCAGACAGTACTTCTCACCTCCCACTGTATAAAGTGCTTCGAACATGTAATTAGAGGCAAAATTGTCATCGGATGCAGAATTCAGAGAACACTATACCTAATCTTAGAAATGAAATAGAAGCACACTGGAAAGAGAGAAGAGGCAGATTCTGACTGTCCAAATTGCTGTGGAACAGGGGGCCATGAAAACGAGTATCGAAAATCCCTCCGAATAAGAGACCCAAAACTTTTTAATGTACTGCCAAAGGAACTAAAGAACCTCCAACACACCAACCTGACTAATTTCAAGAACCAACTGAACAGGTTCCTGTGCAAAGTCCCTAACCAGCCATGCGTTGCTGGCTACGAGGGCAGGAGGAGAGAGGAAACTGATTCTCTACACCACCAAATCCTGCATGTAAGGAGGGATGCTACAGAGAGGTCTACTGCAGGTCGATCATGAACCGTCGTTCCAAACCATTATAAGATAATATACCATATGTCCCACAAAAAAGTACACCCAACTTTAGATTGTACTAACTCCTCCAAAAATTGAGATATTTTGGATCTGTTTGTTTGATTTAATATAGCAAATTATTCTTTGTTAACGTTCAAAATTTATTCATGTTTAAACGATTTAGTGTTTAAGCATCTGCTTTTAACTGAAGGGTACAGCAAAATGGGTTGCGCTGAATGATCATTTCTCCCAGCCAGATAGCTCCTCTTGCTTTAACCAACGTGCTACTTTTTACGTCGAAGGATATTGCAAATATTTTTTTTAAATAATTCGAACTTTTGTATCTAAGATACGAGTCATACATATAAATGAAGAATCTGAATTACTAAATTTATAAATAACTTTGAAACCCTTATCAAGCAGTTTACACGAAGGCAGCGCGTTCTCATAGTCACAACTTATCTGCAAACTAAAAGCTTAAAACAAGTTCAGAATACCTTCGAACTGTAATTTCCCGATAGAGCTTCTCCAACTAAACATACAATTTTGAAGTGTTCGGAAATACAAAGAAGAAGGAACGGTCCTCAATTTGAACAAAGGACGTTCAGGCCATCCGAAGACGGCAAGAACAGACGAGAACATTCAGCATTCAGCCCTGACTTGACCCCGTGTGACTACTTTTTATGGGGTCATTTGAAAAATAGAGTATTTGCATCCCAACCTATCAATTTAGATGATTTGAGGACTCGCATCACAGCTGAAATCAACTTTTAAAAGACAATCCAGATCTTATCAAAAGAGTGATGGGGGAAGATGAGAGCTCGACTCCAGATTTGTATCGATAGGAATGGCGGTCATGTTGAAAGAAAACGAAACTAAGCATAACTTTTGCAATAAGGAATAAAGAAAAATCTGCTTTGTATCTTATTAAAATTATGTTAAAGTATCTATTATTATGTATTTGTCTTTTCATTACATCGATAGCACGCACATTATTTTTTCATTGACCAATTTTGCGCAATCCATTTTGTTGTACCCTTCAGTTAAAAGCAGATGCTTAAACACTAAATCGTTTAAACATGAATAAATTTTGAACGTTAACAAAGAATAATTTGCTATATTAAATCAAACAAACAGATCCAAAATATCTCAATTTTTAGAGTTAGTACAATCTAAAGTTGGGTGTACTTTTTTGTGGGACATATGGTATATAATCTTTCGTTGTTGTTTTCTGAGAAACAAGTTTCGTCTGTCTTTTACTTATATTCCTGAGCTATTAAAGTGAGTGTTGTACCCGGTGACATTACCATATAAAAGCAAATTGATGTCTTCATCCAAGGATAAATGAATAAAACAATTTGATTTATTAAAAAAAAAAACAAAATAGTAATTTAGTTAAAGATTATCGTGTGTATTATCTAAACGTTATATATATATATATATATATATATATATATATATATATATACGGAATGAATTTCACACTTAAACACGTGAAATAAATGAATGATGCAAACCCATAAGGAAAAACAATTATTCCAAGGCCTTTCGTGTATTCAGCAATACACCTCGTCAGGGAATGACGTTTCCCTAACGAGGTGTATTGCTGAATACACGAAAGACCTTGGAATAATTTTTTCCTTGTGGGTTTGCATTATATATATATATATATATATATATATATATATATGCGTGTGCTGGTCTAAACACTTGCATCTTACCACTAACTAGAAAAATTAAATTTAATGCCTCTTTTCGGTAACATTTTTCGGTCCACCCTGTATATAAATATATGATCTTTAAAAAGTAACAAGTAAATTGAAAATACTCGGAAAGATTGTTTTCGATTTCATTTGTGCATGAGTTAAATCAATATTAAATACTACATGTGTTAAATTTTACACACACAATATATATATATATATATATCTTCTGAGCTTTATTGAGTCATTCATTTCTAAATGAATTACTTTACGCGGAGAGAGAGAGAGAGAGAGAGATCTGAATCATGACTTTTGTAATTCGTTTCCCAGTATTTTGGCTGTAGGGTACACTGAATTAAAAAGAAATATGTATTATTTCGAATGTCTCCGTGTATTATTAGAATGCATATCTACCTGACTGAACTCAGCTTTTAAAATTTCCTTGAATTCAGCTCTGAAAGTTCGTGGTACGGCGAAGGTACTTTTTTTTTTACCGGATCTCATTCACCCTTCATTCATGACTGAAAAGAAAAAAAAAATATTAACTAACTAGCCAACTAGTCACAAATTCTAGTGAAGTACTCGCTAGCTTTACTCGAGTGACGCGCGTTTCAGTGTGATAATTTTTCAATGCATGATTGCTTGTGCGCGCGCAGCCTCATCATCGTGTTTTGTATGAATAGTGGTTGGTGCCTTGGCGAAACTTAAGACTTTGAATCTTTATATCGCGTCATTACAAAACGAGTTTTGCTTGTCCTTAATTTCGCTTAAGTAGAGAGAGAGAGAGGACCAGTTCGTTCTCATTTGAGTTATAAGTAACAACGTGTATACAACAAGTTTGCGTTTACTAGGATACTTACGTGTAGTTTGTAAGCAGTTTCCGACGAGAGATTTATAAATGCAATCAGATTGACTAACTATAGTCGCACATTATTATATACTCGTGATATATATATATATATTATATATATATATATTATATATATAAGTGAACTTTTATATATTTTAGATATAAATAATATAAAGTGATATTGTGATACATACATATACAGTATATGTACAGTTGTATTTTCAGTGTTCTTGAAAAGGATTTTTGAACGAAATAAGAGATAAGAAAATAGAAAATAATAATAAGTAATAAAATAATGGTGAATAACTCTCACAAGATTTGAATAAAAATATACTTAAAAAATGTTTTCATGAAATGCATTTAATTTCAAGTTCTCAGTAAGTCATTTCAAGTAAGTATACTGAATTCAATAATATATATATAGTTTGACACATAATGCTTATATTTTGTTCTGCTTTGGCCTAATTGTCGGGTATTGCATGCCAAGAAACGAATATAGTTTTTGTATTTACAAATATATTGATGTTATGCCATGAGTTTTCACTGCAGTTACAAACAACTTTTTGGCCACTGATTTCACCCGAATAAATAAGTAGTAATTCTTTTGTTTTTAATTCTCATTTTTCAAGAATACATAAATACGTAATTTGGTCAATTGTTCTCGTGTACTCAATTAGTCATTGTGAAAAATTCTGAGAAGTATCGCAATCACCTTTGAAATAAGAGTTTCTTAAAATTTTGCCTCGTTCTGAAGAGGTCAAATGCATTTCCGTTGAAATTTAACTTTGAAATTTCTAAACAAATTCATGTCGTTCTATATATATATATATATATATATATATATATATATAATATATACACACACTAGTCTGCATGCAGTTACTGCACGAAAGGTTGCCAAACAATACTTCGTCGTTTGTAAATAAATATTTAAATATATCGCAGATTACTGTGTAACATTGACCTTTCTTAAAATTGTTTCCACAAAATAATAAGTTTTAGAAGTTATTTTAATGTAAAAATGGTTAAGACCATTTTTATTCATCACTGATCATTTGTAAGAGGTTTCCATGGTTACGTCTCGAATAACAAAATTCTGCGGGGAATTCACTTCATATTTTGATCATTCTTTTTGCTAGATAGTTACTATTTTTGTCTGTTTAAATATTATAATATATATTATACCTTGAAATAGGCAAGATACTCACAGAAATGTATCGTTGATATACAATACAAGATACTCAAGCTGTCAGTACCGGCGATGCATGACACATCTTACCTGATTCAATTAATATATATATATATATATATATATATACACTAGCTGAGGTACCCGGCGTTGCCAGGGATAAATTTCACATTAGATCCCCAGTTTAATCGGGTCATCCCATAAGTGGTTTCATCCCATAAGAGGTTCCCGTGCCAAATTTGGTAGCTCTAGGTCAAACGGTTTGCGCTTGCATAAAGGACAAACAAACAAACAGACAGGCGAAATATATATATATATATATATACTTGTTATCAAAATAAATTAATAGGCTAATAAATATGTTATATTTATATATTTATTGCTTATATTTATATATTTATTGCCCCAGTGCTTTGAAGCAATGATGAACGATGATTTTTATACGAAATGAATTGAGAGTTTAAAATAACAAGTTTAAGCGCCCTGTAGCTCCGTGGTTACGGTGTCGGGTTTTGAGCGATAAAGCTCTGAGTTTGCTCATGGCATTGGGGTGGGGGTTGGGCCGGCCAATCACCCTGTTTCTGCTCGCGCTCAGGTGATTCTTGGGAAGCAATGACCCACGCATAGTGACGAAATGAGTTTCCTGGATTTTTACCTAACACCAAAATTTCCACCCATAATCTTCGCTTTGGGCAAGTTACTAAGCAAATTTCCACCCCGAGACATTGTACATATTTTAAGAAAATGTGTGTCACTGTTGGGCAACCTCCTACAATTTTATTTCTAAATGCTCATCAGTATTTAAATTAAATAAATAATGAAGTTAAATAATGATGTATCGTGTATCAATGATAATAATTTGATGTAAGATATTGTCGAACTGTTTATCGACGATACACGAAAGAGAATATGATAATGTATTAATGATACCGGATCAAAGATATATCATTGATGTTGCCCGTCTCTGAATATATATATATATATATATATATATATATATATATATATATATATATATATATAAATATATATATAAATTATTTCACGAAAGTAACACGTGAATAATATTTATGATGAATATTTATGATGACTAATATTTATGATGAATATATATATATATATATATATAATATATATATATAATATATATATACCGTATTTCCCGGCGTATAACGCGCACTTTTTTCTCCCAAAATACTCCAAAAATCACCCTGCGTTAAAATTAACTCGTTAAAATTGTACATGTGAAGTGAGGTAGGAGGTATATTTTTCCTAAATTCTTATTTTCCTAAATTTTCTCTTCAAAATGATTTTCTCTTCAAAATTAGGGTGCGCCTTATACGCCGGGAAATACGGTGTATATATATATATATGTATACATCAAAGCCAATAAAAGGTTTTTATTATATGTTTTTGCAGGTGAATGAATCGTGTTCTTGTAATATCGTACTCAATAAACTTAAACACTGACACTCTCTCTCTCTCTCTCTCCATATATATATATATTATATATATATATATATATATACACACACAGTGGTCGAATTGTAAAATTTTAACAAGGCGGATGGTGGTGAGGGTGGGTAGGGTATTATTTTAATAATAATAATGCTAATAATCTATTTCCTATTTATATAATATTTTCTCGCCAAGTACACTGCTGCACAGTTTTAAAGTTTTACGATCTCCTTTAATAACTCGACATAGACCATAATTTATTTTGATGACAATGACATGATCGAGACATGATCGAGTCATGCAATTCTTTTTCTTATTTTCTCGGAATTTTTTCTATCATTTTTAGGTTGTTGCTAAAGCGTATTTTGTTTAGATAACAAGGGGATGGTTATTTGATTTTGAGTTAACAAGGGGGGGGGGTTATCCCCCCTCAATTCGAGCACTGTATAGATATATACTGTATACACCTTCCTTTCAACGTTTCAAATGTTCCCTGCGATGATTCTTCATTTCACGAAGGTCGAGCTTGTCGCCCCTCCTCTCGAGTTCGCCTGGTGAAGCAGTGAGTTGGTTTCTTGTACTCTCCACCTCACATAGCCAAGTACGCCCGGCTCATCGGGGATTGTTCTGAGCCAGGTGTCTAATCTTCTTTGAAGATGTCCACCGCAACACCACTCGTGTTCCTGAGGTCTTTGTGCAGCTGATTAAACAGTTTTGGTCCTTTCACAACAAAACTATTTTTTTCAGGGTTAGGATGTTCCCTGTCAGGCCTTTAATTTGGGAACACGATACATTCTTCCTTTTCTACTTTCCACCGTTGTTTGGGGAGTTGCGGGGTTCAGAGTAAGATTAGGGACTAGTTTCTCCATTATTTTCCAAGTGTAAATAATGGTGTGTGTGTCTCTTCTCCTTTCCAGTGAATATAGGTTTAGTTCGCGTAACCTTTCCTAGTAATTTAGTTCTTTGCACTCATTGATCTTGGCTGTGAAGCTTCTCTGAATCCCTTCTAGCTGTCTAATGTCTTCTTTTTTATATGGGAATGTTAGGACCGAGCAGTATTCCAATTTGGGTATGATCAATGTTTTCCTGTCGAGGAATCATTACATTCCTATCCCTTCGTTTAAAGGTTCTCAGTACCTGCCCCGTTATTCTCTTTGCTCTGTTTACTGCTATCTTATTTTGTGTTTCAAATTTCGCATCATCAGTCATTACAATCCCTAAATCTTTTGTTTTAGAATTTCTCTGAATTTCCTGTCCATTTGTGGTATAATATTCTACGGATTTTAGGTCTTCTCTTTTTCCGTACCGTAACAGCTGAAATTTCTCAGTGTTAAACTTCATATTGTTGTCTTCCGTCCATTTGTAGATTCTGTTCATGTCAGTTTGTAGAGATCCTATATCTTCTGGATTTCTTATTTTTCTACTGATCTTTGTGTCATCGGCAAAGGATGTTACTGTGCTGTCTCTGGTAACTTCCTCATCTATGTCAGTTAGCATGATTATGAAGAGTAGTGGAGCTAATAGTGTTCCTTGTGGTACTGAGCTGAGGACCTCTGATTCTGATGAAGATACTCCTTGTACTGTAACGACTTGCCGCCGCTTACTAAGGAAATTATGAAATTATATATCCATTTCCCTACTTTTCCTGTTATTCCCATATATTTCAGTTTATGTATTATGATTCCATGGTTACACTTGTCGAACGCTTTGGCAAAGTCTGTGTATAGTACATCATAATTTTCATTACTTTAAAGTGCACCAATAATGTTGTTGTAGTGTTCCATTAGTTGTGATAGGCATGATCTGCCTGACCGAAACCCATGCTAGTTATCATTTAATTTTTTCTGAGTTTCCCAAAAGTCATAGATTTTCTGTCTAACTATTCTTTCAAATATTTTAGTGAGATGAGATGTAAGCGACACTGGCCTATAGTTTTTGGCCTCGGATCGATCTCCTCCTTTATATATTAGGACTATGTTCGCGCTCTTCAGGATGCCCGATATTTCTCCCGTGTCTAGTGATCGTCTCCATATCCAATATAAGTACTCAGCGATTGCATTCTTGCAGTTTTTGATCAGTGTGGCATTCCATTTATCCGGTCCTGCCGCTGAGTGTGCTTTTAGTTTCCCTATAGCTTGTGTAATATCATTTGTCGTAAAGTCGAAGTCCGTTATACTTTTCCCTCGTAGTTTTTCTTCAAAGAACGCGTTTCTATCGCATATATCAGTTTGTCAGTTTTTGGAATACTGAAAAATGATTCGTACTGAGCTCTTAATATTTCAGATATATATATATATATATTAGAGAGAGAGAGATATTCTATATAAAATTAAATTGATCTTATAAAGGTATGTATATGGTATTTTTGGATTTGGAAAATGCTTATGATAAAGCGAATAGACGTTGTGGCATGTGCTTAGTATTTATGGTGTCATTGGCAAACAATTGTTGAATGCGGTGAGAGGTTTGGATGTGGATAGTAATGCTTGCGTAAGAATTAAAGATGAGTTGAGTGACTGGTTTAGTATTAATTTTGGAGTAAGATAGGGTTGTGTGTTGTCACCATGGTTATTTAATGCGTATGTGGGTGAGGGTAATGCCTGATATGAAGGAAAGAATGCTAGAGAGAGAAGTATATCTGAATTTGGAAAAGAATGAATGGTATCTGCCTCATTTGAAGTAAAGAATGCTAGAAAGAGAAGTAAATCTGAATTTGAAAAAGAATGAATGGTACCTGATGTATGTTGAGGAGGTGCTTCTAGGTGAATCAGAGAATGAATTATGGAGAGCGTATTGACAAGCTTTGTTGACATTTGTGAAAGGAGATTATTAAAAATGAATGTAAATAAAAGTAAGGTTTTTTGTAGTTGAACGTGAAAGAGGTCAACGTGTAATATTGTGGTAAATGGAGAAAATTTAGAAGTTCTGAAGGAATTTAAATATTTGAGGTGTGTGATCGACAAGAAAGGTACAAGTACACTGAAAACAGAAAGTAAAGCAGGGCAAACAAACTACGTGCGCTGTAAATATCCTGGTAGGAAGAAAGTGCTTGAGCGTAGATAGAGCAAAAGGTTTACATGAAGGTGTATTGATGCAAACATTGATGTATGGGTGTGAGACCCTTGTTTGGAAAGTTCACTGTCAAAACTGAGAGCAGTTGAGATAAATAATTTAAGAAGCATAATTGGTGTAAAACGAACAGATTGATCATATGAAAAATGAGGATGTTCGGGAAAGGTGTGAAGTGAAAAAGTCATTGGAGATGAGAATAGAGAAGAGTATGGTCATGTGAGAATGAATAACGATAGAATTGTAAAATTGGTGTATAATAGTGAGTGTGTAGGTGTAAGACACAGAGGAAGACCGCGTAAAACATAGAGGGGTGTAATTATTAAATGTGTGGATAAACATAAGGTTGATATAAATGTGGCAGAGAGAAATGGAAACTGTTTGTGAGGTGTGTAGATGGAGGTGCTGGTCTCATCTGACGTACTACTAGAGGTATACGTATACCCATACTATAATCATGAAAGAAAACACTGACTCCCTGAGGTTGGAATGGTACGTTAGGGCATATCATACTCTGGGTTCAGGGTTGAAATTTTGGAAAAACAAAGTGGCTAATATGTATTCCTATATAAAAATTAATTCTAAGATGGGTTTATTATTTGCAACTTTTCCGAAAAATCTCATTTTCATGGTCAAAATCGCGATTTTCTGATTTGAAGGCTGTCTAACGCAGCCTCAGGGCACCCAAACCAAAGCGCGCAGCTGTTCTGCATATGATTTATCTAAAAGCTGCTTTTCTGACCTCATCCTTGCTTTCTTGCGTGTTTCAACACCTCTGGGTGCTGAAAAAAATGTTTAGATTTCGCGTAAAACTTAAGAATTTTGAGTTTTTCTTCAAAGAGTAGGCGCGGCTCACCAGCTCTACTCTGATCGAGTAGCGGGAGACTTGCCACCTCCACATGTAGGTTTACACGCCTTTCCTTCCTGGATCCCTGAAAAGCGTGGCCTCATAAGATCTTATATTATGATCTTATGAGGACTTTCAGCTCTTATGAGCATTAACTATGGCTTCAGCCTCTTCATTAGCCACTCGAACCTGAAAAGCTCTTAAGTATGTCCTGCTTCGATCTGAACACTGGGAGCATTTCTCGATGGTCTATCCTGGCTCTCACCCACCCATCTCTCCTCTCGTGACCGTACACAGCTTGGGAAACAGTTGAGACTTCCTGTACAGCTCTCTCGCAGGACTGAGTATGAACGGAGAAAGCGTCCACTTTGAGTGGAGTTTTCCCGAGATCCTCGAGCTCAGTCAAGGTCATCCTGCAGGTGAAAATAGGCTCGTAAATATTCTCTAATTCCCAGTTGATGAGATCCTCAGGTGAAGTGGCTTGCAGATTGACTTTGGGATTTTTATGGGGCCTCACTGTCGTATCACCAAAGTCTCTTCCTTCTCTGATCTTCTCTATCTGGCTCACAGCAAAAGCTCTCTGATGCTCATCCTCACTGCACAGGAATGAAACTAGGATGTTCTCAGGATGTGCGTGGTAAGCTCTTCTTATCACTGCAGCAGAGATGATGTTCCTGACCTCGGTAGTCTGGTTCTTCAGCAGCCTCAGGCTTGAAAAAACGTGTGCAGGACCAAATTTGAGGTGGTGCTTCACTTTGATGTCGTAGTACATTCTGAAGTAGAAGTTAAGGCAGAACTTCACGAGGACCTCGAGCCTCCTCAACACCTCCCCCTTCAGTCCGTGCTCCCTCATTCACAACAGCAAGATGGCCCGTGCAGTAGTGAGCCACCTGGATTGGTTCAGAGGTCCGCACTTGAGACCAGCCAACTGTGGACTGAGACTTCCAGACTTGATGGCTTTGATCAGAAGATAGCAGTTGTGCTGGTCTGTGGAGGGAGATTTGACTATCTCTACTGGCAGCTCTATGATATCTTCAGTTCATTCCACTGGTTTGAAGTTGAAGTTGACCTCAAGTTCATTCACTTTCTCAAGAAGTTTTCCAATAGGCCCACTGAAACCTGACCTGGAAGTTACAGGGCCGTCCAGCTTGATGATTAAGTGCCTCAGGGGAGCTCGTTCACATGGAGCTGACAGATCATCCAGTGGCACTTGCGACCCAGCATTTTCTCCAGTAGGGCTATGGCGCCTCCAGACCACCCCGTGTTGGTGTTGGTAGAGTCTCCTCTAATCATTACAAGGCTTCGTCAGCTCCGTGATCCAGAAGCCACTCATGCAGGCCCTGAGCGATCTTATGAGCAGGCTTTTCTCCTCCCTCAGGCATGGCCGTAACTACCTATGAGTTCACCGAGGTCCGGACCTCGGTAATTATTTCCTAAAAAAAAAAAAAGAGACTGGAGACTGAACCGTTCTCCGTGTATGAAACGCATATTACCGCTTTTCTTTTGAAAAGAGGGAGCGTCGAGCGTTTTGTGTTTTGTGTTTAGTGTATAGCTTGGGTTGTGTTTGTAGATGTCATTTTGGTCTGAATTTTGCTCGTCCCGCCGCGCTCGAAAAAAATCTGGACCTCACTAATTTCTAAACCCTAGTTACGGCCCTGCCCTCAGGTTCCTCGGGAGTGAAATGGAAGAGGTACTTTCCTTGAGGCTCCCACGTGATAGTGTAATGCTCCTCGATCACTTTGCCAGGATGAAATCTCCCTGTCACTTCGTCATATTTCAACACATTTGTGTTCCTATCCTGCTTGCCATCAAAGAATATCCCAGAGATCTTCTCCTCCTCTGACCTCTGCGTGAGAGCTTCAACTGATGAGGCCATTACTTCCTCCTTGGCCCTCCAGACTTTCATGCCATCTATGGCCAAGTAAGCCTTGTCTTTGGAAAGATGACCGGCCTTGATGAGGTCGTTCAGGAAGCCAGTGGCAACTGCAGCTGCCGGAACATTTGCCACCCTGTACCTCAAAGCTGCTGAAGCTGTCCCTTGGATCTTCATGTAGTTTCATGTAGCAGAAGTTGGAGTTTCGGCAGGTACTTCAGCGGGAACGTCCATAGGAGCTTCAGTAGCCTCAGCATTGCCAGAGGCTTCTTTTGCAGCTTCTTCCAAGTTTGGCTCTTCGTCCTCCTCAAAGTCTTTCATGAGAAGCTTCTCATTAGTAGCCTCCTCTTTCTTCTTCCTCTTCACAGCAGAAGCTTCTTCAGCCTCCTTCCTCTTCGCTGCTTTGATCTGTCTCCTGCTGTCTTCGAAGTCTACAGAAGACATCTGGATTCCTGAAGCTTCGGAAGTCTTCACTCTCTGGTAGTACAGCCACTGAAGGTCCAGTTTAGGAATCTTCACCTCCAAAGGACAGTTACAGTTCACATGGGCCTTGAGGGAGCATCCTCAGCATCCACTCCCCCCTGAGCCGCACAAGAAGATCTGATGCTTGCAAACGCAGACTTCACAGAGTTTATCCAAATCAGTCATCTTCTTCTCCTGGGTAGCAGACTTAACTCTCCCGTTCACAAAGTCTGTCATCTTGTGTTCAGGTTGTGTTCAATTGAATATTCGTATTTCAACATAGAACAGAAAACCGCAATTTTGAACATGATAACGCGATTTTTGGGAAAAGTTGCAGAAAAGAAACCCCTCTTAGAATTAAATTTTACATAAAAATACAGGCAGAATATCGCAAATTGATTTCATACTGTATAGGAGGGCGCAATTGGCCGAGGTGAGGGACTGCAAAGTTATTCCAGGAGACCATGTGACGCCACAACACCGGTTGGTAGTCATGGATGTGATGTTGAAAAGAGGAAGAAAGACCCGAGGAACAACAGTGAGGAGAATTAGGTGGTACAAACTGAGAGAGGAGGGGAAGAAACGGGAATTTAGAGAGAGAGTGTTGAGTGAAATCGATGTTGATGAACAGAATGTACAGGATTGGTGGGTACATAATGCGAATGTCATGAGAACGGCAGGTAGAGACATATTGGGGGAAACATCAGGTAAAGTGTTGGAAGATAAGGAAGGATGGTGGTGGAGTGATGAGATCCAAAGAGCACTACGAAGTAAGAGAGAAACTAAGAAGTTATGGGAAGAATCGAGGAGTGAAGAGTGTAAGGTGGTATATAAAGAAGCAAAGAAACAGGCAAAGAGAGCAGTGGCGAGAGCAAAGGCGGAGGCATATCGCAGATGTATGAGGATTTAGAGGATCGTGAAGGACAAAAGAAGATATACAGATTGGCTAAGAGCAGAAATAGAGCGACAAAAGACTTTACACAGGTAAAACAAATTAAGGGAAGGGAGGGGGCGGTGCTGCAAAGAGATGAAGAGATAAAGGATAGATGGAAGGAATATTTTGAGGAATTATTAAATAAAGAAAACCCAAGATCTTTCTATGAGGATGGATTACCAAATGTAGCTATGACAGAACAAGTGGGGAGGATGGAAGTGAGTCGTGCTCTGAATAGGATGAAAAATAACAAAGCGACTGGCCCAGACGAGATACCAGCCGAGGCATGGAAGGCACTGGGAGATGAGGGGGTGGATCTGGTGTGAGATCTAATGCAGAAGTTGTTTGACCAGGAGGTGATGTGGCGGACCAGCATCATAGTGCCTATATTCAAAGAGAAGGGAGATGTACAAGATTGCACGAATTATAGAAGGATCAAGCTAATATCACATACAATGAAGATATGGGAGCGAATAGTGGAGAGTAGGTTGAGAGACGAAGCGGAAGTGTCAGTGGAACAGTTTGGATTTATGCCGGGAAGGAGAACGACAGATGCAGTTTTTGCATTGAAACAGTTGGCAGAGAGGTACAGAGAGGGGCAGAAGGCGTTGCACATGGTTTTTATTGACTTGGAGAAGGCATATGATAGGATACCACGGCAGGAAGTTTGGAGATGCTTAAGGGAAAAGATGGTACCGAAGTATGTTAAACTGATCAAGGGGATGTACAGGGGAGTAACAACTAAGGTGAGGAGTAGCGTGGGTGTGTCAGAGAGCTTTGGGGTGGAAGTTGGTCTGCACCAAGGATCAGCTTTGAGCCCCTTCCTTTTCAATGTGGTATTCGATGTGTTGACGGACAGGATTAGAGGGGAGGCGCCGTGGTGCATGATGTATGCAGACGATGTTGTGTTGAGTGGGGAGACGAAAGAGGAGGTGGAGCAGCAGTTGGAAAATTGGAGAGAGGCGTTGGAAAGTAGGGGGATGAGAATTAGCCGAAAGAAGACGGAATATATGAGATGTGATGTGCAGCAGGACCGAGGAGGGGAAGTGACATTGAGTGGAGAGCGTGTTAAGACGGTGGAGTATTTTAAATACTTGGGGTCAACAGTGGATGCAGAGGGGGGAGCAGAGAGAGAGATAAACTGTAGAATACAGTCGGGGTGGAAGAACTGGAGAGACGTATCAGGGGTGCTCTGTGATAAGAGGGTTCCAGTGAAACTGAAGGGAAAGGTATTCAAAACAGTGGTGAGGCCGGCAATGTTGTATGGACTGGAGACTGTGCCAATGAAGAAGAGCAATGAAAGAAAAATCGATGTGGCTGAAATGAAGATGTTGAGATGGATGTGTGGAGTGACGAGGAGGGATAGGGTCAGAAATGAGCATATAAGAGGAACAGTAAAGGTAGCGGAAGCATCTAAGAAGGTGCAGGAGGCCAGGCTGAGGTGGTATGGACAAGTCAGGAGAAGAGAGGAGGAGTATGTGCGGCGCAGAGTGCTGGAGATGGAGTTGCCGGGACGGAGAAGAAGAGGAAGACCGAAGACGAGATGGAGGGACTGTGTGGTGGCGGACATCAGGGAGAAGGACGTGGAGGAGGACGTGGTATACGACAGAGGAGAGTGGAGAAGACGAACCAAAAACAGCGACCCCATGTAAAGATGGGATAATAAGCTGCGGAAGAAGAAGAATAAAAATACATATTAGGCAGAGTGAAATTCGGACTCGGAAAATTAGCATATGCCCTAATGGTACGTTATTCTGGTTGGGATCTCTTTATACCTTTCAGTGTATAGTTTGAGTGTCTTCACTCAAGAGCTCAAGCATTGTGCTCACCCCACTGGTAATGAGAAATGGGTTCTAAGATAATGTGTATATGTTTTATAAACACTTAACAAAGATACATAAAGAAATTATCAATAAACTATTTGGATTGTTGCTATTGTGAAGCTTGTTTGGAAACCTTGTTCTAAATTAATGTATAATCACAGACTAACAGATTAACTCAGTGCCCACAAGCTTCTACAAAATCTTATGCCCTTTTGTGAAACAGAGAAAAAGACAATCGTTTAATAAATTTACGAAAGACCACAATCCTTAGAATTTTGAGCTTTACATCCGAAGTCAGTGGGTGAAAATGTGTAAAGCGGAGGCTCGTGAGCTTAAAGTAAAAGTAAAGGTTATATACCTATATAGCCTGTAGGCTACTATAAGATCTGAAAACCTACTTTTTCGTTAGCTTTTTGTTCTTCTGCCATTTAGTATTTGGAAAGAGAATTATATAAAGTACCACGGAAAAACGTTATCACCTGAAATTATACTTTAATATACAGTTAATAATATATATTTTAATAGTAATTAATAATAATATGTAATCAAATACTGGAACAGTTAATAAATTTCAAAGATGAATGTTATAGTAATCAGTTTTTAATAATATACTTCTAAATCAGGCGAATATGCCCTTGTGCGAAGTTTAATTCTCATACTATCCACTAGGTGGCAAGAACCTAATTATCATTTGGAGGGATAATACGCCAATTTTTTTAGGTAGTAAGGAGGGGCCAAGGGTGAACACCCGCAAAAATGCGTCCCATAGATGAAAAAGGACAGAGCCGAAATCAAGGTATCCAAGGCTGTTAAAAACTACACTATTTCTTTTTTAATTTTTGCAAAAAATGTGTAGTGTGTAAGATGCATGTAGATGTAGTGAGGAATAGAGGGAGAAGTGTGTGTTTGAGAGTATGCTGGACTGCTCACAGGGTAGATGAGACACGGAAAAAGATCAACTAAAGAGGACAGTGACAGGGGAAACGGGAGTTCCAGCACTCTCTGTCTCCTGCTTAACATCCTCCCCGGAGTACTTTCATGGTCAATTGGTGTCTACAATCTCCTCCTATGGAGGAGATTGTAGAAATAATGGAAAATAGCGTCAGTTTGATATATATATATATATATATATATATAATATATATATATATATATATATATATATAAAATCTCTTGTAAATATTAAGCTCTCATTGGCTTAGAAACTTCCGTTCAAAGCTTTTGTATGAAATTATTTACATTATGATGCGAGCGTGGAATAAATAATTAATCAGATATAGGTAGGCTTCACTGCCACGGTAACTTAATAGCAAAACTCCGGGTTATTAAGCTGAAGGTCCTGGGTTCGAGTCTTGGCTTGGACTTCGGATTTCACAAATTAATGTGTTTCTCTGTGTCTTCCATGGCAGGGTAGAGTTCGGATCCCACGTAAAGCAGTAGGTCCCCTCCGTCATATGACCTTAGACTTAGAGGTTACGAAGAAAGTTAAAAAGGTCCAATAAGGTCGGCTTTATTTAAGTCACTGTAATATATACCTCGTTAACCTCGTTGTTGTTCCGTGCGTTGGTCTCTCTTCACACGAAGGTCAAGCTGGTGGCCCCGCCTCTAGGTCTGGCTTGGTGGAGGAACGAGTTGCTTTCTTGCGCTCTCCACCGTACATAGCCACCTACACCGGGCTCATCTGGTATCGTCCTGAGCCATGCATCTAGTCTTCTCTTGAAGACTTCAACTTTGACCCCTGTAACGTTTCTGAGGTCCTTTGGAAGCTGGTTAAAAAGTCTTGGCCCCCTGACAACCACGCTATTTTCCTTCATTGTTGAGGAGAGCTCTTGTCGGGCCTTTAATTTGAGAACACTACAAGGGTGAGTCAAAAGTAGCGCCCGATTTCTGTCAGTTGATTGTTTGTTTGCCATTTGTATTACAGTGTACAAGAAGGTAGAAATAAATGAATGACATGTTTATCTAACCATTTATTCGGGGGAAAATTATTACGGAACTGTACCAAGCTGTTTTACTTGCAATTTTCAAAGTGCCCTCCCTCGTGATCGATGCACAATTGCAGCCGAGCAGGCACAGAGTGGCACACACGCCTGCAGAGTTCGATATCAATTTCCTCAAACTTTGCAGTGATTTGAGCCTTCAATTCCTGAATGGTACGAGGCTTTTCACGATAAACAAGGTCTTTCATGAGCCCCCCCAAAGAAAGAAATCTGGAGGTGTAAGGTCTGGGGAGCGTGCCGACCACTCGATCGGACCGCGGCGGCCGATCCACTTTCCGGGAAAGTTTTCATCAAGCCACTGACGAACATGACGTCCAAAATGAGGTAGAGCTCCATCTTGCTGGAAATAACAGTCCTGATCTTGTACCCTGGGCCAAAAGAAGGTTTGCAGCATATCCAGGTAAATTTCTGCAGTGACAGATCCCTCAAAGAAAAAGGGTCCAATTATCCCTAATGGAGATATGGCTGCCCAAACTGTCACGCCAGGTAAATTTACCTCCTTCTCAACTGTCACTCTTGGGTTCTCCGCAGCCCAGTAGACACAATTGTGTCTGTTAATTGTGCCGTTAAGCTTAAAACATGCCTCATCTGACCACCAGATGTTGTCTAGCATTGTGTCCACTTCGTCAAGTTTAGCTAAGAACTCTTCGCAAAATTGAAGACGGCGGTCGTCATCTCCATCATGAAGGGCATGCAGTAAGCGTGGAATGTAAGGTTTCCATTTTTTCTGGTGAAGGATACGGATAACACTTGATTGGCTCACTTCCAACTCTGCAGATAAACGGCGAGTTGACTTTTGCGGACTTTGTTCCAGTCTCCTGATGGCTTCTTCAGCCTTAGATACATTCGTTGCCGTTTTCAGACGACCGGACTTCTTTGCAGTGGCTACCGACCCTGTTGCTTCAAATTTCTCGACAATCAATCGTATGTTTCTTCCCTGGGGTGGGTTAATATCGAATTCCTGTGCCAAACGGCGTGCCGCCATCGTTGGTTGTTCATTACATTTGTAGTAATGTTTTACGGCCGCAATGCGTTGATTCATTGAAAGGTAATTCATGGTTCAATTTGGTGCAAATTCAGTAACTTTCCAAACTCTCAGGAATAACCTGCAAAACAAAAACAAAAATAAATAAACTAAGAAAATTAATAATCTGCAAGACAATTATTAACAACATGACTTCCCAGAAAGAATCTGACAGCCGAAAAAACAGAAATCGGGCGCTACTTTTGACTCACCCTGTATACATTCTGCCTTTCCTATTTTCCAGTGTTGTTTGAATGGTAATTAGGTTTAGTTTTAGGTTTGGTACCAGTTTTTCGATCATTTTCCATATGTAGATTATGGTGTACCTCTCTCTTCTTTCTTATATATATATATATATATATATATATATATATATATATATATACAGGGTGGCCCAAAAAAATGGCACCAATTTTCAGAAGTGATATCTCAATAACCATTGCAGCTAGGGACTTAAAAAACAACCAAATGAAAGATAATTCTTTTCTCTTTAAATACTTATTCTATGGTTTGATGGTTATAAGCCCATATAATGCCAAAATTTGGCTTCCAAAAAAAATATACAAAAAAAAGTTGCGCGTTTATATTTATTCCTTTTATTTTTTCTAATTAATTATCTTCTAATTTACGGTCTTTAAACGAAGTTCTGTGGTTTTAAGTTAAACCTAATTTTCAATAAATGGCTCAATCTGCCCTCCATTTTGAAATTGCCTTTGAGATCGTCACTTGTGAGAGATTTTCCCATGCAGCCTGAATTCGTTCACGAAGATGGTTCACATCACGGATTTTCTGACCATGGTAGACTTCTCTCTCTAAGGCAGACCACACAAAGTAGTCAATGGGGTTTAGATCTGGGCTGCATGGTGGCCAATTATTTGGTTCGATAAAACCAGGACAATTATTATTGAGAAATGTTATTGTTTCCTTGGCTGTATGAGATTGGGCTCCATCTTGCATGAACACAAAATCAGTGCTCGTCTCCTTGATCTCTGACAACATTGGAGACAAAATGTCATTACAGTAGTAAATTGAGTTAATTTTAACGCCTCGCTGAATAAAATGATGGATGTTTTGTTCTCAGATGACGCTGCAAGGGAAACCATTATCGAATCTGAAAGTGTTTTTTTCACGCAAAAGTCGTTTTGGGTCAACATGAGTTTTTGTCGCCACTGCTGCACGAACCCGATCATTTTGGGTATTTCGTGGTGTTTCGACCGTAAATCGTTTCTCATCAGAAAACCAAATTTTTTTCACAGACTCATTTGACCGAAATCTTCGCAATAGATTTTTACATCGATGGAAACGTCTTTCTTTCACAGGCTCCGATAAAGCAGTAACCTTCACCCTCTTAAATGTTTTCAACCCAAGATCTTTTCGAATTATTCGCTGTACTGATGAACTTGAAATCCCGGTTTCTTTCGCAACTTCACGTTCACTTTTACTTGTTCCCGGTTGTTCCTCTTGACTTAAAACCATTTCATTTACTTTTTCAATGTTTTCTGGCGTTCTAATACTTTTTGGTCGACCACTTCCCGGACGCCGTTGACTGCTGCCGGTTTCTTTAAGTTTTTGTAAAAAATGTGCCACAGTTCTTTTTTTCCAATTTCTATTTGGAAATTCGTAAAGGATTCTGTTTAATGAATATCCCTTTTCTTCACGTAGTGCTTGTATAATGTTCTTATCAGATTCTCTCAATCCCATCTTGAGGGGTCTGGAATAGAAAAATTTCATTTAAAATTAGGATCAAGGAATAAATACAAATGCGCAACTTTTTTTTGTATATTTTTTTGGAAGCCAATTTTGGGCATTATATTGGCTTATAACCATCAAGCCATAGAATAAGTATTTAAAGAGAAATGAATTATCTTTCATTTGGTTGTTTTCTTAAGTCCCTAGCTGCAATGGTTATCGAGATATCACTTCTCAAAATTGGTGCCATTTTTTTGGGCCACCCTGTATATATATATAAAAACTGCAAACACGCAGTATAATTAACGTAAAGAACGACGCTTGTATACAAGCGTCGTTCTTTACGTTAATTATACTGCGTGTTTGCAGTTTAAATGTATATAATGTACGGCATGCGAGGGGTGCCCCCTTGGGGCATTGGTTTCTGCGCGTATGTAGAAGAATTACGGCATTTGATTGAGTGAGGCCCATGGTGTAATGGTTATCATATCTGACCGGCAATCGGAAGATCCCGGGTTCGATTCCCGGGTGGTTACCTCATTTTTTCATTTGTTTCGTTCTCTCTCTCTCATCTTGCGCGGAATATTCTCCTATACAAGCGTCGTTCTTTACGTTGATGTGTATATATATATATATATATATATATGCTGCAAACCCATAAGGAAAAAGAAAAACGATTCCAAGGCCTTTCGTGTATTCAAAGCTACACCTCGTCAGGGAATGAAGTTAAAAGGCGAGAAGCCCATATATATATATACAACGTACAGGAAAAACAAAACAATTAGCACATACTTAACAAGGGTTAATGAGAGGCAAAAGAAATTTTAACATGATATCGTCAATTTTATAAGTCCCCGAGCTGTTATTGAAATTGTTTTTAAAATGAATAAATGCACATTCTAGAATATTTCGTAAAAATATCCTTAGCCTACCTTACCATGTTAATTTTCAATACCTTCCAACTGTACTTAAAGCAATTGGCATTAATGTAATCTTTAAGTATAATAATACTGTTAAATCACGCCTAATAAAGAATAGCCCTGATAATGTTGTTGGTTGTGTGTATTCGATCGGATGTACACAATGTAACTCAGTATATATAGGCCAAACCGGTAAAACGTTAGATATTAGGGTAAAACAGCATAAATATGCTTGTAGAACAGCTAGTACTTCCAATGCTTTATTTAACCATATGTATAGATGTAACCATAGCATCAAGTGGGATAGTTCTAAAGCGCTTGTTAAAAACAGAGATATAATAGAAAGAAATATTCTAGAATGTGCATTTATTCATTTTAAAAACAATTTCAATAACAGCTCGGGGACTTATAAAATTGACGATATCATGTTAAAATTTCTTTTGCCTCTCATTAACCCTTGTTAAGTATGTGCTAATTGTTTTGTTTTTCCTGTACGTTGTATATATATATGGGCTTCTCGCCTTTTAACTTCATTCCCTGACGAGGTGTAGCTTTGAATACACGAAAGGCCTTGGAATCGTTTTTTCTTTTTCCTTGTGGGTTTGCAGCATTCATTCATTTCACGTGTTTTATTGTGAAATTCATCCCATATATATATATATATAATGCGCCTCGGTGATGTAGTGGTTAGCGTCGCTGACTACGAATCCATCGGTCCCGGGTTCGAGACCCGACGGCAGCCAGCGCGCAGCAAAACCCAGCTGTTCATCCTTCCGCACAATAAAAAAAAAAGTGGTTGGTAGATAAATGGGTACCCTAGGTTGCCTAGTGGTTAAGACGCTGGGCTGCTGATGGGGCGTGGTTCGGATTCCACGTTAAACTGTAGGTCTAAGGTCGAGTGAAAAGCTTGACCTTCGTCAGAATGAACAATTCGGGCGGAAGCTAACCAAAGGTTATATATATATATATATATATATAAAATTAAAGGTTATTATTACAGTGTATAAAGAAATTCACCATAACTGGAAATGTTTAACTTCTGCGTGGGAGATTCTGATGAGGAAAGATGAGATTGAAATTGATATTCAAACAGTTTGAGAGACCACACGTATCCAGGTCATTCCCCTTTTCAAGACTCAAGTTGGCATTGGAGGGTAGTAGTTTTCACTGACTGACACATTAGTAATTTAATGAAAATAATTAATATAAATTCACAAACGCTTAGCGAAAGAACATATACATTTTATATTCATCTTTATATGAATTCCTCATGATTTCATTGAAAATTGTTATATGTGAATATTATGAAGGGTAACTAAAGAATTTGAAAGTTAAGCGATAATATATATATATATATATATTATATATATATATATATATATAGTGAATATATACGAGTATTATGTACTACATATTGGGCTACTATCAATGAAATAGACTATCAATACATTATTTTTTACACAACGCAATACTTTTATTTGAAAAAACGTAGTTATCATGACTTTCAAATATCTTCATTTTGCAAAATACTTTGATGTATTTATAATTACTGTATTGTAAATTAATTTAGGAAAACATTATATGCGTATTAATTTATAAATAAATTTAATTGTTTTCGACTTTTAAGTTATTCACTAAAGATAGTTATCCATTATTTCATGTTTTTGAATAATGTCTACGATGATAATGTCGATATTGGCATTCATTCAGTTCAAAGAGAATTCCTAATTATCGAACAAATGCAAACAAATAATATTGTAAGTTTCTCCCGACTTGCGACTCATATTTTAAAGGCAAACTTCTAAGTTATTTCGGGAAAATCGGAAAATATTTAGTATTTGATGGTTGGCAAGTATTGGTGTTACGGACATTTATTTTATGTAAAGCAAGGTGAGCCAATAGTTTATCTATTGGTTAAATTGGTTAAAAGGATTTTAGAGCAGTGCACCTTGGCAGAGGCAAGTATATCTTTTCAATTATCTTTATGGAATTATTGTAAATACTCTTTGATAGACGTCCCTTAACCATTTTATCTAGTTTGATCTCTCTCTCTCTCTCTCTCTCTCTCTCTTAGCCTACAAAGGGGGTTTATAAGGTGAGTTAGAGTTGGGGGTGGTGATGTTCCCTTTTGATCATAAATGTAGTAGGAGGCGCTGGTCGGGTCTAATATCAGAGCACTGGAAATTCTCAGATGATTGACTTTTTTTTACTTTTTTATTTTTATTTGCGTTTTAACAGATGGGAATTCTTGGGAGTCAAAACCTCTGAATAGCTAATTAAATTATTTTGGTGTCACTTCTCTCTCTTCTTTCTTTTGCTTCTTCCTCCCCACCCCCTTTTTTTTTTAATCAAAGGAATGCGGCTTGAGGGAGGGCTAGTTAAGATTGAGTAGAAGTAGTACTGTTCCCTTTGTAATAACTGTAGTAGGAGGCGCTGGTCAGGCCTGGTTTTAGACCACTGGGAGTTCTCAGATGATACCCCTCATTGGTAGAGAAGAGAAGCTTGATGGGATCTCTCTCTCTCTCGGGAGCCAAAACCTCCGAATAGCTGTTTTCAATTTTAGGGACGCTACTTGGATTTACAGTGTAGGAATGTTAGTACGTCTTAGGTAAATCGCGGAATATCTAACTTAGCTAGCTAGAAAAAGTTATATAGTTTTATATAGAAGTAGTGATGTTCCCTTTTGCAATAAATGTAGTAGGAGGTGCTGGCTGGGTCTGGTTCCAGAGCACTGGGAGTTCTCAAATGATGGGAAGTTTGATGAGATCTCTCGATAGTCAAATCCTCCGAATGATCATACTCTCAAGAGGAGCTACTTAGATAACTAAGTAGCTCCTCTTCAGTTTTAAATATTATATCATACATGAAATTTCGCAAGATAAATACAAATTATACATATTATACATTATTATTCCCCATTATGTACGGTGAATTCTTAAATTGTAGGTCTAGCCAGTTGCAGGTACTTCTGCAGTGCTCCTTTATGTTTGTTTAAAACTTTCCTCCAACACTTAGTCCTCCCCCGACTTTAGAGAGACTCCTCTGATTGTTTTGTGCCTCACATAGCATGATCAACTATCGAACAACTCATCCTTTGATCACTTGATAGCATGATCAACTATCGAACAACTCATCCTTTGATCACTTGCCTCATAAACACCTCTAAGTGGGAGACTCTTGAATTCGCCGTAGTAACAACGGGTGATCACTGATCACCCACAAAACACTTTCATTCTCCATAAGGGACAAGTACACGGGGGTAGATACAGGGACCTTCCACTAATATTCCTCGTTAGAAAGAGATTTTCTCTACTCTTGTGGTGGTACAACGCCGCGAAGTATGAACAACTCAGGATATCACTTGAGGCATAAACACCTTTCACGGCGGGAGACCGAAGTTGAAACTCGCGACATTCAAAAAGGTGGCAGACACATACACACGACAGACATCCAATTACAGAAAACACGTACAGACACTCGTCTGCCTTGTTCATAGATTACATAAGTGTTTTATAGAAATGCATAATAAGTATTATCTGGGTAATTCCTTTGCTTTAGCTGGGTAATTCCCATGCGAAGGACGCAATATATGATAACTCTTTGGTACGGTGGCTTTGGCAGGCTACGGAGAAATGATGCATTGACGAAATTATAAACGTTTTGTTTACAATAAATCAATTAAAAATTCCTTAAAAAATGCATGGCGTAGATAAGATTAGTATTTAGTATTAACTATTTATGCTACCCTTTATTTTCTGTTGTCTTCTAATACGTAACTGAGTACACGAAATAAGTGTACGCATGGTGTAAATGAACTCTGAAGCTATTCTTTTCATTATACTTTTTCCTATTTTCCTGTAAATCTTCTTTCACCACTATTTTTTGTCAGCAGTGGCTGGCGGAGGAGGGAAAAAGCCTTCTCTGTTCTATACTTTAATATTACTAATATTTCTGCGTGAAAGTTTTACACGTCTATAAATGTGAGCAAGAGTTTCGGGTTTCTATTTTTCATTGCTATTTCTAGCTTTTCTATTTCCTTCTTGAGTTAGCCTAAAGTGGTTCGTAGGGTCTTTGTTAGCCCCTCTCTCTCTCTCTCTCTCTCTCTCTCTCTCTCTCTCTCTCTCTCTCTCTCTCTCTCTCTCTCTCTCTCTCTTATTATAGGTAGAGTCATTTTAATTACTTTCCACGATCCACAATCTATATTATACCCAACCAAAAGTACCATAGTGTTTAAGATGCTGGGTTACTAAGCTGGAGGTCGTGGGATCGAATCCCAGAGCGGATTTTAGGATTTCCGACTTCCTTGGCCGGTCGTGGGTTAGATTCCACGTTAAAGTGTAGGTCCAAAATGGGGCGACAAGCCTGACCTTCGTCAGAATGAAAAATTCCGACAGAAGCGAAAACCAGAGTTTTATATACAGGGTGTCTCATAAGTTCGTAGGAAAAATTATTTTAAATTAAATTTACAAAAGTAATACATTAGAACTAAAACAAATGTTTAAACTAATGTCTTTGTTTGGGACCTTTTTTTCTTTGTTGCAGGTAGAATAACACGCAATTGCTGATATGGAAGTGAGTTACACTCACTCCCATATTTACCATTGAGCGTATACCTTGAACTATTCACTTTAGTAATAATGATGTAAAAATGAAAGCAATACTGATGCTAATAATAACAATCTTATGTATTTGTTTATATTTTCAAAACCGTTTCATGCAAATCAGGATTTTTATGACCCCCAAAATTTGGGTCAATTTCAAGCAATTAGTGATAAACTCCAAATTTAATTGCACTCTTTGATAAAAGCATTTGCAAATTTTATATAAATAATATGCTTAATATTATATACTGCGATTATATAGAGGTCAGTTTAACTGTGTGCTTTTAACATTTTATATAAGATTACATTGACCTATATGGATATACTATAGTCCAGGGGTGCTCAGACTTCGGAGACCTTAGGGCAAAATTTGCTAACTATTATCTTTGGCGGGCACAAACACCAAAATTTTCCCCTAATTTATGAACTAAAAATAAATACAAGTGATAGAAGATAATACTCACATTTAATTGCTAGTTGATGGCTTACACTGCTTTAATTCAGCAAGGGCTTTGAAATTTGGCGTGTAATTGGTAACTGTTAGTCTTAAACAGTCATCAAGGTGCTCATCTGTCAAAACAGTCCGGTACTTTGATTTAAGCATCTTCATCTTGGAAAATGCTGATTCACAAAGGTATGTGGAGGCAAAAATTGAGGTCAAGTACATAGCACATTTTCTCAGCAGAGGATATTTTTCTTCAGCAAATAAGCTCCAAAAATTGGTACTGAAGGCCCTTGTTTTAATTTCCAGATCATTTTGAAGGAATAAAACTTCTCGTTCTAGGTTAGCTATATCCAATTTAAATAATGCTGATATTTTTGTTGCGATTTCCTCAATATCAACTTTTTCTTCAAATGGAAACCACATAAATTCCACAATAGGTTTTAATTTTTCAAAGTCTATGAAACGTTGCTCAAATTGTTGAATGAGATTCCCTATCTCTTTTGCATAACGGTCTTTGTTAAAATTCTCAAAATTATTTTCTTGGTTAAGTAGCTCTGTCAACATATTAGGGAAGTGTTTCAGTTCCGAACGTTGCAGTTTGTGACAAATAGAGTTTTAGAGAATGCTGGAAAGCATTTATAGCACTAATCATTTGAGCAATGTTTTTATCTTTGCCTTGGAGTTCAACATTGAGGTCTCTCAATTTAGCAGTAATATCAGTTAAGAAAGCTAAATCAAGTAACCAAACTTTATTTTCCAACTGATTATAATTATCACCTCTTACAGCCAGAAACTCTTTGATTTCAGTCAGTAAATCCCTAAATCGTTGTAAAAATAAGCCCCTGCTGAGCCATCTTACATTATTGTGCAATAAAAGATCTGTATGTTCAGAATTGCTTTCTTCTAATTGATTCTTAAAGAGACGTCTTTGTAAACTTTTAGCACGGATAGAATTTACAATTTTATATGCAATATCCATAACGTCTTCCATGTTCAAGCTTTTACTACAGAGTGCCTCTTGGTGAATTATGCAATGAAAATTAAGGAAGTTTGGAAAATCTCTGTCATTCTTACAAAGACTAACGAACCCTAAATTGCAACCAATCATTGACGGAGCTCCATCCGTGGTAATGGCTACAAGTTTTTCAATGGGGATTTTATTCTCAATAGTAAACTCTTTAAATACTTTGAAGATGTCTTGTCCCCGAGTCTTCCCCTTCAATGGTATGATATTGAGCAACTCCTCCTTAGCAGTCATGTTTTTAAATACCATTCTTATGAAAATACATAATTGCGCAGTATCAGTAGCATCTGTTGATTCATCGAATTGAAGCGAAAAGGAAATACACTCATCTATGTCTCTCTTTAACTGCATTTTTAAATCTTTACTTTACCCATCTCTTCTGTTCGTCGTGTAACAGTGGGTCTGGAAAGTTGCATGTCTTTAATAGCGGAGATTATTTCAGATTTGTTTTTAAACTGATCAAACAACGAGTCTGCTGCATCCAAAAATGCTTCTTTTACAAATGCACCATCATCAAAAGGTTTCATGTGCTTCGTTAAACTGTGACACACTCGGAAAGATGCAATGGTAGCTGCCTTTGATTTCTCAATTTTCTTTGTAAAAACCAATTGTTGGCTGGTAAGTTGGGATTTCAATTCTCTTATTTTTGCCCTGCGTAGTTCACTATTAACTGGGTATCTTGTTTTATAATGATTATGATTAGCTTTAAAATGCCTTTCAACATTATATTTTTTGGCAACAGCTAGAGTAGATTGGCATATTAAGCATATACATTTAGAATTTATGTTTGAGAAAAAGTAAATATCTTCCCATTCACTTTGAAAATTATACGTCCTTATAGTCTTATCACTGGTTCGTGTCGCCATTATGAAGCCCTGTCAATAAAAAAAATTAAATAATGTAATTTTTAAAAAAATATTTTGCGATCTAGCCACTAATATCAGAGGCTGAACTTTTACCACTTGAAACTTCAAAATCGGACACGCTGCCGGTCGAAATAATGCTAAACTTTTAATACTAAATGTGAAAACGTCAAATTACGTAAAAAACGACTTAAAAATAGACAAATTTCAAATTCGCATCCACACACAAGATGACACGAACGGGTGAACGGTCGACATGATGCTAAACTTTTAATACTAAATGTGAAAACGTCAAATTACGTAATAAACGACTAAAAAATAGACACATTTCATGTTCGCATCCACACACAAGGTCACGCGGACAGGTCAAACGCGGAACTAAATATCGATCCGCCCACTCATCTTTATAAATCAATAAAAATTCGAAAAGACACAGAAAGCCTAGCGAGTCGTTTCTAAAATGCCTTCTGATTGGTTGTATTTTCACGAAACACCCAATCAGCCAACTCGATTCATTATATCCGTTGAAATAGAATCGTCGCTTTAAGCGACACAGAAATTGGCGGAGCAAAGCAATGGTTTCAGACATGTTTTAAACATGTATGTGAGCGCTCTGCTCGCATGTAAAAATTCATTTCTAGTAATTTTTATATTGCCAGTTAAGATTTCATTTAGGCCGGCTATTCCAAAATAAACCAGCGGGCACATTCAAATCCATGGCGGGCACACGTGTGCCCGCGGGCACGGGTGTGAGCACCCCTGTAACTATACTGTATGAGTATAGATATACTGTTTACTATTTGAAAATTCGGTCACTTACACCAGTATTTGAATAAGAGATTCACACACACACACACACACACACACACACACACACACAGAAAACCCTTTGTTAAAACAACTAAATATAGGGCTAACTATTTGCACATTTGGTTAACCCAACTATTCTGTGGTTACAGTATCTTGGTTAGTGTAATTATAATAAAATTGGATTAACTATTTGGTATATTATCTAAATATACTGTTGTGATAACTATAAAATGGTCTCCGTGCACATACATGTAGAATTAATGATTATATATATATATATATATAATATATATTATATATATATATATATATATATATAGAGAGAGAGAGAGAGAGAGAGAGAGAGAGAGAGAGAGAGAGAGGACAAATGAAATCACATTCAGCTGCAGGTCCGGACAATTGGAACGCATTATTGATTAAAAACTAAAAATGAAAAAATGAAATATCTCCACCTTTATACTGGATATGGAGATCCCTAGACACTGGGGAAATACCGAGCATCTTGAAAAGATCAAACATTGTCCCTATATATAAAGGAGGGGACAGATCTCAAGCAAAGAACTAAAGACCAGTGTCATTGACGTCCCACCTCACCAAAGTATTTGAAAGAAAAGTTAGAGGAAAAATTTGTGATTTCTTGGAGACACTGGAAAGATTCAACGAAAATCAGCACGGATTCCGATCAGGTAGATCATGCCTATCACAACTAATAGAACACTACAACAATATCCTAGATGCTAGATGCACTGGAAGGCAATGACAACTACAATGTCATATACACAGATTTTGCTAAAGCTTTCGACAAATGTGATCACGGTATAATAGCACATAAAATGAAATATATGGGAATAAAAGGCAAAGTGGGAAAATGGATCTACAACTTCCTCAGAGAACGTCTGCAGGTGGTCAAAATTCAAGGTATATTATCATCAGAATCGGAAGTACGCAGCTCAGTACCACAAGGGACAGTACTGGCCCCACTCCTGTTCATTATCATGCTAACAGACATAGAGAGTGGAGTAAACAGCAACAGTATAATTACATCCTTTGCAGACGATACAAAGATCAGCAGAAAAATCAGCGATGTAAATGAAGTGGAGGCCTTGCAGAGGGACACGAATAAAATATACAAATGGTCAGAAGACAACAACATGACATTTAACACCGAGAAATTTAAGCTCTTGAGATATGGTAGAAAAGAGGAACTTAAACAGTGCATATTATGCTCCAGATAGACAGGAAATTCAGAGAAGCACAAAAGCGATCGATCTGGGGATAATAATGACCGATAATGCGAACTTCGAAACACAAAATCAGATCGCGATAAATAAAGCAAAAAGAGTTGCGGGACAGGTACTAAGAACGTTCAAAAGAAGGGACAGGACAGTAATGATTCCCCTGCTAAAAACACTGATTATACCAAAACTTGAATACTGCTCAGTTTTGACGTCCCCATATAAAAAGGAAGAAATTAATAAACTAGAAGAAACGCAGAGACATTTCACAACCAAGATTGATGGCTGCAAAGAACTCAACAACTGGAAAGACTACGTAAACTAATTCTGTACTCCCTGGAAAGAAGAGAGAGGTACACCATAATTTACATATGGAAAATGATCGAAAAACTGGTACCAAACCTTAAACAAAACCCAATTACCATTCAAACAACATTGGAAAATAGTAAAGGTAGAATGTGTAGTGTTTCCAAATTAAAGGCCCGACAAGAGACCGCCTCAACACTGAAGGAAAATAGTGTGGTTGTCAGGGGGCCAAGACTTTTTAACCAGCTTTCAAAGGACCTCAGAAACGCTACAGGGGTCAAAGTTGAAGTCTTCAAGAGAAGACTAGATGCCTGGCTCAGGACGGCACCAGATGAGCCGGGTGTACCTACCTGGCTATGTACGGTGGAGAGAGCAAAAATGCAACTCCTTCCTCCACCAAGCCAGACCAAGAGGCGGAGCCACCAGCTTGACCTTCGTGCGAAGAGAGACCAACGCATGGAACAGCAATATGGTTAAAAGGTATAACGGTGAACCAAAAGTAGGTGGACAGTAGGTTGAATGCGGTTTGTGTTATATTATATTATAACTATGGTGTTCATTATAACTATGGTGTTTGTGTTATATTATATTAAATATTATAACTAAATTTATTTAAATTTTATTTTGTATTATAGTATACAAAAAAATTAAATATGTATTCTCAAAATAAACGTTATCATTTACTGTCCACCTACATTTGGTTCACCCTATATATATATATATATATATATATATATATATATATATACACAGCGTGTCCCAAAGAAATGTATACCCACTTTGTTCGATAATACCAGCTATGAGGATAATAAATATATTACTTTTTATATGTTTTGTAATAAAGAATTTTCTCTTGAATCTAAATATGTAATTATTTTTATTAAAAATTGAAAAACAAAAAAGTTACAGATGTTTAAATTATAATTATTATTTTCGAGACTTCATGTGCGATATTTTCTAATATTTTTGCACGTATACGAGATAAGTTTGAAACCGACGGCACTGTGCAAAACTTACAAAAACAACGTTCTGGAAGACGTCGAACATCTTAGATAAAGTGTCATTTAACCATGGAATTTGTAAATTTTTTGAATTAACTAATAATTACAACATTTATGCTTCAATATCAACACTAAACATAAGTATCTCAAAACAGTCGGTTAAAATATTAGAAAATATCGCACATGAAGTCTCGAAAATAATAATTATAATTTAAACATCTGTAACTTTTTTGTTCTTCAATTTTTAATAAAAATAATTACATATTTAGATTCAGGAGAAAATTCTTTATTAAAAAACATATAAAAAGTAATATATTTATTATCCTCATACCTGGTATTATCGAACAAAGTGGGTATACATTTTTTTGGGACACGCTGTATATATACCCTTTCCATTTGTTTGTGTGAAATCATAAAAATTAAATGTTCTTTTGATTCTTAGAATGACCTAAATGCATCCTGAGCAGAGCATATTCTGGGCATTTCTATGTACTCACTGTGCTTGCCATGCCTTGTCCTCCTTGAACATACTCCATGTCAGTCACGTGACATGCCTTTTACAATGGAAGGATATATATATATATAATATATATAATATATAATATATATATATATATATATATATATATAAAATAGTCCTTGAGTTAATAGTTTTACCCACAAAGAGATTAATTTGAAAGTATTCAAAGAAATACTACTAAAAATTCGAAATATATTTTTAGACATTGACATATTGACACAATTTTTATGCAAATCTCATAATATATAAATTATTTGCTAATACCTCTTGATTTCACTTATATATATATATATATATATATATATACTCGAGAGAATGACCTCTGGTCGCAAAAGCATTATATGTTCCCTCGGGTGTTGAAATATGCACCAGGTTGTATTAGGTTTTCCTTTGTCGTATCGTAGTGGTAGCGCCCGCGGCTTCTACTCAAAACATCCCGGGTTCGAATCCCGGTGGGGGCTAATTTTGCATTATGCAAAAAGCGTACGTGATCTTGCATGTACACACACACATACACATATATATATATATATATATATATAGTTGTCTGTGATACTATAATCTCGCCGTTGTGCACCATAATTATTGCACTGTTTATTATTCTGATATATTAAATAATATTTCTTTTAAATGTATTTTAACGCGGGAAAGTAATGTTAAAAATGTTTACTGTTAACATAATCAATCATCTTCTGAGTTATGTTAATTCCAACCAGTTATTATAACCTCTTTTGTAAAACCAAAAATTTTCTGATCTTATTTTGTCTCATGACTTTTATTAATAACGAAAAAATGTAACTTTTTTTGGTCCGTCTTTTCAGTGGTTGGTCTTTCATTCTATATGAAGACAATTTGTTGTTTTGTGTTGACAGTATAGGCCTAATCTGTGTCACAAAATATTGTATATTTTGTTATCGTGTAGAATCGTATTATCGTATGTTATCGTGTTACGTATTATATATATATATATATATATATATATATATATATACACACATTCAACTGCAAAGAACACGCAGTATAAATAACGTAAAGAACGACGCTTGTATAGGAGATATTCCGCGCAAGACGAGAGAGAGAGAACGAAACAAATGAAAAAATGAGGTAACCATCCGGGAATCGAACACGGGATCTTCCGATTGCCGGTCAGATGCGATACCATTACACCATGGGCCTCACTCTTCCAAATGCCGTAATTCTTCTACATACTCGCAGAAACCAATGCCCCAAGGGGGCACCTCCCGCATGCCGTAACATTATATA
The DNA here is from genome assembly GCA_023014485.1 of Bathynomus jamesi. Lineage (NCBI taxonomy): Eukaryota > Metazoa > Arthropoda > Malacostraca > Isopoda > Cirolanidae > Bathynomus > Bathynomus jamesi. The sequence goes on from JAJOZX010000942.1 coordinate 595,908, forward strand.
CATTCAACTGCAAAGAACACGCAGTATAAATAACGTAAAGAACGACGCTTGTATAGGAGATATTCCGCGCAAGACGAGAGAGAGAGAACGAAACAAATGAAAAAATGCCTTGGGGCATTGGTTTCTGCGAGTATGTAGAAGAATTACGGCATTTGGAAGAGTGAGGCCCATGGTGTAATGGTATCGCATCTGACCGGCAATCGGAAGATCCCGGTTCGATTCCCGGGTGGTTACCTCATTTTTTCATTTGTTTCGTTCTCTCTCTCTCGTCTTGCGCGGAATATCTCCTATACAAGCGTCGTTCTTTACGATATATATATATATATATAAACCCTGGCCAAATTTTTAGAATCACTAGTAAGAATGGAATAAGTTGTTTTAAGAATTTTTATCAAATAATTATTTTGTGGTAGTTTGATGTGTGTCCTTTCAGTTGTGAGAAGGCTTTATAACTTTCCATAAACTTGAGGCATTAATGTCAAGAGCTTCTCATCATCATGCAAAGCTCGATTTAGGCTCAAAATCAGTTTAATTTTATTTATTTCTACTTTCTCATTTATTTATTACTTTCTCGTAATTTTTCAGCGGGGTTTTTTATCTGGGGGGGGGGGGGGGGGGGGGTTACTACCACCATCGAAGCGACAGGGATCTGATTCTCGGCAAGATAGGAGTACTTTCTGATCCATTTTTAATACTTGACAAAGTAATGAAACTGAAATAGAATTATTAGATAAAAGGTCTCTTCAGAGATAATTTATTTTATTTTGACTCATTCACTTCTTAACATAGAATGAATTGCCCTAAAATTTAAAAAAACAAAACCTTTTGATCGGTGATCTTAATAATTTGGCCAAGGTCTGTATATATATATATATATATATATATATAGAGAGAGAGAGAGAGAGAGTATTGTAACATTATATTTATTTCTTAATATAATTATTTCCTATATGTAAGATTAAATTTAAGGATAAAATATGTTAAAAAATATATGCATGACCGTAAAATGCGCCTCGGTGGTGTAGTGGTTAGCGTCGCTGACTACGAAGCTCTCGGCTCCGGGATCGAGACCCGGTGACGGCACGCTGTTCGTCCTTCCACACAATAAAGAAATTGGTTGGTAGATAAATGGGTAGCCTAGTGTTTAAGACGCTGGCCTGCTGTTGGGGCGTGATTTGGACTCCACGTTAAACTGAAGGTCTAAGGTGAAGTGAAAAGCTTAACTTTCGTCAGAATGAACAATTCGGCGGAAGCAAACCAGATATATATATATATGTAAAACATAATATAGGTATATATATATATTGTATCTTTTAAACAAATACATTATTCTATTTTGTATTTCCAGAAAAAATAATTGTAGTTATTCAAAGAAATTCAAGTAACTGGATTAAGATGCAAACTAAACCAAGGAGATATTCATCCAGATCCGAGTATGACAAAGTAAGTTTTTTTTCTTTACATTTTGTTAATTTCTTTGATTCTTGGAATAGATTTTCGTGTTACTAACCAGCCAAGGAGAGGAAAACACGATATATATACACACACACACACACTGTAATTAATTAACATTATTATATAAAATAAGAAAGTTATTAACATAAGATTAATACTGTAAAAGAAAACATTTTCAGGTACTTTTCCCATTATACCCCAGCCATTTCTTCTTTCCCGGTTAGGTCAGCTCTTCGTCCTTGACAATTGGCTTGGTTAAGTCGTGATATTTTCGTTAGGATATTCGTTAACGAAAATATCACGACTTAACCCAACCAATTGTCAAGGTTGACCTAACCGGGAGAGAAATTGCGGGGTATAAAGGAAAAGTACCCATTTTCATCTAGCAGATGGGCAAAAAATATATACATTTCATAATTTCGATTTTTGTTATTTTAAGAAATACATAACATATTTCATCAATTAATATATATATATACTATATATATATGCTGCAAACCCACAAGGAAAAAGAAAAACGATTCCAAGGTCTTTCGTGTATTCAGAGCTACACCTCGTCAGGGAATGACTATTGATTCCCTGACGAGGTGTAGCTCTGAATACACGAAAGGCCTTGGAATCGTTTTTCTTTTTCCTTGTGGGTTGCAGCATTCATTCATTTCACGTGTTTTATTGTGAAATTCATCCCATATATATATATATATATATAATTTTAAATTAAATATACATTAATTTGTAAAATTAATGTTAGTGCTTTTACATAAAAACTTGTATTCGTATTACTGGCAGGCACATTTTTTTTTGCGCTACTTCATACTTCTCTAAATAGTAAAACAGTCTGTCGAGTGCAATTTTACCTGCAGTGAATGCTGTATCATGTAACTTATCTTTATCCAGGTTCCAGTTACGATTATTTAGTGATTGGTAATTAGTATTTAAGTTTTGTTACTTCATTCTTCAAATAATATAAAGCTATTAGTATTCCTTAAAGGTCTGAAAATTTACGTTAAAAATAATGTCTTCCTGATATTTCGAACAAAGAGAGGCCAATTCCAAAATCGTTGCTGTGACGTCACGTTTCTATGGTTACCACACTCTGCCGATCACGCTCTGATCAGCTGATAGAATGCATTTTCAGAATTTCCTTCTTGCTGTACTTATGAATTAAATTCATTATGACTTTTATCAGTTAAAATGGTTCAGGGATAAAGTTTTTGAAGTTTTATTTTAAAATTTACTCGTTATATTACTTACTATTAATAATAAGCATGATATAGCAGTTATTATAACTATTTCTCTTTCTTCAAATAATTTACAGCTGGATATTGATATAAAAGCAATTTTTTTTTAAGAATAAAATTTCAAGCACTTTTTCTTTTTTACGCTATGTGAAATTCCTATTTTTAATTTTCTTTCTAATACTTCTTTACACCTTCACCTTTACAAATGCAGTTCCATGTTTTAACAAGTTTTTTTTACTTTTTTATTTACTTGTTTACGTAAGTTTCGAAGTTTTATGATGATTTTTACACAAGTTTTAAATAGGTTAACTTATAAACATATTAGTTGAAGTTTAATTTCTCTTTTTGTTGCAAGGCAAGGCTTATAAATGTGTTACATGTGAATTTTGTTGTCTAGAATATTATGATAAGGATAACTGATAATAACAATACGCCATTCAGCTTATAATAGTAAGTCATCCAAATCATTATTGTAGATGTGTTGTAATAGTTGTAAACTTTAAGAATATTAAGTTATAAGTATTTATTGAAAGTAAAATTATATACTTTTAGTGATTTTGATATTTACAAATTTTATATCTTACGTTTGGCATGTTGCACGTGAACAGTAAATTGACAGTTGTCAGCTGATTCATTGTCGTACGGCAGCTTTCAACTTGGCGAGACTCAAGCCAAACTGGCTAAGATTTAAGCAAAACAAGTTGAACTTATCCCAAATGATACATTAGAGAATTTGGGTTATGTACAATTTGTACGATTAAGAGGTTCTTCTAATGTTGAAGAAATGTACAAGTTTTAATGTAACTAGAATAACTCTGCAAATAGTGTTCCGGTAAAGAGTTTTAGAAGTGTCTAGAGTAATTATGTTATAATAGGCACCAGTTCAGGCTTTAAATAGGCTATAGTACACTGCAAATATCTCGAGTGCCTATCTGTGATACTTAGTGCCTACTCAGTACTGTCAAGCTTTGCGGCTTTTCTTTGTTTGCCTCGTATAGGCTTTAGTTTTTCCAAATACTGCGCAATTAAATAGGCCTTTGACCCATGGCCTGCAAATAACTTGACGATCCGAAACCTCACTGGTGAAATTTTTGGAAAAAAATTTTGAATGAAGGCGCCATTCTCTGTCTTCTGATGTGAGTGAAGGTAGGCTTATTTAGAGCTATTTCTTAATGAAGGGTTAGACCTATATTTTTAAATATAATTTATTTTTGTAAATGTTACTTACATACAGGATTTAGATTGTCAGGCCTAACTTGCACGCGTTGGACTAACATTGACCTTAGCCTTGAACCTATTGAAGTTTTCTTTGACCCAAGTCTATGATTAGAATCAAGCAGTTGGGCCTACCGTAGGTCCGTAAATTAAAATAAGATCAGACCTATCCCAAAATAACTTGCTTAGCCTAGCTTATGTGCATCAGAAGCTAAACTTCTGTAAAAATTTTAAAAATATATATTTTGGTAGTGATTAGAAGTGACTTAATTTTAAACAGAAAGAATACTTTTTTAATTTTTTCAAGTTCATCATGTAGGAATACATAAATTAATAACAATAATACAGGATTTCTTCTTGTAGGATGCAACCCTGCATGGAGGCAGTAGGCCTAGGCCAGAGTTTATACATGGCCTGTTTAAACTAAATTCATTTTTTAAGGCTAATTATGGTCAATCTATACCTTAATGTCAGCAAATACCATAATTAAATTAACACCGCATAGAAGTTTTAGCTCAGTTACAGCTGTGAAAAGTTCTCGACACGAATGACAATTTATAGAGTATGAAAGATGGTTATCGTATTTTAAAATTTTAAATATTTCATTTTTGTAAAGGAGGCCGCACTATATTTTAGTAGTCTTAAAATAGGTGTCCTAGGAGGCATTTTAAGTTCATAAGGTGAATAGGTTTCTTAATAGGCCTAATCTCGTGTAAACAGTAAGTACGTACTACGTACTGTAATCACTGGACAGATCCTCGACTAAGCAAATACACGATTACTTTATAGTCTCACGTAGGCGAGATCTGATTGGAATATATAGTTTTCAAGTGTGTGTGTGTGTGTGTTTAAACTCCTTCATGACGGAGCAGGCCTACAGTTTTGCGTGGGATCCGAACCACGAGCCGCTACAGCATCTGGACGCGGAGGATAGCTCCTCATCCAACCCTTCTCCATACTTAGTGTCGCTCAATTTCGCTGATATACAGAAAGCGGTGTTGCGACACCGGCCAGGCGGCCACGACGCAGCCCAAGTAAAGTAGGCTTTTAGAAATTTCTGCCAAAAAATGAATAGAGCATACGAAGGTATTTGTTTTTTAAAAGGACTCCTGTACGTGACCAACTGTAAAAGAAGCCAGCAAAACTTCATAATCCAGACTCAGTTCCGAGACAAGAATTCACAATAGCTTAGTAATAGGCAGAGGTGGGCACCCGGGCCTCAAAAAGGACCGACGGTCCCGGTCCCGGTCCTTGCCTCAAACTGGACCGACGGTCCCGGTCCCGGTCCTTGCCTCAAACTGGACCGACGGTCCCGGTCACGGTCCTTTCTGAAGATAGGACCTAGGAACGACTCGGTCCTCGGTCCTTATATATAATATAAGTGAAAAATTTGATTAAAATGAAATTAAAGACACCGGAAATCTTTAATTTTATTAACGTAAATTATAATTAATACAATACATAAATGATGAAAAAAAGTTATAAGTTAAATGCTTGAGTTTCCCTTCAAGAAGACTAGCATTTCAAAATGGCTGTCACTGAGCCCTGACCTTTTCGGCTTGAGGACGTCCTTCCCCAAAGAGAAGAGCCTCTCCACGGCGGCACTGGATGGGATAGGCGTGTTAAACTTGATGAACAAGTCCTTCAATCACTAAAAAAGACCGTCCGGAATTGCTTAAAAATGGACCGTCGCTCCTCATTCGGTCCTCACTGAGAAAAGGACCGACTTTCCCGCTCACGGTCCTTTTCACGGTCCTAAAAAGGACCGAGTTCCTGGAGTTCGGTCCTTTTGGAACTCGGTCCTGCCCACCTTTGGTAATAGGTTAGGTTAGTAATTATGAAATCCTCGAACTGCGTCTGGATTCTGGAATTTTACCAAAAAGCCTTTTCCAGAAGAGGTGTACAATGACTGTGAGGGTGAAGCCAAATCATATATGCTTAGTAAAAGAAAAAAGGGATGAAACAAAAGGGCTCAGCTTAGCCTGTAAAAACAAGAAGGCTTTAAACGAAGCTCGTATGTTATTAACATACTACAGGGTGTCCCGTAAGTCTGGACCCATAGGGATTTATAATATTTTTTTATATGTTATTATTATTATTTTATTATTATTATTTTTTTATTATTTTTTATGATGATTTTTATTTGTGGGGCACTTGAAAGCCAAAGTGTACGAGGTCAAACTTCAGAACATTTCCACCTTAAAGCACGCATTGTGGAGGCGTGTCAAGAAATTTCTGCGACTGTGATTCAGAAAGTGCTGTCGCAGTGGAGATTGCGTCTTCAACTATGTGTGCGACACAACGGCGGACACTTTGAACAGATTATGTAATAAATTTTTGGACTATTTTGTAATTTTATTATTTTTCCCTATGGGTCCAGACTTACGGGACACCCTGTACACGTAGAAAGGCTTTGTACAAATTCTCAAAGATTTATCATATGATGACACAATTTACAAGAGGCCTATCTATATCTATACAATACCACATCATTGGCCATTTGGTTATCCCCTCGTGTTTGGGAGTACGCCAAAATAATAGTTGTTTATTTTTTTGTCAAGTTGTCTTCAGTTTGTTATACACACACACACACACCTTTGGTTAGCTTCCGCCCGAATTGTTCATTCTGACAAAGGTCAAGCTTTTCACTCCACCTTAGACCTACAGTTTAACGTGGAATCCGAACCACGCCCCATCAGCAGCCCAGCGTCTTAACCACTAGGCCACCTAGGGTACCCATTTATCTACCAACCACTTTCTTTATTGTGTGGAAGGATGAACAGCTAGGTTTTGCTGCGCGCTGGCTGCCGTCGGGTCTCGAACCCGGGGCCGATGGATTCGTAGTCAGCGACGCTAACCACTACACCACCGCTATATATATATATATATATATATATGAAAATTATTTCACGAAAGTAACACGTGAAAAATATTTATGAATAAAACCACGAAGGAAAGGAAACACAGAGTGGTGCTCAAGCGCTTTCGTCTAATGACATCCTCAGGATGTTATTAGACAAAAGCGCTTGAGCACCACTCTGTGTTTCCTTTCCTTCGTGGTTTTATTCAATATATATATATATATATATATAATGCAAACCCACGACAAAAAGAAAAATGATTCCAAGGCCTTTCATGTATTCAGAAGTACACTTCGTCAGGGAATAATTCCCTGACGGTGTACTTCTGAATACACGAAAGCCTCAAAATAATTTTTTTTCCTTTGGGCCCATGATACATAACTACGCTTAGAATTAATTACCTCAGTCTAATGGTAGTAAACGTGAGATTAAAGATTGGCGAGATGTTATGGTAGATATACGATATTGGAATCCCAAAGGTCATCTCGCCATTTAATTTACAATGAAAGAACGAAATGAATCGAGACTTTTTATATCGCAAATTCAGGTAAATTTTGTTTGAAAGTACATTGTGAATTCCCGTTGGGAAGTGTGGGTAGAGTAACCTTAGAAAGCCAGTGTAGGACCACGCGCACGGCGAGTGGTGTGGGGTCGACCTTATCCCATAATGAAAATTACATTTATAGGTTGAATTAAACAATTTATTAACTAATTAATGATAAAAACCGCTTACAATAAAAGATATCATTTGCAGAAAAACCAATATACTTTTATTGTTATAGGTCACGATGACTTTCTTGGTTAAAAGATGTACCCAGCTCTAAAATTAGTTGGTATTCAACATTTTAGGTCTTTAACCCTTGAAGGCCAGCGTGGCCTCTTACAACAAAAATAGAATTATTTTTCTGGAAATGGTCTTTTCTTCTATTCAAGTTAATTTTTATTATTGTTTAGTAACAATAAATTGTTTAATTTAACCTATATAATTTTCATTATGGGATTACTATACCTCACACTAGTTGCTGTGTTTTAGGTACTGTATATGCTTTGATAATAAAAAAGAATACTTGAAAGTAATATGGTAGATTTAAAGTTTTCTCGAGTGTGAGACCGGACTTCGCGTGTTGTAATTGTTAGCACGCGATAAAATAATAATTAAACATTTTTTAATGCGTGCACTCGTTGCAATTCACCATTTGACACTTTGATATACGTATACGCTCTATAATTAATTAATTAATAATAGAATTGAGTATATGACGTATGCCCTCGAATACACCACTGCCTATACCTTATGAATTCCATCGTAAACACACTCAAATAGCGAGATTCAATTTAAGGTGAATAGGCCCGTTATATATTTACTGAGTGGTGGACAGTATTATTCATTTTATAACCATGGTAAATTATACCGAGGGTATATTATACCCAGGTTATGAAATAAGGGTTTACTGATGACGAAACTACCGTGTATGTAAACATTAAATTAAGTTTTAATCATTTAAAAAGCTAATCTACATTCATCAATCGTGCAGCTTCTTTTTGGAGGAGCTGCACGATTGAATCAGTCCTGGAAGTCCGCACGAATGTTTTCAATGGTTTTGACATTGCGTGGTCGCTAATGGACCCACGTACTAGCCAGTATGCGTTGTTTAATCGTATAGTTGCTGCTATCACACATTTCAAATGGGTCTTGAAAGAAAAATGAAAATCAGTTAGTATTTTACTGGGGTGACAAGACATTGTGGACACCCTGTACATAATGTAGGCATGTATAAACTTAGATTTTGAAGCATACGGTTGGCTTTATTTTTGACGAGTAGTTGGCTGATATTAGTTTGAACCTCCATGTATATATAGGCCATACCGTACTTATACTTTATTCATAGGCCTCATTAACAACACTTATCTAATAACTTTGACCTATTAGCCTATACCTTAATGGCAGTTTAATCATCCAAAGTTAGCCCTGTCCTAACCTGTAATATTAGAACCTTTAGAGGTAAGTTATACTTGATGGATAAATATTAATTACACACACACACACACACACACATAATATATATATATATATATATATATATATAAATTAAAATGTACGAGTACATACAGGGTGATACAAAATAAACATATCTATTTAGAACGCTGCATTTATTTCAGGTCGTTGAAATTTCTGAAAGTATAGTACTCGCTTAATTATCAGTGATTGAAGGCCGGTTCATGATTGGGCTTTTAATGTAATTATATTTTTTATGCAGGAAGAAGGGTCCAAGGGTGAGTGGCCGCAAAAACGCCCCCCACCCCCACCTCCATAGAGGAAGAAGAGAGCCAAAATGAAGGTCTACGGTTTTCGAGTTGCCTTGACACTGCATTTGAAAGATGGGAGGTCATAGACAGGGGGAAAGATGTATTGAGGAAGATTGTTCCAGAATTGACCGGTTGAGTTCTTAACCTTTTTAGGCTGCGATCCAAATTCTGGTCTCGGGGCTAGCTCGGCAACCAATGCCTTCAAACAGTTCACTCGTAATAGATAATAAAATAGCTAATTAATAGTAAGATGATTAGGGATAACGTAAATAAATGATAAATGACAATTTAATAACCCAAGTTTGGGTCGCAACCCAGAGATTAAGAACAAATGCATTAGGGTGTTAGAAAAGGAATGAGAGACTCTATGGAAAGTCGGGTACTGCTTTGTCCGTTATAATAATGACAGTAAAGAGAGAGAGAGAGAGAGAGAGAGAGAGAGAGAGAGAGAGAGAGAGAGAGAGAGAGAGAGAGAGAGAGAGGCAACATTGCGGTGAAGAGAATTGAGGACAGTCGGTAAGAGGTGCGGAATTGATGAGACGGGTCTTTCATTCCACCCGGTGAAGTAGAGCTGCGTGGGTTGAGCCACCCTACGCGTAAGAAGCGTTCTCCATACAGGGGCGGAGAAGATCCCTGTACAGAGACAGCAACTGATGGGGGGGGGGTAAGAAACTGCGGAGCCGGTACAGTACACTTAACCTCTTCGAAGTTGTTTTGGAAAGAAAGTATGATCTTTCCGGAAAAAGATCACTAGAAAAGGAAACGCCAAGAATGTTAAAAAAGGAAGGATTTGAGGCATTGAAATCCACGAAGTTTTCTCTGCCTCAATCACTTCACCCGACGCGACAGCTTTGTGCATCGGGTGGAGAAGTGAAGAGTGGAATCCTCGACATAGGAGTGGATATAAGAGGAAGTGAGACTTAAACGGTCACTCTTCTTTGGGATAGGCTTGAATGAAAACGAATTTCCAGCAGGAAGAAAAAGTACCAGATGAAAGACCAAGACGAAAGAGTTTGCCAGGCAGTGTCAGCATAGAAGCACAGTTCTTGAGAACAACGGGAGAGACACCATCAGGACCCTACCGCCTTCCTAGAGTTAAGCCCAGATAGAGCAGAAAGAATATCTTTGGAGATTCTATCATAATTTCAGATATAATTAAGTCAGAGGGAGAAAGAGAGGAATAGCTCTGGAATCGTCCAGGGTTGAGTTGGAGGCGAAAGTTTGAGGAAGTCGAAACACGATATACTTTTTATACGATTTTATTAAATTAAACTTTTGAAACACGTGATTTAAGGGTTGGATGAATTAAGATGAATATGACATTGAGAGAGAGGTTAAGTCGGCCTAAGCCAACTATAATTAACGAAATTTTAAAATGAGGCGCATGTTTGCCAACTAAATTTTAACACTAACTACTCTCGGCATACCAACTGGGATTTGAACTCACTCATTCACTAGTTAATATAAAACAAATTTCTAATTAATCACGTCAAATTGAATTTATTACAATGGGTACGGATAACTCATAACTTGGTATACACCGCTGGTGGGTGGATGGTGCAGCCGCTGTTGCCCGCTGCCACTGACTGGCCTCCCATTATGCGTGTCACCACACACTATTATTCTATTACAATATAATCAGTGTTGGGATTAGCGGCGCTACTTTTTTTAGTAGCGGTAACGCTGCTGTTTTTGAGGAAAAGAGGGGCGCTACATTTTGGAAAAATTCCAACCGCTTCTCGCTACTTTTAAAGTGGATAAAAACCATTTTTGTTCTTATAGTTTACAAGGTAATAATAATACATTAAATAAAAGCAATGAAAAATTAAATCTGTCCCATTAACAACGACGTGGTGGTGTTTGGAAGTCTGCCTGCGTTATAAGCTGGAATGGGCTATATTTAGCTTGCTCAGCACCGAGTTGCTGATGTTGCCGCATACATGTAGTCCCACTTATTTTGTTAAAAATAAATAATGGGTACTTGACTGTTTTTATTATTTTCACTAGGGTGTGGCCAAAAAGTAGCATAAATAATCCAGTTCTACTAGTAGCACTTATTCCTACATTATTAGCAATCAAATAAAAGAAGTGAATTGTATATATAATGCAAACCCACAAGGAAAAAGAAAAATGATTCTAAGGCTTTTCGAGTAATCAGCAATACACCTTGTCAGGGAAGTCCCTGACGAGGTGTATTGCTAAATGCACGAAAGGCCTTGGAATATTTTTTTCTTTTTCGTTATGGGTTTGCATCATTCATTCATTTCACGTACTTAAGTGTGAAATTCATCCCAAATTCCGAGAAATTCTAAAGCGAAAGATTTAGGTGTTGTAATAACTGATGACGCGAAATTTGAAACAAAATAACATAGCAGTAAACAGAGCAAAAAGAATAACTGAACAGATACTGGAAACCTTTAAACGAAGGGATATGAATATAATTTCTCTATTGAAAACACTGATCATACCCAAGTTGGAAAAAAGATCTTATTCAGCTACAAGGGATTCGGAGAAGCTTCACAGCCAAGATCGATGGATGCAAAGAACTAAATTACTGGGAAAGGTTATGTGAATTAAATTTATATTCACTGGAAAAAAAAGAAGAGAGGTACACCATTATTTACACTTGGAAAATAATGGAGGAACTAGCCCCTAATCTTACTGTGAACCCTGTAACCCCCCAAACAACAATGGAAAGTAGAAAAGGAAGAATGTGGCGTGTTCCCAAATTAAAGGCTAGAGAGGGAACGTCCTTAACCCTGAAGGAAAATAGTTTTGTTGTGAGAGGACCGAGACTGTTTAACCAGCTGCCCAAGGAACCAAGGAACACGAGTGGTATTACGGTGGCTATCTTCAAAAGAAGATTAGACGCCTGGCCCAGAACAATCCCAGATGAGCCGGGCGTACCTGGCTATGTGAGGTGGAGAGCAAAATAAACCAACTCTGCTTCACCAGGCCAACTCGAGAGAGGAGGGGCGACAAGCTTGACCTTCGTGAAATGAGGAATCGTCGCACGGAACATTTGAAAGGTGTATATATATATATATATATATAATATATATATATATATATATATATATATATATATATATTAGTTTAATTATTTTTTGTTTAACTTTAATGGTTAAATACAAAGATGGTCTATGATGACCTCTCTATGTAAACATGTTTTGATCAATTGCTTGTATCCGAATTTACAGGAAGTAAAAAAATGTTTATGGAACCATCAAAAATGGGCACTGAGGCCACTGAGTATAAACACTGAAAAGGTTTTGATTTAGAGTGTATTAACCCTTTCCTCCATGATGTCATTGTTTACATTTCTGATATGGTGGGCGGAGCTAAAGTTGGAAAAACCGAATGTAGTGATAAAAGATGTCATTAGGCAATAAACCTTAATTAATAATAATTAATTAATTAAAATGTTTGGGGCTAACCACCTTTGTAGCGGCAGAGGTCATGTGACTGAGGAGACTCGCAGTTTTATGTGGAATCTGAACCACACAAGGGTCGGTACATCATTGAACGTAGAGGACGGTCTCCCATCCGACTGTTCAAGAGATCTAGGGCTACGTCGTGGCCAATGTCGTAACACCGCTTCCTGGAGATCAGCGAAGTTAAGCGACATTGGGTCTGAGTAGTAGTTGGATGGGAGACCGTCCTCCGCGCCCAGATTATGTAGCGACCCGTGGTTCGGATCCCACGTTAAAGCTGTAGGTTCTCTCCGTCATATGACCTTAGATGTTGCGAAGGAGGTTAAACAACCCCAATAAAATTAAATCAAGAGACCCAGTGTCGCTTAACCTCTCTATTATAGTGGGAGGTGGTTAAAGCTTAATTTTGTGTAGTTAACCTTGTGAATCACTTGTTAACCTGAATTAAACAATTATGGTTACGCTAGGTGTTCATAATACAGTATATATATATCAGGCGTAAAATCAGGCAGCCTTTAATATTAATTAGATTATCTAGGTTAAATTCATTTGCCAGTCGAAAATTCGTCTGCTCGTGACGCCATTTGTAAACCAGACTGGAGCTATTAATTAGTAGCTTTAGGCAGGTGTATATAGCCTTCGACTTCGAAATGGGCTTGAAGGAAGACACTTTTTATGCAGGAAGGAGGGGTCAAGGGCGAGTGCCCTTGAAAATGTTCCCTCCATATGTAAGAAGGAGACAGCCGAAATCAAGGTCTCTCCGAGGCTGACTGACGATGCCATTTTTTTATTTTTTATTGAAAAGATTGTGTAGCGTGTAAAATGCATGTATGTTAGTGAAGGAAGAATAGAGGGAGAAGCGTTTTTGAGCATGGTGGACTGCTCCCAGGGTATATGAGACATGGAAAAAGATCGGTTAAAGAGGACAGTGACAGGAGAAATAGGAGTTCCAGCACTCCCTATCCTCCTGCCTAACGTCCATCCCGGAGTAGTTCCCTGGTCGATAGGTGTCTACAATCTCCTCCAAAATGGTAGTTACAGTATAACACGTATTGCATTATAGATGTAGGCCTTTTGACTCTGAAGAAAATATTGTCATTAAGAAAAACTAATCGTAAGTGCTGTTTGCTTGCCAGACAGTGCATTATGGTAATCTCGTATCATGCATGGGCCAGCATGGCCCATGGGCGGTAGGAAGATTCCTTATTTAATTTCCACCCACAGTTGCAAATGTAGTCTAGCTTTTCGGTATAGGTAGTTAGCGAGAAGCCACAAAGCACGTTTTCTTCATGATATTTTGGATCAGGGTTTTCTTTTCTTAAGAGAGAATGAGTGATGTGTGCGTGTATGGTTTTTAAAATGAAATTGTCTTCGTTGTTGAAGCATGTAAACAGAGGGCTGTTTAAACCAATTGTAATGGCAACTAAACTTCAACATTTTTTTATAACTTGTATAAGCGTACCAAGTTCCTTTTTCACGATCTATATATCTAAGTATTAGGTGCATTTTGGTTTATGCTTTAAAGCTGAAATGAGAGGAGGTTTAAAGCTATATGAAAAGGGGTGTGATTTCGCGTCTGTTGTAAAGTTGTAACATTTCGTGCAGTGTTATCCGGTAACATTATATATCTAGAAGTTCATTCCCCACGGCGCGGGGATGAGTGCGCCTCAAGGGTCACCTGAGTCAGAGAAGAAACGTGTTAAGCGACCACTCGACTTCACCAATGCCAGTGGCCGGGAGCGAACCACATCACCACCGCTCGGAATCCGCTACCGTAACCACTGAGCTACCGGGCGCCCGGTAACATTATCCAACCGGCATATTTCATTAACTAGACCGAATGTGGAAGGTCTTTTTCAAAATAAGTTGGTGAGGCCTATTATTATTATATTTACATTTATCCGTCAGCTGTGGTGATTATCGTTAAAACTGGGATTGAAAATTAGTTAAGTTTATCTAGTCGGGTACCCGATGAGTCAAACGGACGGGTATCCGGGTACCCGGTTTGCCGGATATAACCTTTGGTTAGCTTCACCTGAATTGTTCATTCCGACGAAGGTCAAGCTTTTCACTCCACCTTAGACCTACAGTTTAACGTGGAATCCGAACCACCCCACCAGCAGCCCAGCGTCTTAACCACTAGGCCACCTAGGGTGTGTGTGTGTGTATATACAGGGTGTCCCGTAAGTCTGGACCCATAGGGAAAAATAATAAAATTACAAAATAGTCCAAAAATTTATTACATAATCTGTTCAAAGTGTCCGCCGTTGTGTCGCACACATAGTTGAAGACGCAATCTCCACTGCGACAGCACTTTCTGAATCACAGTCGCAGAAATTTCTTGACACGCTCCACAATGCGTGCTTTAAGGTGGAAAATGTTCTGAAGTTTGACCTCGTACACTTTGGCTTTCAAGTGGCCCCACATATAAAAATCATAATAAAAAATATAAAAAAATAATAATAATAAAATAATAATAATAACAATAAAAAAAATATTATAAATCCCTATGGGTCCAGACTACGGGACCCGTATATATATATATATATATATAATATATATATATTATATTATATATATAATATATATATATATATATATATATTCTACAGTAGGGAAAAAACATGCAGGAGAAATATATATATATATATATAATATATATATATATATATATTGTACAGCAAGGAAATTCATACGAATTCCACATACTCACTTCAACTCTATTTCAGGGTTTCATATTGAATACCAACGAAAAGGTTGCAGGTGTATTATCACCTTTACATATACTTCTATACTACTATATGCTTTGCGCGCAATTACATATATTCTTGAAAGTTACTGCATCAGTCATCATCATCATGAGTATTGGACCGGTTCTTTCATAAACCCAGTGGGTATCCGGGTACCCGTTTCATTCCCTAGTTATAACTGTCAAGTTCTGATTCAACGGCTAACAAAATTCATCGATAGTAATCAAGGGCCGATGTTATATGAAAATAGCATTTTAATAAGATTGGAAATATCTTTGGATTTAGTTTACGATGGCCTGTAGCCTATATACAGCTGTAACCTCTTGTGATGTCATACAAACTATGTTGATTAGTAGACTTGAAATTGGTATTTTGCAAAATGTTATAAAATATAGCTTTAGATCATTTATAACTTGGCTAACCTCGATAGGCCCGAGTGGCTTCATGTATTTCGGATGTAATGTAGTGTAAATATGTGGTACAAGTCGTACAACCACTCTTTTATTGCATTTATTGTGCGCTCGGGTTCGTTTGTTCAGGATGACTGGCCATCACTCGGAACTTCTCTGCTTATCTGTTGCCCAATCTTAATTTTGGAGGTCTATTGCAAGGTAGCATAGAAACAACACAATCATTCGCATAAATTTTATTTCACAAAATTTTAAGATGTCACTCACAATGGGATATTAATTAGAATAAGTTTACAGATATACACTTACAATTTTTTTTTGTTCAGAAAAATTAATTTCAATTTCAAAAGATGTTTTCACTCGGATGAAATCTCAAAGGGTTTATACAGGTTTTTTTTGTCTTATTTCAACCTGAATAGGGCAAAGAAAACAAAAATAGAAAATAAATAACGGTACTTTTCCGACTTATACCTCCGTAAATGGTAAGTTTTTACTATATGAATACAATGCTTATTAATATACACTGAGCGGCAGAAAAATTGGCTCAATTGGAATATCGCGAAAAGCAAAAAAGTGGGCAAGCTTCTGTTTATAAAAGTTTTAAAATTCGAAAATATAGTCTATGAGGCAACCAAATAACGAGACGAAACAACGTCAGCTGCGAACACTCCAGCTGTAACGAATTTTTGACTTCTTTTAAGAATTCGACAGTCTGACATTCAGTTGCTCTTAGACTACTAGTGCCACTTTTTCTTCCACTAGTGGGAGTAGGCATTTGCGTTTAGTAACAAATAGACTTCGAATTCTTTTGGGTTTCATAATTGGACATTTACAATGGATTTGAGTGCCGTGAACGTCGCAAAGTCGTCGCCCTAATTGAAGATGGTCGGAGCCAGCGTTACGTCGCCGATGCGCTAAGAATTCCAAGAACAACGGTTCGACGTGTCTACCAACGTTATGTGGAGACGAGAGAGTACACCCGAAGACCAGGTTGTGGAAGATCGCGCTGCACATCTGCCCATGACGATCGTTTCATCGTCTCGAGTGTTTTGCGAGATCGTCGCTTGACTGCCACAAACGTCCGCACTGAGCTGGAAAGGTCTCGCGACGTCAGTAAAAGTGCATGGGGCGAATCTTTCTCCTGTTCTCCACACTCTTTCCCGTTCATCAGATGTTCGAAGATTAAATCTTGATTCGTCCGTGAACAATACTCTTCCCCATTGGACCATAGTCCAATTGACATGCTCACGAGCGAAAGCAAGACAAATTACGGTGGTATGGGAGCAATTCCGGGTCATTGCTGGACGTTTAGCATGTAAACCACTTTCCGTAAATCTCCTAATGGTTCGCTCCGATACACTGACGTCTCGAGACTCTTCCAGCTCATTGCGGACGTTTGTGGCAGTCACGTGACGATCTCGCAAAACACTCGAGACGATGAAACGATCGTCACGGGCAGATGTGTAGCGCGATCTTCCAGAACCTGGTCTTCGGGTGTACTCTGCTGTCTCCACATAACGTTGGTAGACACGTCGAACCGTTCTTGAAATTCCTAGCGCATGCATCGGCGACGTAACGCTGGCTCCGGCCATTTTCAATTAGGGCGACGACTGTTGCTACGTTCACGGCACTCAAATCCATTGTAAATGTCCAATTCTGAAACCCAGAAGAATTAGAAGTCTATTTGTTACTCAACGCAAATGCCCACTCCCACTAGTTGAAGAAAAAGTGACACTAGCAGTCTAAGAGCAACTGAATGTCAGACTGTCGAATTCTTAAAAAAAGTCGAAAATTCGTTACAGCTGAGTGTGTTGGCATCTGACGTTGTTTTGTCTCGTTTTTTTGGTTGCTTCATAGACTATATTTTCGAATTTTAAAACTTTTATAAACAGAATCTTGCCCACTTTTTTGCTTTTCGCGATATTCCAAGTGAGCCGATTTTTCTGCCGCTCAGTGTATTTTAAAAAATTTATTATGGCCTCTACTGTATTAATGAAATGCTTATTTGTATATTTTTAGACCTTGACGATTGGTTAGGTTTAGTCGTGATATTTTCGTTAAAACTAACCAAAATATTACGACAACCAATCGTGTATATATATATATATATAGGGTGTTTCATAACATGTGGGACGCACTTTCAGGATGGACTCACGACCTGAAAACAATGAAAAATTTTTATATAAACATATGCCCGAAATCGCTTTGTTTCCCAGTTACAGCCCGTTGTGTGTTCCAGCAAGTATCCGCATTACTTTTAAAGAAAGTGCTCAAAATGACCGCCTTGCGCATGAATTACACGCCTCATCACTCCTCGTCATAGACTGCCTTGACGCGTTCAAACATTTCAGGTATTGCTCGGATTTTCTGGCATCCTTGTTCTACACGTTGACGAGGCATTTCAACGTTGTCAATGGGTGTCACGTAAACGACGGATTTCAGATGACCCCACAGGTAAAAATCGAGTGGATTCAGGTTCGGGGAGCGAGCAAGACACGCAATGGGTCCTCCACGGCCTATCCATTTATCAGGGAAATGGTCATCCAAGTCTCTGACTACTCGACTAAAATGAGGCGGAGCGCCGTCATGCATAAATCACATACGACGTCGGACACCAAGAGGAACTTAATCTCGTAAATCGCTTAAATCATTCCTTAAAAAATTGGAATAGGATTCTCCTGTTAATCTTCCAGGCAAAACAAAAGAACCGATTAAGTTGTCGGCAGTAAGTCCTGCCCATACATTGTTACTAAATTGTTGTTGGTGCCTGGATTGGATGATGGCATGCAGATTCTCTTCGGCCCAGTGATGAGTGTTGTGAAAATTGATCACGCCATTTCTTGTGAAGGCAGCCTCATCAGAA
This sequence comes from Bathynomus jamesi, assembly GCA_023014485.1. Lineage (NCBI taxonomy): Eukaryota > Metazoa > Arthropoda > Malacostraca > Isopoda > Cirolanidae > Bathynomus > Bathynomus jamesi. Next base: position 614,444 of record JAJOZX010000942.1, read on the forward strand.
AACAACACGGAGGATAGAAAAAGAGGATCGCGAGCACACTGTTAAAGAAACCAAGTACAAAAAGCCTCTCGTGGTGGGAAATCAGCTTCAGTAAGGCCTTGTACTCTCTGAATGTGATATGGGTAAAGCTGCTGTTCCCGTAAAATTCTCCACACAGTTGTGTATCTTATACCCTCTGCTGCTGCTATCATTCAGGTGCTGTCACCAGGATGTGCTTCCACGCGATTTAGGACCCGCTCCTCTAAGTCAACAGTTCTGGCGCTGATTGGTCTACCACCATCTGAAACTCGCTTATTGAATGATCCTGTATCACCAAGACGCTCGTCTATTCTCTGAAAGGTCGTCTTATCTGTCACACGGTGATTCGAAAACCTTTCCGCATACAGACGTCTTGCTGCGGCCGCATTACACTCGGCAAGTCCATACATGAGATGCATGTCTGCCATTTCTTTGTTTGAATAAGCCTCCATTCTCACTTCAAATGCACACTATCACTGAATAGCACAAAAATGTTTAAGGGCTTTTTTTTAACTGGACTGCACTTATTCACGGTAAAAAATTACGAATACGAACAGTGAAACACCGCGATGCACCTCTAACTGACTGATGGCTCAACACTCAACGATATTGAAACATGTCATAGAGTGTACGAAACATTACAATCGGCAAAGCCATACATGAAATAAGTCTCGTACATACTCACAAACATTGTCGGCAAGCAGTGTTTGTAAACAGTTTGTGGAAAGAATTGCTGGAACACAAAACGGGCTGTAACTCGGAAACAAAGCGATTTCGGGCATGTTTCTATAAACTTTTTCATTGTTTTCAGGTCCTGAATCCATCCTGAAAGTGCGTTCCACATGTTACGAAACACCCTGTATATACAAAACGAAAATATTACGACTAAACCTAACCAATCGTTAAAGGCGATTGCCATTGGGGGCTTATTAATATTGCGGGGGTATAACGGAAAAGTATTAAATAACTTATAAGCACTAACAAATTAAGTGGATTCACAAATAAGCTTTAAAATAAAAAAGAACAGCAGGCACTAATAGCAGACTAGCGATATCAAATGGTACAACTATAACAACTTAATCGCTGCCTAAGGGCAAATGCTAAATACGCCTCTGGTTACAGGAGTTTAAAGAAATTATTCAGTTGTATAAGTTCAGTAATCCCTCCGCAGTTCTGAATTCCTCCTAATTCAGAACATATTTGTTCCGAAATCTAATATTGAAATCTCTTGTAATTCGTAATATTCAGAATTGAAATAAATATTCTGAAAAGTAACCGGCTAATTCTGTTCAATTCGTAATGTACTACTGTTCTTTATTTTGAATTTGTATTCATCTGCTTACAAAAAAAAACACTGTAAGTTTATTGTGAATTACATTTCGGAATCATTACGAATTGCATTAACATTGCGAATTTTCAGATTGGAGTTATCTAATTCTGAATATTTCGAAATATTACAAAATATTCGCAGAATTCCACCTAATTCGGAAAGGCTTGAACTCCTATTATTTCAAATTGCCGAGGGATTACTGTACTGCATGTTGTTTGAAGCAAGCACAGTTATGGGGTTCTAAACGAAAAACTAAAACCTCGTCCACTGGTGCCACGTTTGGTTGAAAGGGACCTAACCTATCTGCTTCAGTCGAGGACACATTTTATCGACAAGTTTTGCGGGCAGAGTTGTCAACTCTGATTTTCAAAGTAAAACCGGAAATGAAACCGGTTCTCATTTTATATAAAACAAAATTTGAAAAATTCGTCTTCAATTAAGGTCATTCAGGAGCCAAAATTGTAGCTAATAAGCTACCGGACGGGTTGACTCCGCAGCTGAACCTAAATCTCCGACTTTTTTGAAATTTAGAAGTTGACAAAGCCTGGAAGCATGGTGTAGGAAATACCTCGGGTGTGGAATTTAGCCTGGTTCACCAGGATGCCGGTGTAAATGAATGTATATGCTTTAGTTTCAACCTTTTTTCATCACCTATATTTTATATCCGAGCATGCCTGTCTTCTTACACAACTCATTTGGGGAGTGAGAGTTTGATAGGGTATGTATGTAGAAGTTGGCAAATTTTGGGAGGGGTTAGATTAAGTTAGACTAGGTTAGGTTGTTACGTTATTATATTATCTTAAAGCCGGTAAAGGAATGCAGAAAGAGAACAGAGAAAAGTAAGGAAAAGGTTAAAAATCCTAACTGCCGGATGGTTTTAATGATTTAGTCGCTTTGGTGACAATTTTCGACTGGCCTTGAGATTATAAACAGATTCTTGTCGATTACTTGTCAGATGTATTGAAAATACCATGTGTCAATTAATATTTTATAAATGAAGTTCGCATGACTTAAAAATTCATAACTATAACCTTTGTAACTAACGTGTAACGTTTGTGTTACCGGATTTGGTATCTGTTTATACCGGTTTACCCAAAATTAGAAAGATTACAGTCTTTACATGGTATCTCATAAACACCTGCCAAATTCTCAAGTTTATTTCCCAGGGCATCGTTCGCTAATTTTATTAGGGTGATTAAAATCAATAGGCCTAACGCTGTTCTTTTCAGGATGAAGTTTCATATTCATTAATTTTGATGGATGCGAATACGTGATTAACTGGTTAGTGGAAAGATTTTTATTAGGAGTAATGATGTGATAACTATTTTTACGGTTCAAGTAGGCTTTAAAGGCCTAATATAACCAAAGTTTTGTAAATTGCTCTTGGATGTAACTTTTGTCTTGTAAATACGGAAGACTGCGTGAGAGAATGCTTTGGGAAATGAAGCCCAGGCTACATTACATAACAGCTGGAAAACATGAAACCACTTTGGGTCTGTCGAGGTTATCCAAGTCGTATGAATGAGCTAAGCTATATTTTGTGATCAAACAATAGGCTTAATACCAATGCCGTGATTGCTGAAAAAAATAGGGTAGGTTTTAGTTTTCTGTTTTGGGCTGTAATCTAAGTCGTGGTACCGTAATTGGATCAAGTAAAGATAAACACCCCCAACCTTTTTTAGTTAGCTTTATAAGGCTAACTAACGAAAATATCACGACCTAACCTAACCAATCGTCAAGGGCGTACAGTTGACCTAACGATTGGTTAGGTTAAGTCAAGTCGTGATATTTTCGTTAGTTAGCCTTATAAAGCTAACTAAAAAAGGTTGGGGTGCTTATCTTTACTTGATCCCCGTAATTTACTAGTGTGTTTCCATTCAATTTTAAATTTAATAATAGGGACTCTAAAAATTGCAAGAATGTTAAAAGTTACAAAGTTACCCCTCCGTTAAAATTAAATAGGCTTACACAAAATTGTCGTATAACATAAGATTTTTTCCCGTATGCGAACTTGAAGTTCAGAACAATGTCATATTGATTTATATAAAGATCATTTTAACTCGTAATCTATATTTTCAAAGACACTCAATGTATTGAGATGAGGTTTTATATAAAGTGTGTGTGTGTGTGAGATACCTTTAAAGCATCTAGAAGTTGCACTAGCACTAGATGCAGGCTATTTAAATTAGATAATGTTATAGCACTTACAATATTTCAGAATCCGATTACTCGTTAACAGCTAACTTACGTGTATAGATTTGTCATATCGCACTATATACAGGGTGGTCCAAAAGTCCCTATTTTACTGAAATAATAGAATTTTTGGATAAAAATGTAACGAGTAATGGATATTTATTTATCAAGCTTAGGTCTAAGATTCCGCGTGAGCACCATCAGTGTCTCTGCAAATCTCAAATCTGTCCACTACATCGCGGAACACATTCTCAAACATCTCTGGGGTTATTTTAGCGACTGCCGCGACAGTGCGGGTTCGTAGGTCCTGCGGGTCTGTAACTCTTGTTTTGTAAACCTCGGACTTTATAAAAGCCCCATGTAAAGCAATCTAAATGGTGTTAAATCCGGAGATCGTGATGCCCACGGCCTGTTTCCACCATGTCCAGTCCAGCGATTTGGTAAGAGCTCATCAAGGTACGCCCGAACGATGTTTGCATAGTGACATGGAGCTCCATCTTGTTGAAAGACAACAGTGTCGAGAATGCCATCTGAACGAAGCTGGGGTTCAAGAAACTGCTGAAGTATGTCAACATAAATTGGCCCTGTTTTTCATTAGCCCAGATACGGCAATTATGTCGATTAACCGTTCCGCATGTGAGGAATGTCGCCTCATTGCTGAAGAGAATGTGGTTTAATGAGTTTTCGGTATGGATTTTTTCCATCAATTCTGTGCATATGGCGGCTCGTCTAGAATCTAGATAATCCTCTTCGTGTAACTCATGTAGCACTTGGATATGGTAACTTTTCTTTTTTAATGTTTATTTTAAAATCCTCAGAACAGTCGTTTTTGGTATGCTCAGTCTACGTGAGGTTGTGCGAGTTGACATTCTAGGATTTGTTTCAAAGGCATCTCTTACCAATTCGACATTTTCTTGAGAGGTACCTGGACGTCCAGATCTTGCCTCATCATGAACAGATCCTGTTCTTTTAAATTTACTGACCAGCTCGCGAATTGCTTTGTCTGTAGGTCCTGGTTTGTGAAATCTTCTTTCGAATTTTCTCGAATTTCTTTGCACTTCCCTTGGATACGTAGTGTTACTATCATCACACGTTCTTGTACATCCATCGTCTTAAAATAGAAAATAATTATTTCAGCAAAATAGATAGGGACTTTTGGACCACCCTGTATTCCATACATTCTTTAAACTGTTATCAATGCCTGGAATTAATTTCAACTTTTCAAAATTCAAAACTCTATTCCATTATTGTGAAGTTAACGCTGGTTTCTTACTCGACTGGAAGATGGGGTCAGTTTATTGGATAATATTAACTTTTACACCACGCCATTTTATGTTAATATACAGCCTACAGGGTATGGAGTAACGAGATATGAGAAATTAGAAATTTGTACGCGTAACTTAATTCTTTGACGGATAGAGCCTGATTGAATTTCGTAATAATATAACCTTTTTGAATCTTGAAAATATTTAATTATTCTGAGGACTTTTAACATTTTGTTTTATGACATTTTGTTTGCATAAAACGGCTGCAGTGGAAATACCACTATTCAAAATGAAAATGTTTATTGGCAGACTATAGTCCATATGACAAATATTATTAATACAATGACAGTTCACATTCTAAGGATAGAAATATATACATAACAGTTGATTAGAAATAATACTGTAATGTCGAAGTTAAGTGGAGCTACAGACAGACGTTTTCGTACCAAGAATTCCATAGCTTAGAGCAGTGGTTCCCAACCTGGGGTCCGCGAAGGTAGTACTGGGGGTCCGTGAGCTTTCAATATTTCGAGAGGCTCCAATGAAAATCGTACATTTAACATACGATAAGGGCGCTTAGGCTAAAATTTCAAGTTTCCTTGCTCTTGGCTGGAATTATTAATACTTTTTTTAATACGCTGTATTTTAATTGCATACTCTCTTATATGTCCTTTATTTGATAGTGAAAAATGAGAAAACGAGTTAATTATTAGTTAATAAAAACAGTTTGTTTGGTAGACGGAATCTTTCAAAAACATGGGGTCCGTGGGAAAAAATAAAAATAAAAGGGGTCCTTTGTGGTGAAAAGGTTGGGAAGCACTGGCTTAGAGGATAAACGGCAGGACTCATGGATAGCTTGGATAATCGGGTTGGTTGATTTTTTAACTCTCTGCATCAGAATGTATTGAGCACGTCTTGTTACCTCGGAAGTTCTGGGACATTGCGGGTAGCAAACATTTGCGAAGCTGAGCATCTCGGAAGTAATTTCTGTAAGAGTCTGAAAGACCTGTTGTACAGCAAACTTAAGGTTCTGCCAGAACCTTTTTTATAGTTCACCCAGAGTTGCTATCCGTATATATTACTGCAGAAAGTACGAAAGAGAGTGTCTTAGCTTCACTTGTACAGAACCGAAAGTTCCTTATAATCATATTCGCTTTAGCACAAAGGCTTCGAGATTTTTTTATTTTTATATCCGAGTCATCACTCAATGAGCTGGTAATAGTTTGACCCAAATACTTAAATTCTTGTACTTCCTCATTGACCACCTTTCATTTTAAACCTAATATCAGCTGGCTGCTTACAGCTTTTAGGATGAAATTGCATAACCTTAGTTTTTGTAACATTAAAAAGAATATCATGTTTCTGCGAATACACTTGGCAGACTTTTAGTAGCCGATCCAGACCTATACCAGAGGGACTTATTCACACTATATCATCGGCACAAACTAAGTTATTTATCCTTGTGTTATCTATACAACATCCCACTGTTGCTTCATTGAGTGACGCAATTAATCCGTCAATATGCACATTAAACAACATAGGGGAGAGCAAGCAGCCTTGTCTCACCCGCAAGAGGAGCCAAAACATTTGGGTAGTACATTGTTCCACCTTACGGTAAAAGATTGGTGGGAATACTAAAATTTCAATAAATTTAATATGCACATGGGAACCTTCCTGTCTTCCAGTTTTTTAAATAAAATATTGTGGTTCACTCTATCATGCCTTACTTATCTAGGAAACAGCTATAAATAGTGGAATTACTGTTAATGTATTTAGATATTGTTTCTTTAAGTACATAGATAGACAGGTGAGTTGAGTGGGACCTTTTTAAAACCAAACTGATTAGATGTCCATAGGTAATCATTTAATCGGAGTAACAAGAGGTTTTTCTAGTAGTTTCGAGAAGCAGGAAGCGACAGCAATAGGCCTGTAATTATTGCTGGACAGAATGTCTCCATACTTATTTGACCAGGTGCAAGATATATACCCTCATGAACTCTGCAGGGATATAGCTATGAGCAAGCATGGTTGATAGGAGCAATGATATATGCATATATACTACGTCATTGGCATATTTTAAGTGCTCCTTCGATAGGTCATCTACCCCTGACGCCAGAACCAGTCTTTATATCTTTAATTAACTTCTTTACTTCGGGAACTGATATCATAGTATTTTCCCTTGTCCCTCCCACAGTCGTTCGCTGCAATCTATCTTAAGATTATCCTACTCACACTGTTAAGAATGTTAGAGTAATGGTTTTTCCACAGCTTTGCAATTTCGTCTTCCCCCGACACCCCATCTATTGTCGGAGGGAGGACACTTTTGACACCCGTTTGATTCTAACAAATTTCCAATTTCCAAAATTTGTTGTTATTGTTATTTATGCGAGCTTCACAGGCTTTTGATGCTCGAATAGACTCGTCTTCCCGTTTACATCGCCTTTATGGCCGCCTTATACTGACCCCTACTTCTACACACAGTCACGTATACTGCTCCTAATCTGGGTCTATTATGAAAGCACCACAAATCGTAAGAGTCTTTCGATTCCCTGTTGAGGGGGCAATAAAATCATTCATCCAGGAATAATCTTAGTATGATAGTTGTAAGATTTAATCAGGGAGCTTCTTGCTTCTCTTAGCAGGGATACTATCTTACTATATTACCTATCTATGAGTTTACAGTGAGATTCATTTATTATAGACATCTTGTACAACGAATCGATTGCGAAATTAGTGGAGGGAGGGGAGAATAACAGAATGACAATTCTTCCAAATTATAAGCGAAAAGTATCATTATATTATAGTATGAGGCAAATCATCTCAGGTTTATAACAGTCAATTAGCGCGCGAATTGTTATACATTAAATGAATAATGAGTAATGGCAATACGGAAGTGACGACCATTCACTACTGTACAATGTACATACCAAACTCTGATTATATATAATTCATCAGTGAAGAAAAATTATAGGTATTCGTCTCGCGGAACTGGATTAAGTGAACAGTCTTAATTAGGCCTACTTATACATATACAGTATATGTAGACGATCACCAGAGGGCATAAATTTCTTTAGGAAACTGAGAACATTATTAAAACAAACTTCTATGAATTCCTATAATCAAAGTTTAACCTTGGTTGATTTTTGTCATTTACGTTTATATTGGACTTATTGGTTAAGATTTAAAATAAACGTACCCATTATTTGTAGTAGATAGACTTCAGCAGCGCAGAGAACTGTCATAGGACTATGGCATGGTTCTGATTAATCAGTTAATCATTGTTTCGAATTAATCATTAATTAATCAAAAAATATTTTTAGAAAATGAAGGTGATTAATTTTCCTCATAATTTCAGCATCATTTTACCTTAAATTTTGTAATGTATCATTTGAATTTGGCACATTTTTGCGTATATAAACTGTCTAATCCGCCCATGCTGATTTCTTGAACTAAAGCAAACTAAATGTTTGAACAAAATGTTTTCTTCGATCTTATCTCACGCAAAAGAAACAATAAAGCTCTTTCTTACTCTTTTCAGAAGTATTCAAATGTTAATTTTTAATCAGTTAATCATTGAATAATTAGAAAATTTCATCATTCATCACTTTTTCCTAAAAATGATTAATTAACCATGCCTTACATAGGACTGATGTCTTTGGAAACAGGATAAGCAATAAATTAGGGAAATAGTTACATTGGGCAAGTGTTTATGATGTACCGTGAAAAGACTAATATCAACGTATTTGATGAGGATTTTGGGCAAGCGAAAATGTAGACATCATAACCTAGGTGGTTTGGGGAAAATTGGTCTAAGCCAGTATAGTTACAGTTGTGTTTTTCAGTCACGTTAACTATATATATATATATATATATATATAATATATACCGAGCATCTTGAAAAGAGCAAACATTGTCCCTATATATAAAGGAGGGGACAGATCTCAAGCAAAGAACTGTAGACCAGTGTCATTGACGTCCCACCTCACCAAAGTATTTGAAAGAATAGTTAAAGAGAAAATTTATGATTTCCTGGAGACACGGGAAAGATTCAACGAAAATCAGCATGGATTCCGGTCAGGTAGATCATGCCTATCACAACTAATAGAGCACTACAACAATATCCTAGATGCATTGGAAGGCAATGACAACTACGATGTTATATACACAGATTTTGCTAAAGCTTTCGATAAATGTGACCATGGTATAATAGCACATAAAATTAAAGACATGGGAATAACAGGCAAAGTGGGAAAATGGATCTACAACTTCCTTAGTGATCGTCTGCAGGTCGTCAAAATTCAAGGTATATCATCATCAGAATCGGAAGTACGCAGCTCAGTACCACAAGGGACAGTAATGGCCCCACTCCTGTTCATTATCATGCTAGCAGACATAGACAGCGGAGTAAACAGAAATAGTATAGTAACATCCTTTGCAGACGATACAAAGATCAGCAGAAAAATCAGCTATGTACATGACGTGGAGGCCTTGCAGAGGGACACGAACAAAATATACAAATGGTCAGAAGACAACAACATGTCATTCAACGCCGAGAAATTTCAGCTCTTGAGATATGGTAGAAAAGAAGAACTTAAACAGACTGCATATTATGCTCCAGATAGACAGGAAATTCAGAGAAGCATGAAAGCGATTGATCTCGGGATAATAATGACAGATGATGGGAAATTCGAAACACAAAATCAGATAGCGATAAATAAAGCAAAAAGAGTCGCCGGACAGGTTCTAAGAACGTTCAAGAGAAGGGACAGGACAGTAATGATTCCCCTGCTAAAAACACTGATTATACCAAAACTTGAATACTGCTCAGTTTTGACGTCCCCATATAAAAAGGAAGAAACTAATAAACTAGAAGAAACGCAAAGGCATTTCACAGCCGAGATTGATGGCTGCAAAGAACTCAACTACTGGGAAAGACTACGTAAACTAAATTGTACTCACTGGAAAGAAGAAGAGAGAGGTACATCATCATCTACATATGGAAAATGATCGAAAAATGGTACCAAACCTAAAACTAAACCAATTACCATTCAAACAACACTGGAAAATAGGAAAGGCAGAATGTGTAGTGTTCCCAAATTGAAGGCACGACAAGGGACCTCCTCAACCCTGAAGGAAAATAGCTTGGTTGTCAGGGGCCAAGACTTTTCAACCAGCTTCCTAAGGACCTCAGAAACGTAACGGGGGTCAAAGTTGAAGTCTTCAAGAAAAGACTGGATGCCTGGCTCAGGACAGTACCAGATGAGCCGGGCGTGCCTGGCTATGTACGGTGGAGAGCGCAAGAAAGCAACTCGCTCTCCACCAGGCCAGACCTAGAGGCGGGGCCACCAGCTTGACCTCCGTGTGAAGAGAGACCAACGCACGAAACAACATAAGGTTCATAAGGTGTATATATATATATATATATATATATAACGAAGTAGTACTGGGTTTAAGATGTAAAATGTTTCCAAGTTAGTTTATGAAAAAAAAATAACGTGTCCATGATTGAATAGTTCTTAATCTTTAACCCAACACACACACACACACACACACACACACACACACACACACACACACACACACAATAGTATATAGGTCTATGAGATCGCCAATTTTAACGTTAAAAGCATAGAGGAGAATGCAGTGTAGGCATATGAGAATGTAAGCTAAGGTATGGTAAAACTTGTATTTGCGAAATAGATTTATTAGTTATATACCCAAACAGTTTGAGTAGAGAAAGCTGATGAAGACTGTGTGACTGTTTACGCATGATTCGACAAATAAAAGCAGACAAATTTCAGTGACGTCAAGGAGGAAACAAACTTTCACAGATGACTCAAATACAAACCAATGAAGGGCGCTCATAAAGATTCTTTAATTAGAAAAAAAGTATCGTTCCTTTCATAAGTTATGAGCCTACGTACAGGAACTACGTGGCTATACATACTATATTCTCTGTTGTGGGGACTTGACATTCATGCGACTTGCTGGAAACGTCCCCTGGCAAAGGCATATTTTCTCGTTTATGTAAAATGTTTCTTTATGTAATACCTAATTTCTGAATTCATGGCAAGATATATATATATATATATATATATATATATATATATATATATATACAGGGTGGGTCGTAAGTTTCCATACATAGGAAAAATAAACATTTTTTTATGGACAACCATTTTTATTTATATAATATGCTCTACATGGTTGCCATTGTTTTGAAAACACATTTCAATACGTGTTCCCCACTGTTGATGAACACGCATTAGCACAGTTGACGTTATGCTTGTAATGGCGTTGGTGATACGTTCCTTTAGATGATTTATGTCTCGTATCTTTTCCTGATACACCATGGCCTTCAAGTGCCCCAAAGATAGAAATCAAGGGGGGTGAGATCTGGGGATCTGGGAGGCCACTCCACAGGACCACGCCGACCAATCCAAGCATCCGGAAACTGCTGATCCAAATACGACGCACGTGAAGACCATAATGAGGTGGAGCTCCATCTTGCTGGAAGTAAACTGGGAAGTTACCTTCCTCGTTTAGCAGGGATGGGAAAATCTCTTCTTGCAACATGTTAAGATACCTTTCGGCATTAAGATTTCCACTGACAAAATTGATCCAATAATTCTGTCACCCCATATCCCGGCCCACACCATCACTTTACCGGCACCTTGCATCTTCGTCGGACTCAGCCAGTTAGGGTTAGCATTACTCCAATAACGTATGTTTTGCCGATTAACCTCTCCATTGACGTAAAAATTTGCTTCATCAGTAAACAAGATCTTACAAACGCATATTCTTAGGGTATCTGAAACATAAAAACAAACGTTTAAATTTTCCTATGTATGGAAACTTACGGCCCACCCTGTATATATATATATATATATATATATATATATATATATTATGAATAAAACCACGAAGGAAAAAAGAAACACAAAGGGGTGCTCAAGCGCTTTCGTCTAATGACATCCTCAGGAACATTAGACGAAAGCGCTTGAGCACCCCTTTGTGTTTCTTTTTTCCTTCGTGGTTTTATTCATCATAAATACTTTTCACGTGTCACTTTCGTGAAATAATTTCATATATATATATATATATATATATATATATATATATATATATATATATACACACACACACACACAGACAGTGCATGGAACAAGGAACTCTTCTGGGAAATGCAAGGGTCACTCGCAAAGAGGTCCCATAAATATAGCTTCCCCCTCACCAGTTATCTGCAAAGCAGACTATGGTATTTGTCATTTACCATTACTTATTCGGACTATAGTGGATTTAATTATCCCAGAAGAGTTCCTTGTTCCATGCACTGTCTGTGTCACTGTGTGTATCATAAAAAACTCAGGAGACCATTCTGAGTTCATTCCCATATATATATATATATATATATATATATATATATATATATTATATTTATATTGTCAACTTTCAGATTACTCATAACATGTTCCTACTGTACTCAGTAGTTGGATGGATGACCGTCCTGCGTTCAGATGTAGTGACCCGTGGTTCGGATACCACTTAAAGCTGTAGGTCCTTTCCGTTGCGTGACCTTTGTCTTTACGAAGGAAGTTAAAAACCTCGAATATTTTTATATACCAGTATATGCTTAGTTTAAAATTAATGCGGAGCTACAGCCAGTGGCGTAGATAGGAGTGAAATTTGAAACTTTACCGTGTTGGTTTGGGGGAAGGGGCCCCTTCACAAACCAACACCGTTTATGGTTAATTTGGAACCAAAATATGTAAAGCCTATTAAGTTTCTTTGTCTAATTAATTAAATATTATGAATGAGCGAGAAGGGTTACATTCTTTAATGCGAAGAGAGAAATTCAGAAAGATAAGAGTATATATTTCAAAACGTACGAAATCGGTATTAGCAAAAATAAATGTGGAAGAGTTTGAGACACGTTTACATCAAATTTATAAATATAATGTATAAAAAATATTTGTAAAACTCCTTTTTTGCTTTCATCTCCGCAAAATGACCCAGTTTCTTTCGTGGAGTTGCTGGAAATAGGAAAAACAAAAAATATAAAAATATTTTTTTTCTAAATTTTGAAGAATATAAACTAGGCCCTTCGGGCCCCTGGGCCAGTGGCATTTTACCACCAACGTCACCCCCAATTGCTACACCACTGGCTACAGCACAATTCGGAATGTTCGAATTGTGTTGTAGATCAAAACAAGATAGCGTAGAAGTTCTCTCGCCAGCTAACCCAAAGGCTGATAGATAGGTTATGATACTCGGGATGAGGGAAGGATTTTCTTAACATCTGAGGAAAGTGTTATAGTTAGACTTCATAGTGTATTTTAATGATGTATAGTTTTATAGGATACTCTTAAAATTCTAGGTCAGTTTTGGCGAGGGATTAAGATTGTTCGCGAGCATCCTTGACACATTTAAGATATTGTGCCCTTGGCATTGGCTATATGTTGGTCTAGGATCAGTGCCAAAGTTATTGTTAGTTACTTTAAGACTCGTTAAAAACTACTTTAAAGATGTGCGCAAAAGCAACTTTTGAAGATTTGGTGAAATAATCCTTGGAAACAACGTAATATTTTGAAGTCGTTTTTCCAAATATTTTCAATATTCAGTAACATTCTTGAACCACAACGGCATATTCTATTCATTTTTTTTAAGCACCTTGCTATGAATGCGTTAAAATTAAATTCAGTCCTATTGTACAGGGTGTCCCATAAGTCCGGCATCATAGGAGAAATTAATATTTTTCTATTTCTACAAACCATAATTCATATTTTTCTCTTTCTACACGCCATAATGTCTGTGAGCAAAGAAGAACGAATCCAGATAATTCTACTCATAGGAAATCGGAGTCAAAGAGAGGCCCTGCTGAATTTAACAGACTGCATCCAGACCGCGAGCCAATAACACAGAGTTGTGTTAGCAGACTTGTTGCAAAGTTTAAGGAAACAGGATCCATAGAAGATAAACCACGCAGTGGACCTTGAAGGAGGTCCACTGACGATGATACAGCTACTGCTATCCTGGCTCATTTTAACAGAAGTCCCAATAAGTCTCTTCGGCGATTGTCCGCCGAGACAGGAGTGTCGAAAAGTAGCATCCATCGCATTCTTCAGGATCACAAATGGCATCCATATAAACTTCAGATCCTACAGAAATTAAGCGATGATGATCCCGACCGGCAGATGGAATTTTGTGAATGGGCTACGGAACAATATGCTCGGGATGCCAATTTCCCGTCCACCATTCTGTTCATTGACGGCTGTTTTTTATGAAAATGGTGAGGTAAATCGACAGAACACCCGCTACTGGTCTCAAAACAACCCTCACTGGTATACCTCTTCGAAGGAACAAGGTGCATCTCGGGTGATGGTATGGTGTGGCATCTGGAAGGATCGCATCATAGGCCCCCCCTCTTTTTCGATGAACATGTCACTGGAGGCACCTACCTACGTATGCTCAAGGAAGAAGCATTTCCCAGTGTCTTGAACGAGAAGGAAATTTCCCAACATGGTTCCAGCAAGACGGCGCTCCTGCACATTACAGCACCCAAGTAAGGGAATACCCGTACCAACAATTCCCTGGTCATTGGATAGGACGTCGAGGGCCTGTGGAATGGCCAGCTAGAAGCCCGGATCTCACGCCACTAGATTTTATCTCTGGGGCCACTTGAAAGCGCTGGTATACGCAGAGAAAATTAGGAGTGTTGAACATTTGCGGCAGCGCATTATTGGGGCATGTAACACCATTACTCCTGACATCATTCACCGTGTGCTTGCTGACTGGGTATCACCTCTGAATTTGTGTATTGAAAACAATGGTGGACATATTCAGCACGTTCTGTAAATAAAAGCTTTTGTTTTGCCTTTTATTATTATTTTTCCTATGATGCCGGACTTATGGGACACCCTGTATATTGGTATGAAAGTTTTCTTAGCTCATACCGAATTCCAGGGTTACATAATTGAAGCTAATACCGCACGCGTTTTGTTTGACAATTATTGTACTCAAGTTGAAGATGTCCTTGCGATAAAATGATGGTCATTAGGTAGATAATATACAGGGTGTCGAGAATTATCTGTACAATTTTTGGCTGTTATTAAAAGTCAACATGAAGTGTAGAAATTCCAGTGTTGTCCCATTTTACAGAGAATCTCATTAAGTTTTTTCTGATACCACGTTTTGACAAGTGTTTTAGAAATGTACGGGTGACAGACATTGATGATTTAAAAGCAAGAATCACAGCTGCTATTGAGCGAATTGATGTGGATATGCTGCAGCGTACATGGCAACATTTGGAGTATCGATTGGATGTTTTGCGAATCACTAATGGTGCACATATCGAATGTTTGTAACAACGTTACTTTAATAAAAGAAACTTTTGAAAATACAGATTCTAAATAATCTTGTTTAAGAATTTTACGTGTGTTATCAAGAATTTTATTAAAAGATGAAATTGTACAGATAATTTTCGGACACACTGGAATTTCTAAAAAACTTGTCAAAACTTGGTATCAGAAAAAACTTAATGAGATTCTCTGTAAAATGGGACAACACTGGAATTTCTACACTTCATGGTTGACTTTTAATAACAGCCAAAAATTGTACAGATAATTCTCGGACACCCTGTATTAAGAAAGGTATTATGTATGAGCATAACTACGAGGCTAATGGTGTGACTATTTTCTAAGCATGCTTACACCGTGTTTTTTTTTTTTTTAAGCCTTTCATATTTTCAATTTCTCGCATCCTCTTAGATTCACTGGGCACGTGTTCATGCAGTTTAACAGTGAAGCGAAATGTAATGATGGAGTTGCTTAACCTCCCACGCAACATCTAAGGTCATATGATCGAGGGGACCTATAGCTTTACGCGAGATCCGAACCACGGGTCGCTGCATAATCTGAATGCGGAGGACGGTCTTCCATCCAACTTCCGTCCGGACCTAATGTCGCTTAACTTCGCTGATCGACGCGAAGAGATGTTACGACATTAATCACGACGTATCGCAGTCATTTGAAAATCATTTGAAAAAAAATTGGTTAACTGCTCTATTGGTAAACGTAGTACGAATAGTAAATATTTATATAGTTAGTCGTCTCCCACTCGGCTTACAAAGAAATGGTAACAGTCCATAAAAAGTTTCATAAGCAAATTGCTTTTTATTGCTTGAACCATATACTCGTAGGTAGCAAATTTTGTGAATTGCTTTTAGAATTTATAGCGGTTTTCTTAAGAAACATTCTAAAAATAATGAATACTTTTGAAGGTAGACTGATCATTGTGAGCGTGCGTATATATATATATATATACATTCAACTGCAAAGAACACGCAGTATAAATAACGTAAAGAACGACGCTTGTATAGGAGATATTCCGCGCAAGACGAGAAAGAGAAAACAACAAATGAAAAAATGAAGTACCACCTGGGAATCGAACCCGGGATCTTCCGATTGCCGGTATAATTTTAAATACAGGATGCTCACAAACTTCCAGGACCGATTCAATCATGCAGCTGCACAATTGAATCGGTTGTGGAAGTCTGTACAAATATTTTCAATGGTTTTGCCATTACGCGGTCGTTCATGGACCCAGGTACGAGCCAATATGCGTTGTTCAATCGTATAGTTGCTGCTATCACACATTTTAAATGGATCTGAAAGAAAAGAGAAAATCAGTTAGTATTTTACTGGGGTGACAAGACATTGTGGACACCCTGTACAGTAGCATTGAAAGTAATTTTGTGAATTTACTCAATAAAAAAAAGGTGCGTTTTTGCGACTACGATCATCTAAAATTGAGGAATAACTTGTCTTGTTCTATTAGTAGTTGAACAGGAAAAAAATATATCTTGACTTACAAGATATATATATATATATGTTAATCCATTTTTTTAAGTCTTTTAATTTTAAGAAGACGCGGAGTTGGGAATCATAGAGGCCTAATTAACGGCTTAACAATAGGTTTTCTTGTTGTTGCAAAGAATGTTGAAGTCGTTTAAACTCGTTTAAAATAAATACCATAAATAGCTTCTGTATTTTTTTTAATTTTCAGGAAATAATGTGTATAGGCATCCCCATAATACATTAGTACGTGCTACCAGTGGCGTATTAAGGATTTTTGGGCTTGGGGCCAAAATATTCTTCCTGCCCCTCAACAAGATAAATCTTCGAGTCTTGTAAATTAATAAAACCATTTATTTCTAAATAAAATAATGCGAGTTTTACGCATTAACAAGCTGCTACAATTACATCAAACCAATTGCACGACAACCAGTCCATTACTAATCTACTGTATAAAAGCTGATCACAAAATCATCCACCATCAGTCTACAAAAGTTTTTTGCGCTGCTTCATATCACTAAATTTTCCAATCACAAGCTCAGTATTTAAATTCTGCAAAATATCGTTTTCGACGCATAACAATGACAGACTTTCAATCAATTTCTTTTGGGTTAGCATTTGACATTTAACATTTTTAATCATGCTCAAATGAGAAAAAGAACTCTCCACAGTTGCATTTGACATCATCAAACGCAAATAAATGCGATAAGCAATGAAAGCATTTGGGAAAACAGGCCTCAATTTGTGAATTTCCTGTAGTATTACTAATGGGCGAGTGTCAGCTAAAGCGTTTTGTTTGACAAACTGTACAAAATGCTGAAACTCAAATGGGAAGTTTTCCTCAAAATCATTTGGGTAATGGACTAGCCAGATTTTTTGATGCTTTTGATGCTTCCTCTGAAGTTAGTTGAGAGAGATTTTGAGCATTCCAAATTTATCATTAATATCATTATAAACATCGGCCCCTAAAACAGCTGGGCCCTGCCCCCCCCCCTTAATACGCCACTGTGTGCTACACATGTAGGCTAACAAGTTAGGTTAGGTTAAATTAAGTTTCGATGATGATAGTTTTGACAATTTAGTCATTCAATCCTGGTTTTTTTTTTTTTAAATGTCTGGATGTATGTATGATACACCTAATGTTTCAAATTTTAGGTGTATTTTCAAAATCATAAATGTATCATTTTATATATATATATAAAATAATTATTATAGTTATATATAATTGTCTAATTTTAATTTATGATGCCAGCAATTACATGTTTTATTAGAAAGTTTATTGTATTTTGTATATTTTTTTTTAAAAGATTTTACCTGGAGGCTGAATTTGTTTTGTGATAATTCTTTAATCTTATCAATTATTATTTAAGTGTAATAGTACATGTTGATGCAAATTTCAAGGTGTAATTTTGAAATTTTACCTGTATAATACACCTAAAAAATACACAAAAAACCCAGATTCAATCTATCTTCGTTTCGAGAATTTGGGATTTCAAACTATGAGCAAGTGAAAAGAAAAAATACTGACTCGGTTCAGTGGGTTACGTTAGGTTAGTGTAGATCAGTGGTAGGCAACCTTTTTTGAAACTGGGTCAATTTGATTTATTGGTAATTTGATAATGGGTCAGTGTTCAAAATTTAAATCAAAATACACTATTTTCGAGACATTTTAAAATAAAAAACACTCGTGTAATAATATTTATTATTTTATATATACACTATGTACTACAACTGACCCGCGAGTCAGAGGTTGCCGACCACTGTTGTAGATTAAGCTAAAGGTCGATAATTTTTTACCTCTCCAGAATACTGGTCAATACACAATTTTTAACCGACAAAAAACTACATGATTTACCCTAATTTTGATATGCCGAGTCCAAAAATGCAATAAAATTATCTTGTTGATTTCGAGGTACGCTTTTCATTAAATTAATAAGTAATTTTTACTGTGCGTTTGATTGATTGGCTATCTGCTTGCTGGTATGGGCTGTATGTCGTGCATAAATGTACACCTTCCATAAATGTCCACCGGACATCTCAACAATGAAACACTGCTACCAAGGCAGATATAACCGCAATAGTGGGGGACTTCTCTTAGTTCTTGCAGAGGGGAGACCCGCACATCTTACAAGAGGAAATCACGTAGCACACGA
Organism: Bathynomus jamesi; assembly: GCA_023014485.1. Classification (NCBI taxonomy): domain Eukaryota; kingdom Metazoa; phylum Arthropoda; class Malacostraca; order Isopoda; family Cirolanidae; genus Bathynomus; species Bathynomus jamesi. The sequence continues at coordinate 633,255 of JAJOZX010000942.1, forward strand.
CACTTTCCAGCTAAGAAATCTAACTAAACTCTGTCTGTACTAACTATTTCACGATCTTTTAATCATTTATCAATTGTATTTTGAAATGTAATCCACTTTGTATGTATTTATTCTAAAGACTCTTGTTCCATTTTATGAGAAAAAGGTTTATAGAAACCTGCTCGCATCTGAAAATTTTGTCAGTCATAACTATAAATCGAGTCGTGATAGAATTTTGAGTATTATCATAGTTAATTTGGACATGGTGATTTCGTAGTAAAAAATCCTTTGTGTCACTTAAAGACAACGTTGAAAATTGTTGTCTAGTGCAATTTATTTAACCTCTTTCGTAACGGCAAATGTCGTGTGACGAAGGGGACTTACTTGTAGCTGGACACTACCTTATTTAAACAGCTATTCGACGGGCAAACTTCGCCGTCACGTTCTGAAAGTCGACTGAACTAAGAAAATGAATGAACCATTTCATAGAAGCAGGTAATTTTTAGATATTTTCACGCAAAATTAAATTGTAATTGCTTTCGAGTCTAAATTTGAGTATTTTGAATGCATTGTACACGCAGTAATACATCAACTTTGGGTAAAATAACTTTAGATACCCAGTGTATAGGATCTCTGTGGCGAATAAATGCTGCATACTTCAATATCGTACAGTAATTAAAAAAAGTTTAACTTTTTTATCGTAAACATTTATTAAACTCGAATTTGCAAATGGAATAATAATAATAAATATCTGACATTAACGGTTTCGGGGGTTGAAATAGCAGGTCTACCTTATACATGTCTGTGCGTCGCCCATGCAACTACTGAACAGATTCAACATAACTTGACGTCTCTGATCTAGCGAGTAGTAATTTTCCGACAAGGCCAAGCCATAGCTCCCTACGCATAGACGAGTGCAGTGGTGGTTTTTTGCTGGCGGGTCATTTTTGTTACTTTTGATTTTTAAAAAAACGAAATTGGGTCACAATAATTTATTTAATATTTTTAATGAGAAACTTTTTGTTGGATTTTAGCTGCTAATGTTTTGATCCGAGGTTTATATTTAAACTCGTATCTGTGCCAAGGCGATTCCTAGTGGTGGATTTGACGAAATTCATGGAGGAAAAACAAATGTTCACACGAATAATAAGAACCAAACATTGTTAGCAGAGCTAATGCTAGCTTTTTCATTGATGCGAAAGAATTTGGTAAATAGTTCCATTCTGCAAGAATAAGATTCTCTACTCTTTCTATTGATTGTTGTTCTCTGGTTACACCCAAAATTGACGACTCCAATTCCTTTTCTCGTAACTTCAGATTAAGATCAATAAATTTAGTCTTTCATACTGCACTTTCTTGGAAGTCAACTAATTCCATTTCTAAATTACCACTGTCAAACCAATGAAAAGCTGATAACTGAAGATCTTCAAATTGAATAGTATGGACCATACGTTTAAAAACGTTTCAATGTGTATCATCTGTTTATTTCGGTGGGAGAATAAAATAATTTTAAAACTGTAAGGCAGAAAATATTAGAAATTAGTCATATTTTATTTAAATAAGAGTTCGTGGGTCACTAAAAATTGCCTCGTGGGTCAGTGGTTCGCCATCACTGGGTCACTAGTGCATAATGAAGGATATGGTCAGAGTAGAAATTTGTTTCGTGCGTGAATATGATATTCGAATGGTTTTAGGTAGAGGTGTTAACCAATGCTCATGTACTGATAAAACTACGCAAAACCTACCTATTATCCAGTCGGTCCACGCTCGCATTACAAAGTGCAATTTCACGCAAAAGATTTTGAAACAGTAAAATTTTTTAGCCAGTGAGAACATAACATTTACTTTAAGATCGCGAGCCAGTTACATTCTTAATGCAACTCGCAAATTTAGACTCAGTCTCTAGGATGTAAAGCTCCAAATTTTGATACCTGTCATTTTATAAATTTACAGACCGACCGAATTTTTCTCTATTTAACAAGCGTGGTCTAACTACGTAATAGGTAGACTCGGCTCCACAATTGCACTACAAACCAAATAAGAAGAAACATTTATTGCTAAAAGTACTTTACAGTGGTTATAAAATTGGACATACACAAGCTTAATTTTTTTTTTCACTCGGTTGACAGATCTGTAAAGAAAAGTAACGGAGCTTGTTGCAAATTTGTAGCTTAAAGAAAAGTAACGGAGCTTGTTGCAAATTTGTAGCTTAGTACGAGTAATATATTGAATTATTATTACTAATGATTAAAAATAAAGGAATTTCCCTGCAGTTACGCCTCTTAACAAGTTATAAACTCTGATGGTTTTGGAAAAAAGTTCGCCTACACGCCTAAAATTTCTAAAAAACTAAATTACTAAATTGTAATATTGTATTTCTTCGAATATTTCGTTTTTTTTCTTTACTGATCAGTAATTTTTTTTATACTTTTTTAATTTTTATTTTTCTAGGCGAACTTTTTTCGAAATTGTACATGACAGTAAAAATATTAAGGTGTATTAATTAATTAAACATAATTTTGTTTAGGATCTAAATTTAGGCCAACCTCGTTTTCTAGACTGAATTAATATACGTTCTGAGACCAGCTAAAAGGGTTATTTATACCCAGTCTAGGCCCTTATGATAAATAGGGGACCCTATTCCTATACCCTAAAAACTAATAGGCCTAGCTTAAAACCCAATAAATTATTTGCCCCCCCCCCTCCCCCCCCTGCAATTTCGCTGTCCTTATCGTGACGACATAACTTAAAGAAATTTGTATTAAACTGTAAACAATATTTGTTTTTATAGCTACTTGGCTAAAAAATAACATGTTTGGGAGTATTTTTGTGCAGCTTAACAGATTCAAGGACAATGTCTGCCAAATTTTATATAATATATATATATATATATATATATATATATATATATATATATATATATATATAGAGTGAGGGGGTGAAATGAAACATTTTTTTTTTTTCATATTAGCCAATGAGATGGTTTCTTATGGTTGCGCCTCCTTATCGACGAATCAGAAACGAGGTTCGGGGTACACACCATAAGATCCCCTTTAGGGGGTTTGAAGGCACCTCCCTACCGTCTACTCCATATAGTTGCCAGATTGGCCTACATGTCGCAATTCTGGCCATTTTAGCACTGTTTCGCCCTAATTTATTCTACATTTTGTGACTTGCTACTTAATTAAATATGGTAGCCTAGTATCAAAAAATATTACCATTGTCTGCTTTATATATTGCCAAATAATGCTAAAGAATTCTTTTTTATATCCATTTGGATACTACTAATGCCAAATTTAATTTTCTCGTGTATATAGCGAGGGTAAGTAACGTTGGGTCTGTAGTTTGATGGATGACCGTCCTCCGCGTTCTGATGATGTAGTGACCCGTGGTTGGGTCCTGCGTAAAGCCGTAGGTCCCCTCCGTCACACGACCCTCGTCGTTACGAAACTGATTTAAAAGAACTCCCAAAATACGCGCGCATCTCGTACGGTCAATCCATTTTACTCGCATCGTGCCTCTTGAATTATTCATCTCAAACGCTCTCGCTTTTGACAATGAACTTGTCAAACGAGTCTCTAACCCATACACATAAACCTGTTGCTGCATCTACATTCAATCACTTCCTACTGAGGCTTTTATCGCGTCCATGACTCGCTTGCCCACTCTACTCTACTTTTAGTTCCGAATGTTTCTACCTCTCGCGCCAAACAGACGCCTAGAACATATGAATTCTTTCATAACCTCGAAACTTTTGTTCACCACAATCTCTCTCTCTCTCTCTCTCTCTCTCTCTCTCTCTCTCTCTCTCTCTGAAAAGACCTTACTTTTATTTAAATTCACTTTCAATAATCTCCTTTCACAAATATCCACGAAACTTTTCACTCTTCCCTTTAATTCGCTTGTTTCGGCTTTCTTTTTATGAAGTGGTACGGTTACAGCTTTTGTTCAGTCACCTGGAAACACCCACTTTACTACGCTTTTTGACATCTTTCAGTCATTCAAACCCCATTCTACCCCCACATTTAATCTCTCTATACACCATCAATTCCTGCTGTGCTGACTTTTTTTTTTTTTTTTCAGCTTGCATACTACTCATTCAACTAATTTTGTCTTCCTGTCCTTTGTATACACTTCTACATACGCCACCAAAATAATATTTGCTTTATATTCATCTACATCACCTACCAGCTTGCTTAAATATTCTTCAAATCTTTCGCATATTTGTTTATCTTACTCGTACACTAACATAATGACATTCTCATATTTCACATTACCAGTCCTTTCACCAGAATGACCTTTACGCTTCTTATTCCTTCAGAATAAATGTTTTACACGTACTGCCCATTCATTTTCCTTTCCAAGTTTTCAACTACTCTTTTTTTACTACTCGCTTGTCATTCTTACATTCTTTCTACAATTTATTACATCTCTTTTCATCACTGTTATGCAGGCTGCGTTCGTAACATTCTTTTCCCGACTTTCTTTTGTTTCAAATTCTTCACTGGTTCACCCTATCTTTCCAACAGCCATTTGTCTTTCTCTTCGCTTCATTTCGCACACACACACACACACACTCTTCATTAAGCGTTCTTTATGCACATTCCACATATTAAGTATGTCCACTTGTTCACCATTTCCCTTTTCAAACACTTGCTCTACTCTTCCTCTAGGGCAGTGATTCCCAACCTTTTTTAGGCCAACGACTCCTTATGTCCATCAATATTTGCTGGTGTCCCCTCATAAAGATAATATTACAGGAGAAGTGATAAGTGATTTATTAATAGAAGGTAACAATTTTACAGTTTTTCTTAAGATTAAAATACATTTTGTATCGGGGCGGTGACGCCCACATTAGGAACCACTGTTCTCGGGCTACTTCGTGGTTATGTCCAAACACCGCTCCTCATAGATCAGCAAAGTTAAGCGACATTAGGTCTGGATAGTAGTTAGCTGGGAGACCGTCCTGCGCGTCAGGATGATGTAGCGGCCGGTGATTCGGATGCCCTAAATCTGTAACCGTTTGTTACCCCCCCCCCTACCCCCGACAAAATCTTTTTCTGTACTATGTTACCGCCTCATTCTAATTCCCGAATATCAACACTTAAACTAAGCTTAAAGACAGCTTTTGTATTACATATACCTCTCGGTATAGCTGTACTCACTAACACACAATTTGAGACTCTTCTCTTATTACACAGAGATTTTCAAGTAACTGATAAACATCCAATGGTCCACGTTTCGTATTTTTATAACTGTGAACATAATTTTACATTATATTTTTGGTTAGGTAAAGGTTAAAAAGGAAAAACTAAAAGTTGGTAGATAAGAGAGTTATTTCTAAATATAGTTTAAGGTCTTCCCGAGAATGAATTTGTTTTTCAGAACGAAAGTATATAAACTCCTAAGCAATTAAAAATGTAATTGTTTTCAAATGAAAAATGAAAGCGCTTTTGTTGCAGAAATTGACCAATAAATTTTATAACGATTCAAACCCACAAATGGTAAAAAGATTGGGCAAAATGGTTGTAGAGAGAATTATGATTGGTGTAAAACTGATTAATGGTACGACCACGAGGTATGAAGATGTTCGTGAAAGGTGTGGAGTGAAAATATCACTGGAGACGAAGTGAAAATATCAGGTCATCCCATAAGTAATGTCGTTTTTTACGGTAGATTAAGTTTAAACTAGACCTACTCGGTTTAAGCATAAATTTTCCGAAGGTTATATCTAAGAGGAGGTCTGTCGTGTTTCGTTACATACTTTACAGACCTTGACCAGTGAAGACATGTGTTTTGCTTTGTGAACCCATCATAAACATGGCGGTATCAGAAGAGCATATCAGGCATATAATGCTTTACGAGTTCAAAAAGGGAATAGTGCTACTGAAGCAACGCGAAACATTCAGGACGTTTATGGCAACGATATTCTGCGTGTGAGGAAATGTCAAAGATGGTTTCAAAAGTTTAGGAATGGTGACTGCTGTTTGACAGATGCAGCACGCTCTGGACGCCCTGCTGAGTTTGATGATGACCCGCTGTTAGCCGCACTTGAAGAAGACTGTTCAACAACTGTCGAAGAATTGGCCCAGAAACTCAATTTATCCCCGTCCACCATCCATCGACATTTGCAACAACTCGGGAAAGTGCCTAAGTTAGGAAAATGGGTGCCACATGAATTGTCGGTCGACAATCTGAGGGTGCGGGTAAACATTAGCACAGCTCTTCATTCCCGTGAACTCCAAGATCCGTTTTTGCACCGTTTAGTGACTGGTGATGAAAAGTGATACTGTACCAGAATGTTAAGCGCCGTCGACACTGGGTTTGTGCCGGAGAACCAGCGACACCACAGCCAAAACCAAATCTTCACCCTCGGAAGGTGTTGCTTAGTGTTTGGTAGAATAAAGGTGGTGTAATACACTTTGAAACCTTACCACACAACCAAACAATCACCGCTCAAGTCTACTGTCAACAACTGGATCGATTGAACACTGCACTAAAAGAAAAAGACCTTTGGTTAATCGGAAAGGAATCGTGTTCCACCACGACAACGCACGTCCTCATACCGCTCGGATCACTTCCGCAAAATTTGAGGAGCTTGGGTGGGAAAACTTGCACATCCTCCATATTCTCCAGACCTTGTGCCTTAAGATGAAATTTATAAACATGTTGAAAAGCTTGTAGGACGTTGGCAGAGTGTCATTGATTCCGATGGAAAATATATACTAAATTAAAAAGTTTCAGTTGAGTTTTTTCTTGTCCTTCAAATTCCGATCTAAAAAACGACATTACTTATGGGATGACCTGATAGTACGTTACATATTTATGGTCATGCGGAGAGAATCAATAATAAATTGCAAACAGAAATTACAAAATTAAGAAAAATTCAAGAGAAATTAAATGTTGGTAATAAGGAAATTACTGATGGTACATATATTGCAGACTCTTTAAATAACCATTTTACTTCAATAGCCGATAAGCTTCGCTTACAGTTACTACATAGTACCCCATCATTATAATCTGACTCATCACACCTGTTTAGTTTGATTTTGGCACAATTTTCCTTTTAGCGCAAATGATGTACATAATACCGTAGTTACTGATGATATTAACGCGTTATTCCTACTGGTAATAATGGAATAGTTTGGTTGGTTACTGTTGAGGAAAAAGGTACAAGATGTAATTAGTTTGTTGTGAGAGATATTGAATAAGTTTACAGAGAGATGCGCAGTTTAATAGTTTATATACTAGAAATATAGCAACGTCTTTAGATACTGAAACTTATCAGATTGAAGGAAGAGGTTTGAATCTGTGAGTGGATTAGGTTAGGTTAATAGGCCCATTTTGTTCCTGTTATGAATATATGTTACGTCACACACACACACACACACACACACATATTAGGTAGATGAATTATTTTTATTACATTATAAGTTTAAACCCTAAATTAATTTTTTATTTATGACACGCAAAAAAATGTGTAACATTAGCTTTCTGTTTGTGATATCATAAATTTAGCTTTGTGAAACTACTACTCACCTTACGTACCACTAGAACAGTATAGGAGGGTTATCACGCACTGTTCTCCTGTTGAAAACATGCTCCCAGGTAACTGAAGATATGAATGTATACATGTATGTATACAGTATACTGTATATAGCTTAGGCCTATAAACACTGCGCAGACATTTTGTGATAATTTCAGATTCCACTACATCGTATTCTAGTATGTGAATTCCGTTTCTTCTCACAGTTAAAAGTTTACTCATTAACTTCATTAATATGAGATGTAATCGATAGCTTAGCGTAACCCTAGAACAGTAAATGAATCATAGTTGCCTTTATCAGTTTCAGTAGCCACACTTCGCTATTTGGCGGACTGGAGTCAATTATAGTAGGTAGTTTATATGAATATTTAAGTTCTTTTCACTGTGTGTAGACTTGCTTGATGATGATATTTATTAAGGCTCTATTTGTGTACACACACACACACACACACACACACACACACACACACAGTGAAAAATGAAATTTATGACAAATGGGTGCAAATAGAGGTATATTTACATAAATATAATTATTATTATTATTAAAATATACAAATACAGAAAGTGAAATTCATTATTTTTCGTTCTTAATAATGAGTGTGCAGTATTTCACAGACGATTCTAAATAGCGTTTTGATTTGTAGCAATCGCCCTTCTTTTTTATGGTCGATGTCTATAGTAGATAGACGTTCCCCTATCATCCTCCCCCTATCCCCTACTGTCTGCTACCTCTCCATATCTCCGTATCACCCAGCTTTTGTTATTCCCTTAAAAAAGTACCGATCTAAGTCTGAAACTCGTGTTAAATATCCCATACGCTCTGATAAGACGATAGTCTTGCGAATTTGGGATTTGGTGGCTAGTGACTGCTATTAAATAACATCATTTGTCTGCTAATCTTCAGGCTGTTAACTGCACGGGTTTTAAAAGTCACTTCTCGTTGTCAGGAATTTGAGAGGAAATATCAATTATAAGTGTTCCTTTTTGTGTGTGTAGAGTGGGTGTATATTTGACTGTATTCTTATATATTTTAAGTACGTTAAATTTTGTTTAGTTATCTACTTAATTGGTAACTAAACGTTTGATGTATAAAAAACTTGAAAACCTAGGTAAATATTAAGTTTCACGGAAACTTGTTACAAAGATCCTGATTAACCGAAATTAGTCAACTGGGAAATAACTAACTAATCTAAAACAACCTAGTGTTAACTGGTCTCCGTGAAACTTAATATTACCATAGCCAGAACCTATTTCCATAATATTTAGTTGGTTTTGCTCCAAGTGTAAAATGACACGATACAGTGCATAGTTTTCTAGTGCCCTTAAAAAATCGGGCCAGTGCCAAATTCCGCTATTTGATGAACGTTAATAAACTAGGCCTACACCATTTTTGAGAGACTACTCGCTAGTGTTCAGTATTTTGAAAAGAACCTCATCAATATCTCTAGTATAAGTTTATCCCTTCACTTTTTTTAAGGTAAAGTATACTTAATAAAGTTTTGGATTCATACCTGCATTGGTTTTCCTATGTAAACCAATGTATGTATACCAGTATTAAACATGTCCGTAATGTCTTTTTTTGTACACTGGTGCCACTTAATGTACATATGTGCTCTTGATCGGTTGTGTTGATTTTTATTAAAGGTTGCAAATTAAATGTAATAACCAATAAGTATATATATATATATATATATATATATATATATATATATATATATATATATATACAAGCTTTAATAAAAATCAACACTTAACCCTTTAACTCTCGTTCCTTTTATTTTGTTCCAATATACATAAAAATTGTTTGTCAAATTTGGCTTCAATCAAATCATATTAGGTGCCGCTCAGCGAGGTTAAAAGTTACAGAAAACGGCCCATGTGTCTCAGCAAACTCAGTACTCAATCAAATCAGGTGTTTTTTTTTGTTTTGTTTTTTGTTTTGTTTTGTTTTTTACTCGGTCAGTTCAGCAGTGATCTCGAACCTCCTTTGTTCTGGCTGCTTCGGTTCAGTCTTGGCCATAGAGTGAAGTTGCTGAAGATCAACCGTTCCTCGATTCGCCGAGCTTGAGAACGAATCCGCGCAGAACTTGCCAAGAATTTGAAAGAAAAGTTTGGGCCGACAGTCCCACTCGTAGTCCATTGCGATGGCAAACTCCTCAATGATCTTGCAGGGGATGAACAGGTGTACCGACTGCCTGTGATCCTGACTGGAGCGGAAGTGAACCGACTGCTTGGTGTCCATAAATTGCTTTCGAGTAGTGGGAAGGCCCAAACTTCCTCAGTGACGTATTTGTTGAAAGAGTGGAGAGTTATTGAATGTAAAGGCAGTATGCTTCGATACAACACGGGACACAGAAATAGGCCTGCGTACTGTTGGAGCAGAAGCTGGAGAAGGATCTCCTGCACTTAGTTTGCCGTCACCACATCTTGGGACTCTCCTCTGGTTCAGACATCTCCTTCAAGCGGTTCCAGCAGTCTTGGGAAGTCTTCGATGAAACCAGATATGAAACTGGAGCCGACCCATGAAGCGTGTAGCAAGAGCCTTGGAAAGTTTCAAGGTGTGTGTGATCGCTTCGCCACGAGCCAATTTCAGATTAGTCAACTCAGAGGTGATTACCGTGAGTTCCTTAAGTTGGCCATAATCTTCCTTGGAGGCGTACTTACCCTTGGCGTGCGACATATAGCTCTTGGAGCCCTACATCATCTGAGGTGGATGGCCTCAACACTACTTCAAGATCTGGATATTCCAGGGACAGTTCCGGCTCCGTAAAATCTGCATCTTCGTTTCCCGGGTCTACTGCAAAGCATGGTTCACGGTCCTCTTCACCGTTTCTGCTCCCAACAACGATCTCGCCGCCTTAACTTCTTAAGTATGAAAAAGAGAATCCTACCCTCCTCAAAGTTGCCTGCAATAAATTCGCAGTTCACCTGTAGTATCTGAGCGAGAAACTCGTCGGGATGGCATTCTTTGATCCAACTGTGTCATTGGAGTCCAAGCGGGCAATGTTGAAAGCCCTTAATGAGAGAGAGGGCATGGATGAGCCCCCAAACTATCCAGCTGAACGTAAGGAAGTCTGGAGACATGACAATTGACAACTTCGTTACTAAGAACACGAGGAAGCTCTTCTATTGCTTCGGCATTCCCATTGGACTTATGATCCCGTCATGGGGACTCTGAGAAGATTACAGAGAGGGTCTGCAGACGCTTCAACACTTGAGGGTGGTGAACGACAATGCCGAAAGGGTGTGGCCAGTGATGGAAATGGGTTTTAGGAACTAGGTACACGCTTGGGAAAAGGAGCGCGCGCGCGCACACACACACACACACACACACACACACACACACACACACGTCATCATATATATGTCATCAAGAAATAGTTTTGCAACCTCTGATTTTCGTCCTACCATTACTGATGCTCCATCAGTTGCAACTGCAAATTGAGAAGTATGTACATGCCGTGTATCCACGTGTCACCCCATTTCCCCCCATTTCTATTACTGGGTGTGACCTTCACTGAAGAAATACAATGCCACCATAACGAAGAAGGAAAACCAGAAGCAATACTTGCTTCAGGTTGTACAGGACCACCGGGGCGCTTTCCAGACAATAAGAAAGTATCGATGACCAGACAACAGTGAGTGGCTGGCGTCCATGATACACCGACAGCAAGCGGCTAATACCTAGTTATTTACCAACGAACTGGGCAGTGGGATGCCATCGAATGCTTTGAAAAAAAAAAAAAATCAAACTGATTATATACAAGGATTGTTCAAAAAGTAAGTTTACAAGGTGTTTTGAAGAAACTGTTTTATTACAAGGCCAGTAATTATTACAAGTATTTCAACAACAACAATAATTTATTACTACTTTTCTACATAATCACCAAACAGATTCAAACATTTGTCGTAGCGTGGGACAAGCTTTCCGATGTCGGTCGAGTAAAATGTAGGGTCGTTAGTTTTTAACCTGTTTAGTACGGTCGCGTCTGCATTAGGATCGTTTTGAAATTGTTTATCGCCGAGGTGTTCCTTTAGTGCTGGAAACAAATGGAAGTCGTTTGGTGCAAGGTCAGGACTATTGCGGGGATGATCCGTGACTTCTCAGTGGAACGATTCCAAAAGTTGGCGTGTTTGATTTGCAGTGTGAGGGTGTGCATTGTCATGCAAGAACACCACACCCGCAGTAAGCAACCCGGGACGTTTTCTTCTGATAGCCGTGCGGACTGCGGAGTCGCTGTCAAGTTTCAGAATAAGAAGTGGCATTTATTGTTGTCCCGTTTTACATGAATTCAACATGCCAAACGTCTTGATGGTCCCAAAAAATCGTTGCCATCACCTTACCAGCCGATTGGTGCAATCTTAAACTTTTTGGTTCGTGGTGACCCCGGATGTTGCCACTTTACAGTGTTGCCATACATGCCTAACAAAATATTGTACTACCAACGTTATTATTGTACTATGCATAATGCACCGTAATTAATCTCGTAAACTTACTTTTGAACAACCCTCGTAGTTATAAACGGGAATCACGGATAGTTTTCTATCTGGGTATACACTTAACCACAGATTTGAACACAAATTTGAACTTCATTCAGCGATCCCTAAATATTATTCTTCAGTATTTGAGTGAAGTTTTGCAGAAATGTTTATGTAAATGGAACAAAATTAGGAGGGGAGAGCTTTACAATACCGAATTTCGAAATTCACCTATATTGCTAAGGACCACCCTTATTATTATTATTATTAATTAATAATAATAATAGTATTATTATTACCCAATGGTGAAATATTTAGTTATGACCATTATTTGTTAGTTTTGTGACAGGTTTCAACGTTCTTACCAAAGTGAACCTTTTAATTAGTAATATATTCAATTGTTGCTGAAAGTAATTTAGTTCCCTTCAATTTAAGTGCATGGGATAGCGTAGTGTCACTGGTCCATGCACACATGCATAGACAGAGAAGGGCACTTCCGGAAAAAGAGAAATTAAAAAAAAAAAAAATCCCATTTAGTAATTTCTTGATGTTTTCTTTTTCACAAAAATATTAAAATAAAAAATTACTAATTAATAATTTTGGGGATTTAAATTTTTCCAGTAACATTTTTCCGAAAGTGAAAGTGTTCAGTTCCGGAAAAAGTTCGATTAGAAACCGTTTTTAAAAAGCATAAAAAAATTATTATTTGGTCATATTCTGTTTTCTTTGGCTATTTTATTTTTGGGGTAATTAATATAATAAAATTTCTAAAACAAAGCCGAATCATTACCAATTAGTAATGTTTAAAATGTTTTTTTTTTTTTTGCGCTTTTTTCCGCAAGTGTACATCACCAAGATAAAAAAAAAAGTGCGTATTTAATCTTTTAAAAGGTGTGCATGTTGCGCGGGGTTGGCTTTATTCTGTGAACTTTTTTCATAAAATAATTGTGGTTAATTAACAATTTCCACAGTTTGAAGGTTCCGAGAGATAAGCAAGCATCAATGTTTTTGCGGATAGATCACACTGGCTTTCAACCATCTAATTTATATAGACGCTTTTGTCATACACGATAAGAAAGGTGTTCGAGCATTGAGCAAAAGCATCTCGTAATTGAAGAAAGTCTTTCTGTTAAATAAGGTTGAAAGAAGAGAATGATTTTTATAAAGTAGGTGCGAAACTTTACGTATGAATTTGTTATACGATGCTCGCAGAAAGGAGAGCTTTTGATGTGATACGTGACTCTCCTGTCGTGTTACGACGTAAATGCTATATAAAGAACATTAGGAAGTACCGTACACGGAGGGTGGGGGTGGGGGGGGAGTCATAAGATTTAATAATAGTTCGAATTCTTTAGGAACAGTTGTAAGGAACAAAATAGATTAGGAGTGTGCTTTTGTTTATTCTTAATAGGAGATATTGCTGAAAACGGACAAAAGGATTCAAGGTCAGAGAGAGAGAGTTACAAGGAAAAGAAGTACCTCAAAAGGCCTTGCGGCCCATACCGAGGAGGTACCAATGGCAACGGGTGCCAGGGAAAATTTTCTACCCTCAAATAGTGTGCAAGATTTGGTCTAACCTTTTCTTGAATGATCCACAGAGGAACTGTTCACAACTTCTGAAGGTAACCTGTTCCACGTGTCACAGATCTTATACGTAAAGTAATTCCCACACACACTAGTCCTAAACCGTTTCAAATCCAACTTCCAACCATTGTTGCGAGTTGGGTTATCATTTAAACTAAACATGCTTCTAAAATCGACATCGTTGAACCCGCGTAAGAGCTTGAAAACCTCGATCAGTTGACCGCGCAGCCTCCGAGTTTCCAGCGAAAACAAGTTCAGGGCGCGTAACCGTCGATTGTAGCCCATATGCCTAACGGAAGGGATTAACTTTGTGGCCCTCGCCTGCACTCGCTCCAGCCTCTCAATATCTTTCCTGAGGGTGGGCGACCAGAACTGCACAGCATACTCCAGGTGCGGCCGAACCAGGGAATTGTACAGAGAGAGCACAATCTCCTTGTTCCGAAACTGAAATTGCCTCCTGATATAACCCAACAGCTTCTGGGCTTTCTTTTCCACCTCTACGCACTGTTTCGTAAACTTAAGGTCGCTGCTAATTAGCACACCCAAGTCCTTTTCCAAATCAGTCGCCTCGATATTTCCCCAACATCGAGTAGTCCGACTTGGGATTGGCGTAGCCAATGTGCATCACTTTGCATTTACCCAAGTTAAACGGCATTTGCCATTTTTCGGACCACTCTCCTATCCTACCTAGGTCCGCACGCAGTTCCTCGATCGCTTCGGGCGTCCCAACATTGGCCCCAAGCTTGGTGTCATCAGCGAATTTGGCGATCCGACTGACGATGCCACCGTCGATATCATTTATGTAAATGATAAACAACAGTGGCCCCAAAACGGAACCCTGAGGAACCCCACTAGTGACCGAGGCCCAACCCGAACTACCCCTTTAATTACAACCCTCTGCCGCCTATTCTTCAGCCAGTTTTCAATCCACCTACCTATTTCCCCACCGATACCCAGCGCGCGCACTTTCGCCATTAGCCGGCGGTGAGGTACCTTATCAAAGGCTTTCTGAAAGTCGAGATAAAGTATATCAATCGCCCTACTCTTATCATACTCACTCAACATGACGTGGAAAAACTCGAGCAAGTTGGTGAGACACGACCTATGCCGTCTAAACCCATGTTGGGAGTCCCCAAGCAGCTTGTAGGAATCCAAATGGTCAACGATCCTATCCGCTATTATCCCCTCTAATAATTTACCTACAACTGAAGTGAGACTAATGGGACGATAGTTCCCTGGACTTTTGTGATCTCCTTTCTTAAAGATAGGGGTCACGTTGGCTTCCCTCCAGTCACCAGGCACCTGGCCCGTCTCCAACGATTTGTTGAAGACTGTAGCCAGGTGGGGAGCCACCTGGTCGCGCACCTCCCGCAACACTGGGGAGAAACTGGTCTGGCGCTCAGTTTGTCTATTCTATCGGCAACGACTGTCGCGGTACATCGAACACTATCCAGGCCAGCACCTTCGTGCCTCACGCCAGGCTCGGGGATGATGCGGGTGTCCTCCCTGGTGAACACTCCCGCAAAGTACTCATTAAGCACTTTGGCGATGTCCGCGTCGGAGGTCCGCAGAACGCCGCTTCGTCCTTTAAGGACCTATGTTCTAATGGGCTTTCTACTATTAACATAACTGAAGAACTCCTTAGGGTTCCCCTTGCAGAGGCTTGCCACCCGTAGTTCTTCGTTACGTTTCGCTAGCCTAACCTTCGCCTTCACTTCCCTACACAGGCGGACATACGCTTCAGTGTTCTCATGGGAACGATTGGCCTTCGCCCTCCTATACGCTACTTTCCTATTTCGGATAGCCGAAGCGATGTCACGATTGAACCACTTAGGCTGCGTTGAAGCAGGGGTGACCGGTTTTGAGGGTATGGCAGCAGACTGCAGCACCATAAACTCGTCCCGGAATGCACTCCACACTCCCTCAACATCGCCGCCGACCTCTAACCCCATCTCACCTACGCTATCCCTGAGGCTAACAAAGTCGCCCGCCGGAGATCGAGCTTACTGCCTCTCGAGTTACTACGCTTCACCCGAGGGACGCACACACGGAACCTAATCAGACCGTGATCACTCCCGCCCAACGATTCGTCAACGGTGAGGCCAGTGACGAGGTTGTCTTCGGTCGTGAATACTAAGTCTAGAACGCTTTCGCCTCGTGTAGGCTCATTGACCCACTGAGTGAGGAAGTTCTCATCAGCAAAGTCAACTAGCCTCCTCCCTTCAGCATCAGCAGTCCTGTCTTCCCACTTTATGCCGCGACAGTTGAAGTCTCCTAAAACTACACACACCCTATCCCCTAGCAGGCTACTGAGTTCGGTGTACAGGGCTGTATCCTCCTCGAGGAGGAGATGCGGAGGTCTGTACACCAAGATTAACCTATAGCTCGTCCCTCCCATTCAGATCGACGCCAAGCAGCTCCCGTTCCGACCGGAACTGGCAGTCAACCGGACTCAACGTGTCCCTGACGTATATTAGTACCCACCCCCCTCCCCACGGGTGCGGTCTTTGCGAAACATTCTATACCCGGGAATTTCGAACTCCCCAACGTAGTCCCTACGATCAGTATGAATCCAGGACTCGGTGATAGCAACGATATCCTGGTATTCTGATGCTAAGAGCGCCCGTAGCTCGCAAAACTTGTTCCTAATCGACCTAGCATTAAAAAGCATTGCACGGAGGGAGCCTTCCCTATTCTGACCGCCCCCTAGCACGACCCGTTTCCCGAACAGCCAGGGCTGTCGGGAGTTGAAGAGCCCCTCACTAACGAGGGGGCAACTTCCGCAGGAGCCTGAGCCCCCTCCAACGTGGAAGGAGGGTCACCCACCTGTACCTGGACGCACCCTTCAGTTGAAGGTACGTCCGCCACCGGCTCATCATCCCTCCCCGGTGGGGGCCCATCATCTCTCCCCGGACTCGACCTCACCATTCTGTATAGGTGCCGGTCGAGCAGCGCGCCTAGCACACCTTTACCCTTGTTATTGAGGTGGACACCATCCCTCTGGTAAAGGTCCCACCTACCCGAAAATGCGTCGAACGGGTCAATAAACCTCACGCCCAGCGGGACGCACAAGTCTTGCACCCTCTCGTTGATGCCAATGACCTTACTGAGCGCGTGGTCACTGGCATTCATTCGCGGTAAAATACCCATTAACATTCCCCTGTCTGTCTTCAGTTTTAGATCATCCGCAAGAGACATGATCTCGGTGATGATCCCTTCTGTAAGACCTACCCTACCGCCTTTGAGGAACAGGTCGTTGCCACCAGCGTGGACAACGATCGCAGTCCTCCGACTAGCCACGCGCACCTTCTCTACCTCCTTCCTTAAGTGCGCCGTTCCCCGCCCAGGTAAGCACCTTACCTTCCTCCCATCCCGGTTTGCAGAAGCAAAGTACTTCTCCTGGCCCCTGATCTGCGAGTCCCCAATCAAAACGGTGTCTTCCTCCTTCGAGCACAGGAGACTAAAGCGGTTGGAGGTCCTGACAGGGGCAACTGGGGTCTCAGGCTTCGGCTTCGCAGCCTTCTTGCCCGAGACCTTTCGAAACCCGTCGCCACCCATAGACGCAGTTACACCACCCGACCCACCCCGACCGGCAGCTACATCCTTCGGTTTCTTTGGGCCATCAGTAGGCCCCTTCCCACCCTTTTTCTTTTCGGCCCCTTCCCACCCTTCTCTATCGACCCCTTCCCACCCTTCTCTATCAGCCCCTTCTTTACGCCCTCCACCTTGCGCCGCGGTTCCGTGCATTCCACGTGGGTCGCTGGCGATTCATGATTTTGTACCCTAGCCCCCGGTTGCACCTCTACCCTTTCTCCGCGGTCCCGAGCCTGTCCAGTCCATCGCTGGACCGCCTTTCCATGGCAGCTATCCTATCAATGAGCTCCGGGTGGAGGGCGCAGCCCGTCAGTGACCGCCGCACCTCCAACAGCCGGTCTGGACGACTCGAGCCGCCGGACCCTCTCCTCTAGCTTCTCGTAAAACCGCATGAGTTCGCAAAAGCGGCACATGCTGGAGTGGTTGATCTTCGCGAAGCAGGCTTCTTTGAAGTTCGTCACCCACTGGTTTACTTCACACCTCGCACATTCAGCCTTCAGTTTCTGCGGTCCAGTCATTGTAACTTTTTTTTTTTTTTCGAAACTCTGAATACTCTGAATAAGATAAAGCGTTCTAGCAATGAAAACTATCAAAAACGTTCTGACCAGTATATAAAAAAGGAGGGGGGGTGAATTCTTCCCGCGCGTAGACGCATCCACCTATTTGCAAGTGACGTTCATCCCTTCCAGAAGACTACACCTCTCGCTGCTGCCGCACCGACCAAAGGTCTCCCCAGGGCCGGACAGTCCCAAACGTGTCGCAGCTACCAACTGACAAACACTCGCGACGCAGGCGTCACGGATTTCCCGCCAGGAGCGACAGCGAGATGCAGCCCCTTACTAAGTCTTACTAGTCACTCACAAGCGGCCAGACTCTTAGAATCCAGTGTTCAAGGGATATCCCACCAGACCCAGAGGCTACGCCCGAGACTTTACGCTGGCCTGGCAGCCAGCTGGGCAGTAAAGCTCTCTCACCTCAGAGCAGTACAGCCAAGCACCATCAATTGGTCACCAAAGAACGGTCGCAGGGGGCTGGTCAGGCCATTACGCGTTAGGAATGGGCTTAACGGGGCACTAGCCACACTCCATTCATCGCGCCCCTACGCCTGGGACCCCTCCATCCCAGTCTCTCACAACCTACGAGCGTTAAATGGTGTTATTTATAGAGGTTCCAAAGCCTCTCTTCCCACGCATGAGGTAGCAGTAGGGTCCTAATAGTAAAAGAAGAGAAAAAGACTTAATACTAAAAGATTTTCAGTCAGAGGAGAACATCCTTAACGTAAGCTAAAAGGACAGAGTAGGGATGGGATGGGGTCCTAGTAACCCACGGGACAGGATTGTAAACATACTTCACCCGCCCTCCCGAAAGAGAGAGAGAACCTAAAGGAACTGGCAGCCAATTTCTCTAGAATCCCACGACTCGGGACCGGAGGGCTGTCACACCCCAAGTATAAAGTTTACAACATCCAGAAGAAATGTGCATAACCTTTCCCCTGCGGAGAGAGAGAGAGAGAATATTACAACGCGAGTGACTTAAGGGAAATCTGACGTAAATGATGGATTTTGTTCGTTATTTGAAGGTGTGTAGGATTTTCGCAATGGAGGAAGATGTAGTTATTTTATGTAAGGAATCGCAAAATATACCCAGATAGACGAGACGTATCTAATATGCAAAATAAAATTTAAAAGCACGATTCGGGTAAAAAAAATAAACGTTATATATATATATATGTATATGTATATGTATAATGCTCACAAATGAAAGCTAGAGTTGTATCCTGGTGTACAGTAAATATGAAAGTAATGGAAAGTATTTGAAAAAAAAATCTACCTTCGCCAAAACGGACATAATTAATTGTAAGGAATGATGATAGAAAACGGAGTTCTCGTCGCACGGGTCACAAAAACATTTTCTTTTAAAGCAGAAAATGAAAGTGGACCAATTCGTTCACTATTTATTTTATATTTTTTTTTTACTCTTGACGTATTGGAATAATGCGAGAATTTAGGTCATGTACGGAAACAGAGCCCTTATTTCATTCAATTTTGACATTTTTAACCCTCA